>SJXO01000179.1:127818-186209 GCA_006408615.1 Connochaetes taurinus
ACTTCACATTCCAGGATGTCTGGCTCTAGGTGAGTGATCACACCATCATGATTATCTTGGTCTTAAAAGCTCCTTTTTGTACAGTTCTTCCATGTATTCTTGCCACCTCTTCTTAATATCTTCTGCTTCTGTTAGGTCCATACCATTTCTGTCCTTTATCGAGCCCATCTTTGCATGAAATGTTCCCTTGGTATCTCTAATTTTCTTGAAGAGATCTCTAGTCTTCCCCATTCTGTTGTTTTCCTCCATTTCTTTGTATTGATCGCTGAGGCAGGCTTTCTTCTCTCTCCTTGCTGTTCTTTGGAACTCTGCATTCAGATGCATATATCTTTCCATTTCTCCTTTGCTTTTTTGCTTCTCTTTTTTTCACAGCTATTTGTAAGGCCTCCCCAGACAGCCATTTTGCTTTTTTGCATTTCTTTTCCATGGGGATGGTCTTGATCCTTGTCTCCTGTACAATGTCACAAACCTCCGTCCATAGTTCATCAGGCACTCTATCTATCAGATTTAGGCCCTTAAATCTATTTCTCACTTCCACTGTATAATCATAAGGGATTTGATTTAGCTCATACCTGAATGGTCTAGTGGTTTTCCCTACTTTGTTCAATTTAAGTCTGAATTTGCCAATAAGGAGTTCATGATCTGAGCCACAGTCAGCTCCTGGTCTTGTTTTTGCTGACTGTACAGAGCTTCTCCATCTTTGGCTGCAAAGAATATAATCAGTCTGATTTCGGTGTTGACCATCTGGTGATGTCCATGTGTAGAGTCTTCTCTTGTGTTGTTGGAAGACCGTGTTTGCTGTGACCAGTGCGTTTTCTTGGCAAAATTCTATTAGTCTTTGCCCTTGTCGCAGGTATTCTTGGAGTCTGAGGAGAATCAGTAAGAGGTGAAAGGCAATATGAACACAGTATGGAATAAAATGCTTCCAAGATGCGATTCCTTCTCTCAGCCAGGAAAAGGAGACATAACACTTTAGGTCATTATCTGGAGTAAAAGCCCCAAGAACGATATATCTATGTTCCAAGTGAATCTGGCTGTCTTACGTGTTGGCTAGAATCCGAATAACTGTGCTTGACTGAATACACACTTAAAGGAAAAAGCTATCCCCTAAAAAATAAATTCAAGAATCATTCAAACACAGTTTTACTGGCACAGTTTTGGAATCTATCACGAGGTATTCCAAGCTGAATTTAAACCTCCTCATTTTTCAAGCTGACCTGTTACCACTAATAGGTTTTAAAATGATGAACAGCCACAGAACCATAAAAATAAATTCCGTTTTATAAAACTGAAGATCATTTTATCTGAAATGAAGTTTCATTTTTTAAAAACATCATGCATTTGGGAAAAAAAGTCATATACTCCTGGAAGCAACGGTCATTTTCCACGAAAGAAAACGTTATTGGGATACAGCAGTAGCACAGAAGTGAAATATAGACTGTGAGGGAGAAGCTGATTTTCTGTTTGGCAAATACAGGGCTTGTTTCCATACAGTGGGTAGGAGAGAAGGCAAGAGGAGACTCCAGAATTATATTTAGGAAATTAGGAGAGACAAAACAGAACCATGGTATCAGAGGCAGGCTGATCATCACAAGTTATTATCTGCTTTTAAGGCCCTTTCTATTGATGTGTAGAACTTCAAGGTGCAGCAAGACTGCGGCTGAAGACGACCTTCCATGTAAAACAGATGAGTATGAGGCCCTATGGTCCGGCACAGGGACTCTGCTCCGTCCCCCGTGGTGACCTAAATGGAAGGGAGTCCGGGACGAGGGGACACGTGTACACGTGCGCCTGACTCACTCTGCTGTAGAGCAGAAACTAACACAACATTATGGAGCAACTATGCCCAAATCAAAAACAAAGAATCAAATAATTTTCAAAAGAAGCGTCTCAAACCACATCCCCTATTTTTACACAGTAGGACGAAAACTCAGAGATGACGGTTGGAGGGCATCACTGACTCAATGGGCCTGAGTCTGAGCAGGCTCTGGGAGATAAAAGGACAGGGAAGCCTGGGGTGCTGCAGTCCATGGGGTTGCAAAGAGCCGGACACAGCCTAGCGACTGCACCGCAACGGGACGGAAACTGAGGGGCTGGTGGGGCAAGAGGTGTGGTTCCCACTGGAATCCTCTGTGGGGTGGGAGAGTTTTCAAGGTCACACGCAAGTTTGATGACCTGCTACTTCTTGCTTTGTTCTTTGGTCAAAGTCAGAAGGTCAGCTCAACTTCAAAGAGACAGAAATAAACTTCCAGATGGTCACAGAGCCCAGGTGCTCTGCAAAGGCCAGAGCCGGCAGGGGCGGGGAGGAGTGGCTCTGGCCATCCACGCCGACGAGGGCCACTGTGATCTGGGAGTGCGCGTGGTCAGTTTCCGGGAGGTGGGTGTCTGAGTAATGCGGTTTTAGGGGATCCGTGAGCGATCTGCTGACTCCCTGAGTCTGATGTGAGAGGTTGACTACCAGGACTACAGCAATTACCAGCCTCCTGCGTGCACACAGGATGTGAGACTTGCACGACACACAGACGGTTGTGCGAGGTGGGGTGGGGGGTCTGGTCTCCATCCCGAAGCACCAGTGAGAGACAGCTCACACACAGGAAGAGCAATACAAGGCAGGCAGCATGAGCGGCAGGCAATGGAGAGGCCTGGCAGCGCGGGGGAAAGGACCCGGTCATGAGGACTGGACCGACCAGGACACGGGACAGAGGAGGGGGACCCCATCGCATCCCGAGGGAGAAGCCAGGCTCGCAGAGCAGGGCGGGGGCACCCCAGAAAGGGGCGACCCTGCACGCCCGGGGAAGAACAGCATGATGGGTTCAGGTAACGAGCTCATCATAAAAGAGGGGAGAGCAGGGGAGCAGGGGCAGGGGCGGCCAGCCGACCTGAAGGCTGAATGAGAGCCTGGCCTCCCAGTGTTGGAGGGGAGAGCAAAGAGGGGCCTGAGCACTGCTGGCAGGAAAGCGGCCTGGGCAGCCCCCACGGAGAGCAGGGTGGAGGGTCCTCACAGAACTAAAAATCACCACTTGGGGGCACACATCCGGGAAAAATGAAGGCAACAATCTGAAAAGCTACACGTGCCCCGATGTTCACAGCAGCACTATTTATGATAGCCAAGGCACGGAAGCAAACTGCCTGTCTAGAGATGAATGGATAAAGAAGGTGTGGTGTGTGTACACACACGCGCACACAATGGAATATTACTCAGTCACACACACAAAGAATGAAATGCAAAAGGACCTAGAGAGCATTAGGCTGAGTGAAGTCAGTCAGAGAAAGACACACACACACTGGGGGGGATCACTTACATGTGGAATCAAAACAATAACACAGATGAATTCATATGCAACGGAGAAACCCTCACAGACGCAGAGCTGCTACCACAGGGAAGTGGGGTATGGGCCTGATAAACTACTATGTATAAAACAGGTGAGCAACAAGGGGACGTTGCATAGCACAGGGAATCAGAGAAATTCTCTTGCAGCAACTTATAATGGAGTATACGCTGCAAAAATACAGAATCACTATGCTATATACCTGAAACTTATATAATATTGCAAATCAACTACATTTCAATTAAAAAAAAAAAAGAAAAAAAATGGGCCTTCAGCCTCTAGGCTTTAGACGTGAGCCCTAGAGCCCTGTGCAGGGTGACGGGAAGAGGGCTGACAGCAGACAGGCGCTGAACTAGCAAAGGGGCCTGGTGACCGAACGGATTTAGAACAAAAGGACAAAAAGGGAAAAATCAATGACTGTGAGAATGAATCTGAAGAAACTGTGGTCTCACTGACAGGAATAGTAAGAAAGCTGACTTGAGGACAAGGATAAAGACTTTCGATTTAAACATGATGAACTGAAGGCGACAATAAACAGCCTGAAACATCCTCAGCTGCGCATCAACCGCGTGACTCTGAGGACCCTCTAAGCTTAGTGTTCTCATCTGAGAAACAGGAGCAACAGTAACTCACCAAGTTACTGCGAGGCCTGCGGAAGCAGTGGCAACGCCAGCACCGCTAACGCCTGGGAAAGTAGCATATTTTGGCCACTGTGTTGTCCATCTCATATCTGACAAACTGCCCAATAAATCGTTGTTACGTGAACTTATGACTATCCGATACCCCTCTCATCGGGATTTTTTGTTTTTTTCCAATACAACTGAGATAAGCCAAAACACTTCTATTCTAATTGCAGTCCTTGTAAAATTTCCAGAGCATTTGAGTCTGGGCAATTTACAACCTGGAGACGTCTTCAAATCTATGACAAATTCACCACTACAAACCATTAAACCTAGTATGTCAGCTGATCCATCCGGATTAGATGTGAATATCTTGATGGCTATGGGCTTCCCTAAGAAGCAGCAGGTTGACAAGGGGGCTTCTTTACACTGAAAAAAATTGAAAGAAAAGTATTGTATATGGTCTAATAATAATTTGCAACATACTAAAGATCCTGTTGAGATAAAGTTTTTGTCTTTGCTTTGTGTGTTGGGGGTAAAAGAAAATAAGATTAAAGAGAGTAAGATTCTGTAGCAATGATGCAGCCATGAAGGATACATTCAGTTCAGTTCAGTTCAGTTCAGTTCAGTCGCTCAGTCGTGTCCGACTCTTTGCCACCCCATGAATCGCAGCACACCAGGCCTCCCTGTCCATCACCATCTCCCAGAGTTCACTCAGACTCACGTCCATCGAGTCCGTGATGCCATCCAGCCATCTCATCCTCGGTCGTCCCCTTCTCCTCCTGCCCCCAATCCATCCCAACATCAGAATCTTTTCCAATGAGTCAACTCTTCACATGAGGTGGCCAAAGTACTGGAGCTTCAGCTTTAGCATCATTCCTTCCAAAGAAATCCCAGGGCTGATCTCCTTCAGAATGGACTGGTTGGATCTCCTTCCAGTCCAAGGGACTCTCAAGAGGCTTCTCCAACACCACAGTTCAAAAGCATCAATTCTTTGGCGCTTAGCCTTCTTCACAGTCCAACTCTCACATCCATACATGACCACAGGAAAAACCATAGCCTTGACTAGATGGACTTTTGTTGGCAAAGTAATGTCTCTGCTTTTGAATATGCTATCTAGGTTGGTCATACCTTTTCTTCTAAGGAGTAAGCATCTTTTAATTTCATGGCTGCAGTCACCATCTGCAGTGATTTTGGAGCCCCAAAAAATAAAGTCTTCAACTGTTTCCACTGTTTCCCCATCTATTTCCCATGAAGTGATGGGAGCAGATGCCATGATCTTCGTTTTCTGAATGTTGAGCTTTAAGCTAACTTTTTCACTCTCCACTTTCACCAAGAGGCTTTTTAGTTCCTCTTCACTTTCTGCCATAAGGGTGGTGTCATCTGCATATCTGAGGTTATTGATATTTCTCCCGGCAGTCTTGATTCCAGCTTGTGCTTCTTCTAATCCAGCATTTCTCATGATGGACTCTGCACAGAAGTTAAATAAGCAGGGTGACAATATACAGCCTTGACGTACTCCTTTTCCTACTTGAAACCAGTCTGTTATTCCATGTCCAGTTCTAACTGTTGCTTCCTGACCTGCATACAGATTTCTCAAGAGGCAGGTTAGGTAGTCTGGTATTCCCATCTCTCTCAGAATTTTCCACAGTTTATTGTGATCCACACAGTCAAAGGCTTTGGCATAGTCAATAAAGCAGAAATAGATGTTTTTCTGGAACTCTTTTGCTTTTTCGATGACCCAGCGGATGTTGGCAATTTGATCTCTGGTTCCTCTGCCTTTTCTAAAACCAGCTTGAACATCTGGAAGTTCACAGTTCACGTATTGCTGAAGTCTCGGTTGGAGCGAAGAATATATTAGCAGTGGGGAAACTGATAGAAGATAAATTCCAAGTAACTCTGAGAATTTAACACTGTAGTTATTAGTAACGCTGGAGAGTGAAACACAGACATTTCTGCTGTATACAGTAAGAGCTTAATAAGCATTTGTTAAATATTGCTGGATGAAATTGATGATGGTGCCTGAAGAAACTGATGATGAAACTGATGACCAGACTGTCTGTCTGTCCTTTTGTTCGCTGTGGCAATGACCTCACTATGCTATCCATCGTAACCGTTTTTAAGGAGTAATTAAAGAAAAGGTATGGAAACAGAGAATCAAGGTATTTAAAGCTAGGAAAGAAACTGAGGCCCAGGGAGGTTAACTGACTTGCCTCAGTCAATTCCCCATAATGTGCGAGCGGAGCCTGGACAGCTAACGGCCAGCCCTGTGCATATGCCATCACCCTGTGAAGGAGGAGAAAGAGTTGCGGAGAAACTCAAGCCAGTCAGTTTCATGATTTGTTTGAAGGTCTAACAAAAGGTTGAGATGAGTAGATGGATTCTGAGAAACACGCACTTCAATTATTGAAGCCGTAAAAGTTTCTCATTATGATGCTTAAACAATTCATGACAGTCTAAAATACAGCTTTTCTTTTTTTTGCAGTATGAGGCTTTTATATTTTTTATCAAAAGATTTTATGACTAAATGTCAGAAATCAGGGAATTTCAGAAAAAGGGTGTATCAGTTAGCTTGTTTAGGTTCATGGAAAGGGTTACAGCCGTAGATTATAGAGCTCTGTTTTTGACTGCAAAAATTTATGTGCTGTCTAGATCTTTACTCTATTGAAATTGAACCGCAAAAGGCCCTTAAATAAAATGATTCCTTCGAAATCCATAAATTGTAGTAGAGCTGACTGATGAAGAGATTCAAAATCCCTTTCAAGGGTGCACGTGGGGAGAGGTCTAGAAGGGACGGGGCAGAGTCTCTTTTGCACAATGGGGATGCCTCCCTGTGTTTCCAGTCTGGAGCCAGACTGTCCAGATCAAGGCCAAACTCTATCAGCTACGGTGATCTGACCCACGTGACTCGGCCCTGCTGTGCCTCAGTCTCCTCATCTGTAAAATGGGGGCAGTAACAGCAGCCGTGTCATAGGCTGGCGAGGACCACAGTTGAGACAGGCAGAGCGCTGCGGGTGGCGCCTGAGGGCGGCAAGCGCTGTGTGTTGGCTCAGGGCTGCGTGGCATCCCGCATCAGCCCCGCCACCCCCCTCTGCCCTCGCTGCTCGCTGCGGGGTACCCTTCCTTCCGGGAAGTCTTCAAACCCTAACTCAGCTGCTGAATGCCTGGATGACCCTGGCTGGAATCAGTCTTCTACAGCAGGCATCGTTTCCTACTTCATCTTACGGTCACTCTCTAAAAGACGGTCTCCGTCTGACTTGCTCCTGTAGCCCCGAAGGTACCCTCCTCAGTGCCTCACATGTGGCACCCAGCAAGTACTGATATTTGTGGAGTGAACTAATACATCGGCAGAGCTGCCTTCTCCTGCCTTATCAACTGATAGCTGTTATTATCTCTTCTATTAAAAAGGAAAGGCAGGTCCCAAGAGGCCCAAACTATTAAGCTGAGGCCAACATCGTAACTGTCTTTTGGAATAAAGCATAATTTATGAGATGCACAGCTAATTTAATTTCATGAAAACTCAGAGAATTTCTGGAACAAAATCAACACAGAATAAAACCTCAGGTTTGGAATGCAGCCAAGATGGTCACTACCCAGACTGGGCAGGGCATGGCATTATTACTGTCATCTCTTGATTACCCGCTGTGAGAGGTGGGGCCCTTTGAAGATGAATACCTATTTGTCTGTGGCAAATTATCCCCAAGTCAAAGTTCCTTTATGTTCTTCTGCTTCTTTCTCTCAGACAGTCTAGATTAATAAACAGTGAGCACCACGATGGGACAAGAAGCCTATTGAACATGTAGCCACTCATTTGATCCTTCAAACAGCTCTGCGACGTCAGTTGTCTTAACAACTATAAGGGAACAGAGGCACGGAGACACTAGACAACTTGCCCAAAGTTTCCTGTCGAGTTCAGCTCATCTGATTCAGTCCATCTCCCCACGTTTATTGCCCTATACGGGGGAGGAAGGGGATCGGTGTGGAGTATGTGGATTACTCAGCTACTTGTGGGACAAGGGGCTTGGAGGATTCTTCGGGGGCACACCCAATCTGATCTGGTTGGGCTGGACAGGAAGGTGCAATGATGTAAACTGCGAAGGATTTCAGGGGTCAAAGGAACCCCGTGAACTCAGGCTAGACCCCCAGACTCCAGGAGATCCAAGTTGGTAGCAAAACAGTGGACTCTCTGAGCAATGGCAGCATGGAGGTGCCCAGCATGACACGGTTACCTTAGAGCAAGAATTGGCCAGGAGCTGGAGTCCAGGCCGTCAAGACAGGAAGCTAGAAAAGGGAAGCTGGAGTTCGGGACAAGCCTCGGTGCTAATCAGGAAAACATGAGAAGCTGGGTGTGCAGAGCTGGACACACACTGTGGGCGCATTTGCACGGGGGCGCCAGGACCAATGCAGACAGAGGTTACTGTTGCCGCATCTTATTCCTTCTTCACTGTGCAGTGGAAGACAGCAGTAAGCCACACACCCGACCCCGTTGCTTCGCCTTCCCGTCAACCTCAGCGTCAACTCCAAGCTCCTCAGCACCTCACACGGCCCTTTATGACCTGGTGCGGCTCCTGTCTCTGGTCTCATCACTCTCCATTTATCGTTCTGGCCCCACCCAGCCAGGCAAACAAGGACAGCTGAGTTATTCCAAGGACCAAGCTCTCCTACTGAGCTCCGCGGATACGCTCAGCTTAGAGCACACGCTATCCCTGTCTGGCTATATTTCCATCTTCCAGGTCTCCCGTCGGCCATCACTTCCTCTAGAGTCAGCCTTGCTTTCCATTTCCGGCCTGCATCCAGCAGCCTTCCTGGATACTCCCACAGTGCTCTGCAGTCATCCTTTAGGATTAACCACCTTGGATTCTAATCACCCACCTCCCCAACTAGACGCTAAGCTCCTAGAAGGCAGGGCGGTGTCAGCCTTCTCTGCTTTTATACATCCCCAGCGTCTGCAAGGCAGACGAACATTTGTTTCCAAGTCAAAGAAAGGTAGAATCCTGAGGATAGAGGAGGGCATGGTAGAGCCACCTACGCTAGTGATCAGGGCGCGAAGAGAAGACGAGGGCGCACAGCGCTCGGTAAGCGCGAGGGGAGGACCATGAGGTCAAGAAGGGGCCTCAGGAGGACTCGGAAACATTACCGAGACTCTAGAGAGGGTCTCCGAGTCAGTCACTGCCTGGAAAGCTGTGCACAGCCTGCCCAGCACAGTCGCAGAGCACAGGGGTCTCCTGAGTGCCCTCGTCACTTCGGGTTTTGAGAGCTTCTCGTGGAAGACGTGAGAGCCCACCTCTAGAGTTTTTATCACAGGAGGAAAAGAAGGAAAAAGGACAGCGAGGGGAGAAAAACACAGGATTCCGAGGAGTCAAACTGCTGGCTCTCTGGAACTGACATGAGTCTACCGATCAACATCCAGGGAAAAGCAAAGAGGTAAATGGAGAGAACTAGGGGCTCCGCGACACACGGGAAACCACGAAGGCCATTGTGTTTAAATCACTAACAGAAGTGCGCCTCGTTCACAGGCGTGCATCAGGCTCGGCGGGGAAAAGACAAATTAATCTAAGGCTGTTCATTTTCTGATAGCTTAAAGCAAACAACTTGGGGCAATACTATGAAGCCAGCTAGTAAAATAAATAGAAATGAAGTCCAAAGAATTTAAACATGAAAATTTGGGGAGGGGAGAAAGAACCGCACAAAGCAAAACAGATGAAATACAAGGCTAACCAAACAAAAGCTAAATCAAATAAACAGGCATTGCCGTGTGCCCTGGAGGACTGCCAAGGGGAGTGGATTTCAACAAAGAATGCTTCTGCTACCAGCTTCGAAAACTTCAGTTCCAGAAAGACGGGGGAAGGCGGAGCCACATCTGAGCGACACCGGGAGTGAGGGGTGGATAGGGAGCTGGTCAGTCGTGATTCTGGGCTCTGCGGACAAACGCTAGACGCTTCCCCTTGTTTGTTCAGTCGCTAAAGTCGTATCCAGCTCTTTGCGACTCCGTGGACGGCCGCACGCTAGGCTCCCCTGTCCTCCACTATCTCCCGGAGCTTGCTCAAATTCATGTCCATTGAGTCGGTGATGCCATCCAACCATCTCATCCTCTGTTGCCCTCTTCTCCTCCTGCCTTCAATCTTCCCCAGCATCAGGGTCTTTTCTAATGAGTCAGCTCTTCACATCAGGAGGCCACAGTATTGGAGCTTCAGCTTCAGCATCAGTCCTTCCAAGGGATGAAAGTGAAAGTGGAAGTGAAGTCGCTCAGTTGTGTCCGACTCTTTGCGACCCCATGGACGGTAACCTACCAGGCTCCGCGGTCCATGCGATTTTCCAGGCAAGAATACTGGAGTGGGCTGCCATTTCCTTCTCAGGGTTGATTTCCATGAGGATTGACTGGTTTGATCCCCTTGCAGAACCCTCCCCTAGCAAGATGCAAAAAGGCAGCCCACTCCCTCCCCATGCCTCCCGTGGACACCATGTTCAGCCAGGTATGAGAAGCAAGACCTCATCATAGATGAGAAGCTGGTGACTCTGGCGTCAGCCTTCTCTTCTCCACTTGCAGATAAAAAGGCCGTCGTAAACACCTCTAGGCAGCCGTGCTAGGATCCAAAGTGTTAAGAGGAATCCAGCCCCTGGAGCCCAAGTCAAACAAAGCGCTGGCAACTGCTTGTGGACGTGGGTGCTGGGGACAGAGCCCTAGGCTTGGTGCTGGCACGGCTCCCTGCTGTCCTCTCAGTGATAAGCATCGCCACCACTGCAGTCACCCTGCCCGAGCGTTTAGCCCCTGGCAGGCACGCACGAGGTCCTTTGCATGAATCATCCGCTTTAAGCCCCCAACAAGTCCTTATTATCTTAATTTTATAGCCGATCACTCTACAGATAAGAGAGCCAAGGCAAGTTAAGATACTTTTCAGAGACCTCACAGCCAACCAGAAATGGAGCAGGGTTTTAGATCCAGACAGTTATTTCAGGACAAGCTCTTCTAACCAACAGACTTGTTAGAAACCCAATGAAAGGAGGTGGATTATCAGCAAACACTTATTAACAGTGGGGAGATGTGTACTTTGAACTCTGCTATGTTAAACTGGGGTAAAATAGTTTTTTAAAAAATACAACAATAAAAACAAAGTAAGGGGGCTTTCCTGGTGGTCCAGTAGCTAAGAACTCGCCTGTCAGTGCAGGGGACGCGGGTTCAATCCCTGGTCCAGGAGGATTCCACGTGCCACGTAGCAAGGAAGCCGGTGTGCCACAACTGCTGAAGCCGGCACACCCTCGCGTCTGTGTTCCACAAGAGAAGCCACCACAAGAAGGGGTCCTCGACCAAGCTAGAGAGCAGCCCCTGCTCACCACAACTAGAGAAAGCCTGCATGCAGCAAGGAAGCCCCAGCACAACCAAAAATAAAAAACAAATAAATACCTTTTTAAAATGAGGAAGACTGAGGCTGAAGCTGAAGCTCCAATACACTGGCCACCTGATGCGAAGAGCAGACCCACTGGAAAAGACCCTGATCCCTGGAAAGAATGAAGGCAGGAGGAGAGGGGACGACGGAGGATGAGATGGCTGGATGGCATCACTGACTGGATGGATGTGAATTTGAGCAAACTTAGGGAGAGAGTGGAGCCGAGAGGAACCCAGCGTGCTGCAGTCCATGGGGTCGCAGAGTCGGACACAACTGAGTGAGTGAGTAAGCGTGCACTCTCTCATGTCCACTGTGTCCCTCCAGCAAACACGTAGGCTGCTCAAACCCCTAAGGAAATTAACAGAACAAACCAGTAGGGGAGTTGATAGTGTGCAGCTCAGCAGTTCTGGGGGGTCAGCATTATCTAAATGCAGACTTAGCTCCAACACCTGAAGTTCCTTAAGATTTCCTTAGCATGGCAATGCCTTCTCCTTAAATTTCTGTATTGCTGTCTTTATTGAGATTTCTGTATATAATATGTGCTTTTTTTCCCCCAATATGACCTATTTTTCCAATGGGACTGGAGAGGGGAAAAATCACAAATGCATATTTAAAGAAGCAAGAATATTTAAACTCTCCGAAATTTTGTCATACATTTTTTGTGCTTTCTATTTGAGATGAAAGATAAAAAAACCTGCGTGCATGATTAATTGTCATGATGAAAGAAGGCTAGGCAGTTGCTTAAGAGACGAGAACAACAAAGGAATAAACCTCTGCAGGCGTCCCCGGGGCTGGAGTGGCGCCGCTCTGTGTACTCGGCTTCCATGGCAACCAGCGACAGGAAGACGGGTGTCTCACAGTCACTCCGCTCCGCGGTACACGTCTATAAATCAAACTTACATAAAGAGCACAAGATTTCTGCTGTGGGCTGGACACGGAGCCGGTTTATTTTCCTGTTACTGTATAATTATGGAAAAGAAGCACGAAACAATGAGGTCATTCTGAGTGGGGAACAAACTCAGAAATTACTAATACACCTGCAGAAGGCCATTCATCTCGCGGGAAGCAAGAGGCGGGCAAGGCGGGCAGTGGACGGAAAGCCTGCCCGGCTCAGTCGCAGGCTTCCAGGCACCGACCTGCTCCGGCTGGGGGCTGCGAGTGACGTGCCTGGGCTGGGCTCCCAACCCCTGCTCGGTTCGAAAACGGACACGGGGCACCTTCATCAACTGCCTGCCATGCCCTACAGGTTTTCATTCTGATAGACCAGGCAGAAACGGCACTCCATGTTTAGTATGGAAGTTTACTGAGGCCGAACAAGCATACACTTGCTTTTATTTACACCCAAAATGGCTCGTCTTGTAGACGTGAGGATAGAAAACTAACGCTCTGGCATTGAATTGGGAGCCAGGAGACCCGAATCTTGACACAGGTGTATGTAACCTTGGGGAAGCCACGACGCTCGTGCAGCCTCCATTTTCTTAGTGATGGTGTCAATGATTTTTTAAGTCTCTGCCAACATCTGCTTCCACGATTCTGTATCTCAAAAATCAGATCTAACCAGAGTCATTAGCTGTGCTGTTCCTAAATATACGCACACAGGTTACACCAGTGGTCCCCAACCTTTGTGGCACCAGCGGCCAGATTCACGGAAGGCAGCTCTTCTTCCAGGGACCAGGGCAGGTGCAGGGATGCTCTCGGGATGATTCAAGCATCCTACACTTACTGTGCACCTTTATTTCTGTTAACACATCAGCTCCACCTCGAACCATCAGGCATTAGATTCTGGAGACTGGAGACCCCTGCTTTACACAGCTACACTTTAAATTCCATGCTGGCTAAAACGCCTAAGTGACAGCACTTTAGGATCAGCATTGCACTGAAGCTCTCTTCTGACTTCTATCAACCTTTCAAACACAGAACACGCTCCGGAAAACTGAATGATATCATCAGAGTTCTAAATGCATAAGAAAATCGTTACAGATGATCCTAGAACTGATTTTCTTAATATTATAAACAACATTTAAATTTTAATAATCTTCCTGTCACCTAGATAAGGGCTGCCTATCAATTCCTGCCCCTTGAAGTCTGCAGCTCTCAGGGACAATGTGAGGCTTTCCTGGACTTCATCTCTGAAGAGTCATGCTCAATACAATCTGTGGAACAAATAAATGGATGCATGAGCAGACTCTTAGTAACACCGTTGCTGCACCTTTCAGAAATCTTTTCCCAGTCTTACATGTTTAGGCAGATTCAGACCAACACATAAATATTTCCGGGACAGACAGGTACATGTCTGAAAACCAGATATAACTATACGAGTCTCTCCTTTGTGGGTCTGTGAGCCTACAAAATCCTTGTGACACTTTATAACCAGGAAATAGCTTTGCTTTAGAGGAGCACGAGGCAGTATCAGACTCAGAGAAGACCTCGTGTCCTGAGGCTCTGGTTAAAGTGCAGGGGTTTCATGGGGGCTCAGAAGCAACTGACTCACAGGCTCTGCCTCAAGGGAGGAAAGTGTAGGGAAAACAACATCCAACAAGCACTCACTGCCTCCTCTAGAGCTCACACCAGCTCGGAGGAAAAGACTTGATCACTCCATTTTACAGGTTGAGAAAACTGAGCTATTAAGGATTGATACAGGGCTTCCCTGGTGGGTTCAGTGGTAAAGAATGTACCCGCCAATGCAGGAGACACAGGTTCGATCCCTGGTCCAGGAAGATCCCACAGGCCCTGGAACAAACACCAAGCCTGTGCTCTGGTGGCGGGGACACGCGCTTCTGGAGCCCGTTCGCCCTGGGGCCCGAGCTTCAAAATGAGAGCCCCCGCAGGGAGAAGCCCGAGCCCCGAGACTGGAGAGCAGCTCCCGCTCGCAGCGACCAGAGAAAAAGCCTGCACAGCAGCTAGCACGCAGCACAGCCAAAACAAGCTCCCGTGAAAACAAAGAACTGATAAACTGAAAAATGTAGGGCTTTCAATTTCAAAAAACCTGCCGGAGGGTTCTGAATTTCCTGATTTCTTTAGCTGATAAGCAGCCCTCATTAAGGTAACACAGGAAGATGCATTTAAATTTTAATATTCTTTACATTATAACAATGAGTTCTAACAGGTATTTTTGATGTTTTTGTTAATGTTTCCAAACAATGTACTTTGAAATCAGAATCACCTCTTAATTGTTTTCATGTAATTCTCCTGATGCTCTTCACCACACATTAGTGATCAGAAATGAGATGTAATTCCCCAATCCCTGCCCACAAGACCTGAGCAGGATCAGCTGAACGGAGTTTTGCCCTAACTCATGGATTGTGCAGGAATGAACTGCTGTTGGGCTTGACTGACTGTAGACGGGTTGTGGTGTGGTGTATCTGAAGGCTACTGAATGCAACTTACAACACTTAATAAAAATCTTTATTCTTTTAGTATAAAAAAAATGAGTTCGAGGATTATCTGTTTCAAATGTGGGTTTGTTTGCTTGCTTGTTTCTTTTTTTACTTTTTAAAACTCTGATGGTCTCATTAAGTTTTCTACCACATATTCAATGTTTGGAAGATTAAAGCAAGTCAGAAGAAAGCTTCAGTGTGATGATAAGATCCTAAAACACTATTAATTAGTGCTTTAGCCAGGACAGTAAAGAATCTGCCTGCAATGCAGGAGACCCAGGTTCAATCCCTGTGTCGGGAAGATCCCTTGGAGGAGGAATCCCCTGGAGGAGGAAATGGCAACCCAGTCCAGTATCCTTGCCTGGAGAATCCCTTGGACAGAGGAGCCTGTGGGCTACAGTCCACGGGGCCGCAAAGAGTTGGACACGACTGAGCGACTGACAGTTGGCCAGGACACAAGGTAAAAGTGTACCTGTGTGAGGTGCATGTTTAAGAGCGCGCACGTGGGGGAACTCCCAGGGGTCCGGGGTCAGGACGCAGCACGTCCACTGCTGCGACCCAGGTTCAATCCCTGGTCGGGAACTAAGATCCCCAAAGCAAGAAAGGCCCAGGAACACCTTTGGTTAGGTCTGACCGACAGAGCCGCACCCCTGAGCTCTGACTCCAAGGCCTCCACGCTCCACCGAGGGCGCCTCAGCACACGTTCAAGCAGCAGACTGTCGCTCTACTGAATTCTCGGGGCTGTAAAACAGAGCTAAAAACAAACGCAGGCCCTAAAAAACGCGTTACTAGCATTGTTTTGGTTAAGTCATAGTAATACAAAGCAACGTTTCTTAACTCTCCCGGGCGAGCACATGCTGTCATCTCCCATTCCAGTCCGCAGCAGAGGCTAAGGGTCACTCCCGGATGAAGGTGTTATTCCCGGCTGTTACACAGCCATGCAGCTTCCAGCGGGCGAATCCTGTGGGAGCCAGTGACATCTTTACGGAAGTTCACTACAAATGGGTTCTGCTGCCCATCAAAGATACTCGGTTTGGTGTGTAAGCTTAGAAGATCCAGTAATTTGGGCACACATTTTTGGCACGAATTTTTCAAAAACTAACAGAATAATATTTACTAAGAAAGCGTCCAGGTTAACCTCCTCGCCTCCCAGTTAGTTTCTTACCAGAGTTTTCAGCACCACCAACTGGTTAAAGAGATCAACTACAATGCGCTTGGTTCTCAAGCTGCTCTGCTCATGAAAAGAGGGATCATGTATACATAGTTCACGTTTAATTTATGGTAAAGTAATGTATTTCAGTCACTAAATAAAATCAAAAATGCCTTTCCTTGTCAGTCAAATAAAAAAATAATCCACTTTGGCTTTTTCACTTAAGAAGAAGGCATATTTTACTTAATAAGTCATTAGGGAAAACTAAATCTACCCACTAAAGCTAATTTGATTTATTCTACCGTAAGCTCACACTCAAAAAGCAATGACTAAAACTACAGGGAAAATCAGAAACTAAGATAGCAAACTAAACGGTATTGAATAGTAAGTGAGCCTACAGTGTCTACCCAGGACATTAATTTAATTTGAAATAAAAACGACTGAGGAGGTAATGTAGATAGCTTCACATTTTAAAAAATTTGGGCTTTTTCTACCAAGATTCCTGACGCAGAGATGAAGGCTGCCACGTGACATGTGAATACCCACTGTCATTTATCTTTGCCTCCTTTGAACCACATCTAGCAACAGACGGTGTACAGAGAGTACCACTGAAACCTAGGGCTGCAGATCTGATTGCTGTACAACGGATCAGTTTGTGAAAATAAGTATTGCTGAAGAACTAAGTCCAGTTATTTTTTTTTACCCCAGAACAACCAATCTGTGGATACAAGTTGTCTATGAAAAGTACATCCAGCCACTGGTTGGCATGACAGATCTGTAACCAGCAGAATGAACGGCCCCACACTGTAACAAATCTGGTCACTAAAAGTAACTTGTCTATTAGACAATGTTTGAGAAAGTTCCATCCAATTTATTAAATTTGACTCTGACAGCAGGGTTCTGTCAAAGGCCTTCTGAGAGTTTAAAACTAGTGCAGTAATTTTATGATGACAGCAGTTTAAATCTTCCCACAAACATGTAGTCGGGTTGGTAGTTTTTAAAGCCTCCGACTCTCCATCTGCAGTGGAAGCCCAGTGAAGAAGATGAGGCCGGCACTGCCCCACGCGGCCCGACACGCGCGTCCAGCTCGCTAACTTTCATCTTCACGCTACTCCTCTGCTCAGCTATTTACTCATCCACTCGCTCATGGAGCTCTTGAAAATTCTCTCTCTAGCAAACACAGCGAAATTTCTGTAAACAGGGCAACAAGAACAGGACTCTTCCTCTGCACCCCCTTCTCCCTGGATGAGAGCCTTCACGTGCTGTCCCCGAGGCAGAGAGGATTCCCATCTGAAACCATGAACGAGGTACCAGGAATCTTAACAAGACCACGACTTAGGTTAAGAAAAGCATTTTGAAACTTTGTTATTGTTGCTTCTCAATGCGTTCTTTGGCAGATGCAGAGAATGGACACAGTGGGTTGAGAGGAGGGTGGGACGAACAGGGAGGTTAGGGCTGACGTGTGTGCGCACCGCCACGTGTAAAACAGGTGTGCACAGTGTCCAGAGCTCAACTCCGTGCCCTGTGGCGATTGAGGTGGTGGGCAGGGGGGAGGCCTATGTGCACCCACAGCTTCTGCACGTTGCGGCACAGCAGACGCTAACGCGGCACGGTAAAGCAGATGCACTCCGATAGAGTGTTTTTAAAAGGGACAAGGAGTGAGGAGTGAAACAGCATCTGAACAAGCTATAATAACCACTCAGATATATAAAATAAACACGTTCTTTAACGTGATCCTTAAATGATAAATGCAAGCATATTTAGACATTTTAACTGTAAATTCTTTCTACTATTATTGGACAGCAGTATTCTGGAAAAAAAAAAAAAAACCACAACACAATTTTGAGGTGTAACAAAAACATCAACAAGTACCAGCAGCACGACTGCCCTCAATTTAAAAAAAAAAATTGATTACGTGTCAATGTCCTGTGACTGTTCTTCTTTAAGCAAAAGACAAAATAATTGAGAAGTCAGTCCAGTTTGGCTTGAGATTAGCAGTAAAGGAGCTCAGCTTTATCTGTAGAATGGATAGGCATAAAGCTGATGCGAGGGATCACTGCAGCGATTCAGTAAGGGAACATTGGCAGGTGTTTAATGAACGGGAATCACCGTCAGGGGCACAAAAGAGGGGTGGGGGAGCGGGCATCGAGGGGAGAGTCCCCAGGAGGAGCCCTGGACGCCCTGGGAGGCTGACAAGAACCAAAACCTGGAAAGGGGGCAGAAGGGCAGCCTGGAGGGACTGTGGTTGGCGGAGTGGATTTCTAGGCGATTCTAATCTAGTAGATTCAGGGAGAGTGAACGTATCTGCAGTCAGGGATGGAAGTTATAAACTGGACAGGAGGTGATTGATGGAGAAAGGTCTTAGAAGGAGGGGAGAGGATGATACAGGAACAAAGGAGAGGAACTAGAAAAAAGAGGGGGAAAAAAAAAGAAAAATTAGAAATAAGAGTTGAAGGAAGCATAGAAAACTCTGGAGGTGAAGTGAAGTTGCTCACTCGTGTCCAACTCTTTGCAACCCCATGGACTGTAGCCTACCAGGCGCCTCCCTCCATGGGATTCTCCAGGCAAGAGTACTGGAGTGGGGTACCATTGCCTTCTCCAGGGGATCTTCCCAACGCAGGGATCGAACCCCGGTCTCCCGCATTCCAGGCGGAAGCTTTAACCTCTGCGCCACCAGGGAAGCCCGGGAGGTGAACAGGGAGGCAGAAAGGAAACCCAGAGGCCGTGACCCTGCCCATGAAGCCAGAGGCAAGGTCACCTGCCGCGCATGGCCGCGGGACAGGTTTAGCAGGCACGGCAGCGAGCAGCTCGCTCTCATGGTGTGTGACGTGCTAACGGACAGGCTCGGGTGTCCCACTGAGAACCCTGCGTCTCACCCGAAGAGTGACAAGGGGCACAGAGAGGGGTGGCGGGGACACACGTGCCAGCTCTCTGCCACCCTTGAACAGGGAGCTGAAGGCAGACGAGCTCAAGCTCTCCCGGGCAGCAACAGGGCACGATGCGCTTGAGTGACAGGCACCCCCAATTTCAGCACGAAGAGGAAACACTTCTGGAATCGTGCAGGAGCGGGGCAGGAGAGCTGGGCATAGATAGGTCTGGATGGGCAAGCAGGCACAGCAGCCTCTGCCCGGCCAGCACTGCTCCATGCTGGGCAGGCCGTCGGAGGGACCATGGCGGGCAGCTGGGGGTCACAGCATGTCCGGGGAGCTGGACACGAGTTTCTGAGGTCACTCGGACACTACGCTTGCTGGGAGAAGGGGAAGGAGGCTACTGAGTGTGGTGTGCGTGTCTGGCGGAGGAGGCCAATGCAGCGCAGAGAGGCCGGGGGCTGGCGGAGGAGGCCGGTGCAGGACAGAGAGGATGGGGGCTGGCGGGGGAGGCCTGTGCAGTGCAGAGAAGACAGCCTGGACTCGCTCCAGCTCTCAGATTGGCGAGGAGCAACTCCAGGGACCAGCGCGCACTCAGGAGCTTGCGGGACAGGACTGGGCCGGGCCAGAACCAGGGGGTGGGGGAGCTCAGCCCAGAGCCTGGGTGCTAAGTGAACACAGGGAGAGGAAGGGGTGCCAGCGCCCGTGGGGCTTCGGTGCAGCTGAAGCGAACAGAGGTGGGGGCGTGGCAGACACAGCGAGGGGGTGGGTGGTGGCGAGGGGAAGAGGTCAGCAGCCACGGTCACCACCAGGAGCCAGTCAGGGGGGCTGAAGTGCCTTCTGACGAAGGCCAAAGAGGAGAGCGAAGACCCCGGCTTCAAGTTCAACACTCAGAAAAGGAAGATCAGGGCATCCGGTCCCATCACTTCAAGGCAACCAGTGGAAACGGTGGCAGACGTTAATTACCTGGGCTCCAAAATCACTGCAGACAGTGACTGCAGCCACGAAGGACGTTCAAAGACGTTTGCTCCTTGGATGAGAAACTATGACAAACCCAGACAGTGTATTAAAAAGCAGAGACATCACTTCGCTGAGGTCACATAGTCAAAGCTATGGTTTTTCCAGGAGTCATGTATGGGTGTGAGAGTTGAACTATAAAGAAGGCTGGGTGCCAAAGAATTGATGCTTTTGAACTGTGGTGTTGGAGAAGACTCTTGAGAGTCCCTTGGATTGCGAGGAGATCCAACCAGTCCATCCTAAAGGAAATCAGTCCTGAATATTCACTGGAAGGACTGACGCTGAAGCTCCAATACTCTGGCCACCTGATGTGATGTGAAGAGACGGCTCATTTGAAAAGACGCTGATGCTGGGAAAGATTGAAGGCGGGAGGAGAAGAGGGCAGCAGAGGATGAGATGGTTGGATGGCATCACCGACTCAATGGACATGAGTTTGACCAACTCCAAGAGATAGTGCAAGACATGGAAGCCTGGCGTGCTGCAGTCCACAGGGTCACAAAGAGTCGGACACAACTGAGCGTCTGAGCAGCAACAAAGCTGGTCCTGGGACTGAACCATCCTTCGTCCTGTGGGGAGAAGGCGAAGGTGAGGGACAGGGAGGAAGCGCGGCCAGGAACGGCTAACGGTATCAGCACCTCGCTGCCTCTCCCGGGGTCAGCTCAGGAACACGCAGGGTAAGGAAACGCGCCCTGGGAAGCCTGCAGTGCCTTGAACTCCTAGTTGACTCAGATCTTCTCCAGCAGCAGTTTGCCACCAGGCAGGGAAGATGAGCAGGCAATATAGACAAGTTGAAAATGGGAAAAGATGACGTTAAACGCACAGCAATTGCTCAAAAGCGTCTTGCAAGTGAATCTGTGTGTAATCCTGTCTTATAAAGAGACAAGCAGGAATTCAGTTTCGCACTTCCACCCCAGCTAAGATGATAAAAATTCTGTCATCAGTTTTAAATATTTTTAGCTTTTCCATTTGATTTGGCAAACTCTTTTGCTATTGTGGTGTAATTCCCAAGGCAACATGCAAAACACATGGGTTTCCATCAAAGCAGCCTGGTCTGGAACGCCGGCAACCACTGCACACGATAAAATGCCACGTCCGCCCCCTGTTCACACTTTTGTCAACAGTTGTTTTCATTTACGTGCAGATGGGCTTTCCTGGTGGCTCAGTCGGCAAAGAATCTGCCTGCAACGCAGGAGACCACCTTCAACGCAGGAGACCTGGGTTCGATCCTGGGTCAGGAAGATGCCCTGGAGAAGGAAATGGCACCCCACTCCAGTATTCTTGCCTGGAGAATCCCATGGACGGAGGAGCCTGGCGGGCTGCAGTCCATATGGTTGCAAAAGAGTCGGACACGGCTGAGTGACTAAACCAGCACCACCAGTCAAATGAAATCCCAGATGTCCCAGTCCCGACCAAACCCGTTCACGTGCACAGGGGAAAAGCTATACAATTGCGCAACTGGTTTATCAGGAACACTTCTGGGCAGAGCGAACATGCCTCGCTTTCTCCGGTCTTGGGCAGGCATCACGAGGTTGCAAAGGCAGCCCTGGTCCCTGCTCTCAGGAGGTTTATGCTGATAGAGGTGAGAAGGGAATATAACAGTGATTAAGAGCACAAGCAAATCTTGGTTCCCTTACTCACCAGCCACCAGCATCAAGCTCTCCAAGCTGTATTTTTCTAATATAATTTACTTATTTGGCTCTGCTGGGTCCTGGGTGTGGCATGGGAACTCTCAGTTGTGGCACGTGGGACCCAGTGCCCTGACCAGGGATTGAACCGGGGCTCACAGCAGTGGGAGGGCAGAGTCTTAGCCTCGAGACCACCGGGGAAGTCTCATCTCCACGCCTTCAAATGCGGACGGCCAGAGCCTAACCCAGGACGTGCCTCAGAGGATTCCCCCAGTACAGGCCTGGTACACAGAAAATACTCGACAAACGGCGGCTGCCGGTGTGACCTGGTTACTATCACCAGATGCATCGCTGGGGCGAGTGTGACAGGAGCTCTAAGGACGAGAACAGAAACCCTGTGGGCTGGGTGACCGGGGCAGGCTCCACAGGAGAGGGTTCAGCTAAGTCTGCAGGAATGGATGCTATTCAGACACGCGGAGGGGAGGGGAAGATAGAGAGGTTGGAGGAGGAGAGGAGAGAGCAGCGGACGAGATGAGCCTGCATTGGGATACCATCAGAACCGCGGGACGGAGCCTTTGATTTGGTCACGCCAGGTCTGGGAGCGGGTGGACCCGCAGGTCAGGCTGAGGGGTCGGGGTGTTACCTGGCAGAGGGTGAAAAGTTACTGAAGTCAGGAGGTAACATTCAACGGTAATGCTAATTTACTCTCACTTCAAAATGGAATGAGGAGGGTGGACCCGGGATTTTCCAGCATTAATGTGCATATGGATCCCCCAGAGATCATAGTAACATAAACACATCTGACTCGGTGCACTTGGAGTCAGACCTGAGATAGGGCCCTGCCAACAAGCTGCCTTGTCCTGATGTGGCTGGTCTCTGCGGCTCTGAGTGACAAGGATGTGTCTCCTCAGGGCGGCCTGATGGGGGAGGAGGCCTGGGTAGGGTGCGGGTGGACAAGATGGCTAGGCGTCCTCTGTGAGGTCACACGCGCACAGGTCATGCTTACCGTGGTTGAAAACATAGTATTAGAAACCTCTGGTCTTGATTTTTAAGGCTATCTCTAAGGCGGCCTCGGAGAAGGAAGTGGCAGCCCACTCCAGTGTTCTTGCCTGGAGAATCCCAGGGATGGGGGAGCCTGGTGGGCTGCCGTCTCTGGGGTCGCACAGAGTCGGACGTGACTGAAGCGACTCAGCAACAGCAGCTAAGGGGGACAGCTGAAACTCTGACGTGAGACTCTTAATTCTGAGCCTTTTCAGTTGCTGCCATCTTTTTTCACTTATTCACGGGGCTGTGCCGGGTCTCAGCTGCAGCGCACGAGATCTTTGAGCGTCACAGTGGCACGTTTGTATTATTTTTTTTTTAGGGGAGGTATGTGGGATCCAGTTCCCCAACCAGGGACTGAACCCGCCCCCGCCCCCTTGGACTGGAGCACGGGGTGTTAGTCACTGTACCACCAGGGAAGTCCCTTTTGAGGACATCTGAAACAACGTTAATTTAAATATTTCCCGTAAAATGTGGATTTATTAAATACAAGTTTTTGTTATCTTATAAAGGCAACACACAGAACTGTCAAAATCCTCACCCAGAAGTTAGCTGTCTATTACAAAAGAAAAATGTAAGAGAGGGACTCTTCTTTCTGTGGAGGAAAATAGCATGAATACATTCACAAGACGCGCCTGTCACTAACTTCAAGGATGACCGAGAGGGTTAGCAACGTCCAGTCGTAAGAAAGAAACCGCAGCAGCAGTTTTGCATGTGACAGTTGGATTAAAAGAAAAATAGCCCTCACGGCGTTACAGCAAGAGCAGTGTATTCAACCACAGATGTGGATGAGCAATTGGAAACACTGACCGTAACACTTGTTATACTGACATCTCAAAAACCAAACCCAGGCTTGGCGAGCTGTCAAGCCCAGTAATTTTCTCTCGAGAGCAGTCTTTGTCACACTGACAGACCACATCTGTATTCACGCAGTGGTGGACTCTGAATGCTGTCTGGGATATGCAGGGAAAATCAAGGAGATGGCATGCCACCCTCCGTGATGGATAACCCCGCTGGCAGGTTCTGGAACAAGAAGAGCTGCCAGGACACTCAGCACAGCCCCCTCCGGGCGGAGACGCAGAGGGAACAGGCCAGAGGGCTTCGGAAACTTGTGGAAGGAGGGGCGAGAGGCAGAGCGGGACGAGACTCGAGTCACCTGCTGCCCTGGCCTGGCGCTAACCGTACTTTGCGGTCCGTCCAGGGTCCTGACCCCAGCCCTGGAGCTATCTACAACACGCGGGCTTGATGTAGCACTGGGGAGGCATTCAGTGTGGAAAACAAAAAAGGCAGAATAAAAAGTGCATTCGCTACATAAGCCACTCATTTACATCAAGTCTAGTCACCTGCTTGACGTGCAGGACACGTGCTCTGCGAGTGTGAGGCTGCGCACCCGACCTGTGCCTGTTCGTATCAAGCTCATTTTCTAAAACTGCGTATAACTGATGCACACAAATGCCTATGTGTGAGCAGAAAGAAGACATTTATGATAGAGCCGGAGTTTCGAGAAGGAGACACGCACGTTAGTGTGTTTGTTGTGGTCTGCTCCACTCTGTGACAGGCTCCAGGCCCACCCACATCTCTACAAATGACTCAGGTTCGCTCCTTTCTGCGGCTGAGTAATACCTACTGTACATCTGCACCACGTCTTCTTTACGCACTCCGCTCTCGATGGACACTTGGGCCGTTTGTGCATATTAGCGCATGCGTGTGGAATCGAGAAAGATGGTACAGTCGAAGCTAGCTCCTGGGAAGGAAGAGATGCAGGCGTAGAGACACAGGGGCAAGAGGAGGGTGGGATGAACTGGGAGATGAGCTCTCACAGAGATACACTGTGCGTGTGTCAGCCGCTCGGTCGTGTCCGACTCTCTGTGACCCCATGACCTGCAGCAGCCCTCCAGGCCCCTCTGTCCATGGGACTCTTCAGGCAGGAAGGCTGGATTGGGTTGCCAGCTTCTTCTCCAGGGGATGTTCCCAACCCAGGGATCGAACCCGGGTCTCCTGTGCTGCAGGCAGATCTTCACCGTGTGAGCCAGGGAAGCAGATGCACGGCCACGTGCAAATCGGATGGCCACGGAGAACCTGCAGTTTAGCACTGGGAGCTCAGCTTCGCGCTCTGTGATGACCCGGGGTACCGGCAGGGTGGGAGGTGCGGTGATGGGGGCAGGTCCGAGCGGGAAGGGATACATACACGTACAAACATAACTCAGCTACTTCACTGTACAGCAGAAAGTAACTCAATGTGATAGAGCTATTATACTCCAATGCAAAAAAGGAGGCAATTTCTTTCCTGCGTTAAGAGGTGATGGGTAGGCCATTGGTGGGGTCAGGCTTCAAGATAAGAAATACCTTAACATCTGGGCCTTGAAGGAAGAACAGGATTTGCATCTGGATGGGTTTAACATGAGAGAGGGCTACAAAATCTGGATATCCAGAATGTGAAAGAGATTACATGTTTCTTCCAATCAAATAGTACATCCTTGTAACATGAACCAATTAGCTTAACTGAAGAAACCAAGCCAACACATTCTACTTGAGAATCTGTGTGATGAAGTCATAGCTTCTCTACTGGTTTCCTGGTCCTGTTTCTGGGCATCAATTCGTGCATCACCAGCATCACCAGTTCTCAGAGTTACTGGTAAAAAGAGCATCTTCAAATGCAAGGGTATAATTTTTGTTCATGAAGCAAAACCAGCCAAGAACCCCCTGGGAAAACAGACATTTTCTTAAAACAATTAGCATATAAATATGTCTCTAGCTGGATTTTGCATCCACTTTAAATTTTTTTTATTTATTCTTGGTTGCACTGAGTCTTAGTTTCAGCACAGAGGCTCTTCGCTGCCGTGCACCGGCTCCCAACTGCACAAGCTCTGTAGCTTGCGGTTTGCGGACAGAGCTGTCCCTACGGCACGTGGGGTCCTAGCTCCCTGACCAGGGATGGAACCCAAAGCCCCAGCGTTAGAAGGCGGATTCTTCCCCACCAGGGAAGCCCCCTGGATTTTTAAAGTGCCGTTGTATTTACCGTATTACATGTGAAAGTCCCCAGGGAGAAGAAACTCAGGTCCATTTGAAAAATTATACGTGTTCATTTCCGCACTCAGTGATCACGTGCAACAAAATCATCAGAAAACGGAATCTCTGACAGTAAAATTCTGAAACCGAGAAAACCGAAAGAAAACCCAAGGCATTATCATCGCAGAGAAGATGCAAAAACTCATGAA
Organism: Connochaetes taurinus; assembly: GCA_006408615.1. Classification (NCBI taxonomy): domain Eukaryota; kingdom Metazoa; phylum Chordata; class Mammalia; order Artiodactyla; family Bovidae; genus Connochaetes; species Connochaetes taurinus. The sequence goes on from SJXO01000179.1 coordinate 153,448, forward strand.
ACAAAGCCTGGAAATTCAGAAGCCTAGTTATTTGGTCGTCACACTCACACAGCAGGGATGGCTGGTGACAGCTGTCTATGGGTAGTTAACGGAGAATGAGATGCGGTTTCTAGCGCTGTTTAACTTTTCTGCACACAAAAGTACGGGGATGCTTCAGCTCGACAATCACATTCTTCAAAGCAGGGGATAACTACTAATACCTGTGATCTTGGGGAAGCCACCTGACCACATTTATAAGCCATTCTGATGCACGGAATAATGACAGAGGAACTTTAGAGAGACTGTCTGAGAAAACGATACCAACAAGGCAGCTGCCGACAAAAAGGAAGTATAGGAAATGAATCACGGTGAGGGATAATACTTTAGAAGAGGTGCAGTGATTTGAAAAAACATATGCAATCTTTTTTTCTCAAATACACGCTATCCTACATCACTCCCCTCTGGGCTCCTTGGCACTCTAAGACTCTCCTGTTTGGCCCATTAGCTCACTTCACCGGCTCAGGAGGCCCCTTTCCCTCCTTGGCTCTCTAAGACTCTCCCGTTTGGCCCATTAGCTCACTTCACCTGCTCAGGAGGCCCCTTTCCCTCCTACGGCTGTGGCCTAAGGCATACATGAGAAGGTACACGTCACTCCCTTCTTGGGACTGCCCTGGCACCCCGTGGTTAAGACTTCGCCTTCTAGGGCAGGAGGTGTGGGTTCAACCCCTGGTCAGGGAGTTAAGATTCCACATGCCTCGTGGCCTGTAAGCTAAAATATAACAGAGAGGCATCATTGTAACACAGGCAATAAAGACTAAAAACAGCCCACATTAAAAAAAAAGCTTTAAAAAATAAATAAAAATAAAATGGCATTCTTAAGCCCATACTCCACTGACACAGTGCCACTGAAAATACATGATCCAACAGGTCATGATGCTCTTATTCAACCAATGTTTAATATTCCCAAAAGGAGAGCTGGACAGTCTATGTTTTTTGACCTTCCCCACATAGTATGAAGAATGAATCTTAGACCCAAACTACCAGATGCCACTCTAAGGGTCCCCAGCTGTGACCGCAGAGCACGCTGGTGCCTCGGTATTTCTGCCTGACATTACTACCTGGCGCTCCACCTGCACTCCGAATCGTGGATGCCGGTGGGCCTTCTAACCAACCATGCTTCACTTCATGGCTGGAAAACAGAAGCAGCTTTCCAGAGCTTTTTGCCAAATGACAGGTGGTGGGAAAGTGCAAATCTCGATGCTTACAATGAGATGGAGAAGGCTCCTGGGCATGGAGAGGCAGAGATACCCACACAGAGAAACACGCCAGCCGGAAACACCACGGGCATAGGTGGGGGGTAAAGTCAAGAGAGAACATTAAGCCAGCTCCCCGTTAACAGCTGGGGCTAAATCAGGAACTGAAAATGCCTCTCAAAAAACAGCAGAGAGAGGCCATCCAAGGTTAATTCCTAAAAGTCACATGTAGAATGAGAAAAATGGAAGGCAAAGCCATATGTGGTTATAAAGCTCCTGACTACACTTGAAAGGACTCTTTGCTAGATTATAAGAAATAAATTAAACCATAAAGAAAATGGCAAGTGAGGATTTTTCTGTTAGTGGATATTTGGAGTAAGTGGCAACCAACCAACAATTATTAAGTAACTAGAACGCACAAGGCAGGCAACATACTGAGAACAGTGGAAGGTATAGATATATTTGCAAACCCGAAGAGCTTCACGGAGATAATTGTAAACACTGTATTTTTATCCAGTGATCAAAAAAAATTACACAACCGTCTATCAAAATTCAAAGAAAGGAGAGAAGACTATTCAATGTAAACAAAAAAAAGGCTTTTTCTGGGTGTGTGTATTTACTGAGCAGGGCCTTGAAAGACGGGTCTAATTTGGACAGGTGAGAAGCAGAGAAAGGTACTGCCAGCAAGGGCAACGGAATAAAGTATGAACACACATCACACACTGAAAGGAACACGTGTTATGCCAAGAGAAACAGAGGGATTTGGGATGACGGATGAAAGAAGAGTTTGGAAAGGGGACCAGATGTTGGAGAGCCAGGCTCAACAGTTTCAACTTTACGCTTCAGAGTCACTAGAGGGCTTTGAATGTGCTTTTATTTTTTTTTAAAAAGGCACTGCAAAGTTTTCATTAAGGTCTATTAGTATTAAGGAAGAAAGATTTTTTTTTTCTTGTTTTAAACATGCAGTGCTAGAAACAGCCTATTATCTCAGATTTATTTCACTGGACAAACAGTACTACTCAGTTCATGGCAAATAGATGGGGGAAAGTGGCAAGAGTGGCAGATTTTATTTTGGGGGGCTGCGAACAGTGACTGCAGCCATGAAATTAAAAGACACTTGCTCCTTGGAAGAAAAGCTATGACAAACCTCAACAAAGGTCTGTCTAGTCAAAGCTATGGTTTTTTCAGTAATCATGTATGAATGTGAGAGTTGGACCATAAAGGCTGAGAGTTGAAGAACTGATGCTTTTGAACTGTGGTGTTGGAAAAGACTCTTGAGGGTTCTTTGGACAGCAAGGAGATCAAACCAGTTAATCTTAAGGAAACCAACCCTGAATCTTCATTGGAAGGACTGATGCTGAAGCTGAAACTCCAATACTTTGGCCACCTGATGTGAAGAACTGACTCCTTAGAAAAGATCCTGATGCTGGGAGGGATTGGGGGCAGGAGAAGGGGATGACAGAGGATGAGACAGTTGGATGGCATCACTGACTCGATGGACATAAGTCTGAGTTAGCCCCCGGAGTTGGTGAAGGACAGGAAGGCCTGGCGTGCTGCAGCCCACGGGTTGCAAAGAGTCAGACGCAGCTTACCAACTGAACAACAAGAGGTCTCATGCCCCTTAAACTTGTGCCATTTGTCATGGGCATGGGGAAAAAATGAGCTCTTCAAGGATAGAATTTCCTAAGAATTTCTTAATAGTAATAATAATGAAACATCATCTATGATATAGTCTTAGCTATTTTAGTACACAGGTATACAAGTCATGATTATCAGCTCTAAGTGAAAAGCAAAGTTTTAAGATTCAAACACTGAAAGGAACCTCAAGCTTTTTTTTTTTCTTTTCTGCACTAGGTCTTAGCTATGGCTGGTGGGATCTTTAGCTACAGCGGGCAAACTCCTAGTTGCAGCATGTGGGATCTAGTTCCCTGACCAGGGATCAAACCCAGGTCCCCTGCACTGGGAGAGTGGAGTCTCAGCCACTGCACCACCAGGGAAGTCCCCTTAAAATCTGAAATCCAAACAGTAAGCATTTTATGATATCTTTAGAGGTAATATAAAGAAGCACCTTTTGTGTGTGTGTGTGTGTTTTCACCTCTTGGTTGAAGACAGAAATACAACTCAAAATCTTTCCCTTGGTAGAAAACTTCCCTTCTTAATTTATAAGAAAAAAGCTATAATTAGCAGCCCCCAAGCAATCAACCATTAAAAGTAAAACCTCAAAACTGCTTCCCTCAATAAAGGCCAATAATTCCATAAAACAAGAGATGAAAGCAGATACAGAAAAGCTTAGGGGAGATACTATAAAATAACAAGATATAGCAAAATAACAAAATGAAATGAAACTTCAGCAGGTATATAGCCCAAGAAAGAAGTGGAATGGGAAAATAAAACCCTAACAGCAAAAAAAAAAAAAAAAAAGACCACAATGGACACAGGAGAAAGGAGAACAGATACTTGAAAATATGCTGAGATGGGGTAAACCACGCAAGCCAAGGAAAACAGATACTGGCTTCTCTCATGAAGTGAGTGCCACGGGGGCCAGCACTTCTGAGAGAGGCTCCTCCTGGGGAAGTCTCCTGGGAAGAATTTGGCAATCTAAGAGCTGAACGTTGTGGAATCTTCTTTCATCCTTCAAACCACAGGGGGCTGGTCTAACCGGAAGCCCCCTCTCGGGCTGCCTCCCTACGGTGGTCTTCAGACATCCGCCCTCCCCTGCCTAACTGGGAACCTGGGACCGAACCGCACTCACGCAGGGCACCTAAGTCAGAGCCATTCAGGCTTCTCACAGCGTCCAGCCCTAGAAACGTGACGTCTTTCACCCCACGGACACCCCGGCAGCTGCTCTTCTTTTCCCTTCTCTTGAAAACTATTTGCCTCCCTGAAGCAGAGACGTGTGGAAGTCAGACAGCTCTGTTCCTCCAGCCAACTTCAGCTTACACGCCCAGGAAATGTCCTTCTCTCTTTTGCTGTCACGATTTGATTTGATTCTTACCGTGCATCAACTATCCTGCTTCAGGGAAGTGGTGCTATAAATAATATCACAAACGCGACTTTAGGCAGGCTGGGTTCGGTTAACTACAAGGCCTTGTTCGGTTGTTAACTGCAGTGGTCTCTAAACTCTGACCATCATCCTAGGAAGTACAGGATTTGTGGGCATGTGAATATATTTATGCATAGATGATGTGGACATGTGCTACAATATTCATACGTTAAGTTCATTATAAAATACAGAAATTTGTAAAAAAAAGAAATCGAAGATAAAAATATTTCACTTATTCATGGCAAATGAGTTTTTGCCATCACTCGAAATTATTAAGAACATTTAACAAGAACAATGTGATTTTCACATAATTTATGATTTCTGAACATCTCGGTTGAATTTTTTGTGACTGAGTGATTCCAATTTTTAAGACTTTATTATTTATTTGGCTGTGTTGGGTCTTTGCTGCGGCACGCGGGTCTTTGGAGGCACACACACTGTCTCTAGTTGCGGCTCAGAGACTCAGTGGTTGAGGAGCACAGGCTTAGTTGCTCCACGGCATACGGGACATCAGCTCCCCAACGAGGGATCAAACCTGTGGCCCCTGCACCGCAAGGCGGATTCTTAACTACGGAACCACCAGGGAAATCCCAGGTTCCACTTGTTTTAATTCTGGTCTTTCGTAGACAGATCTGAACAGGAAATGGGCATTGTGACACTGAATCTCTCAGTTTTAAATTCTATCCTCTGATTATAAAAAAGCTTAAGGGGTTTGTCTTATTTTGTTAACCACTTTGTTGGTATTGCTAATTGAGATTCAGCTAATATTGATCTCTCCTGATATCAATTAGTTAGTTGCTCCTAACTTATCAAAGTTATTAAATTTTTACATTGATACTTTAAAAAAATTGTGCTGTCCAATCACAATGCTTCCTTTTTTCCGCAGATTAGAACACTCTGTTCCCGACTTACTGAGCATGCAAATATAAAGGTTTTAGAGGGTGACACATATTTTTAAAGACAGAATCACATTTCCAAACACCCATTCTCAAAAATGTTCTCCCTATAGCATAGGTTTCTTTAGAGAAGCAGTTACTGTCCCACTCACTGTTAAAACACGGCTTCTACCTTGAAAGGCTGTACTTAAGTGGATTTTTCAAAATTACATTTGTGACACGAGGGGACAGCTCCTAAAACCGTTTAACACCCAAAGGTCAGCAAATGTGGACACCTGTCTTTTTGTAAAAGTAAAATGAAGTAATTCTTCATTCTTTTTGTGAAAAGCCACCACTGTGTGGCAGAAATACACTGACTCTCACCACTCATCCCAGACGCACACAGAGACACCGCAGCATCTGAAAGGCCGGGATATTCTGGAGCAAACTCCGTCATACTGCCTTGGGGCACCTTGGCTGCACCTGGCTTGAGCTCCTTTGCTCTTCCATACCTCGCTCAATAGTCTGCTTGCAAATGACACATCAAAGGAATTCCATATATGTCACCATTGATGACAGTGAGTGAAGATGCTTATTTCAATAACCTGCCTGATAATTACTACTGAGGACTGGCTTCTGGTCAGATTTCATGAAATCACTTTAATCCAAATGGTAACATCTGCCGGATGGCCACCGATGTCTCTTCTCTCCTTCTTCCTCATGGCAGAAATTCCACTTGAGCACACACGACTGCCCAAAGCAGAGACTACATTTTCCAGACCCACTTCTGCCTTATAGCTACTCATGGCCTTGGAACTAAGCTTCGGTCACAGGATGTGTGAAGAAACAATGGATAGCCTTAAAAAGAGGGGCCTATCTTTCGGCCTACCTATTTGGAACTCAGGTGTGATGGCTGGAACTTCGGCAGCCATCTGGAAGCAGGAGGGAGAAGCCAGGTGCTGAGGCAGCCAGAATAAAAGGGCGGGAATCTGCATTCTTCACAACTGTGCTGCCCTCAGATCAGCCCTGGACTCCCCCGTGCTTGTGGCTCTTTTGCGAGCGTTGTTATTTTGGCTTTTCTCGCTTTCAGTGCTGGACGGAACCCTAACTAACACCCTTGGCAACAGGGCTGACGAGGAGCTCGTGTTAGCAGTCAGAGCAGAGGCGGCTCTGTCATTTCTCACGCAGCCTGTGCTGACACGGCGTACCCTACTTTCCGTCTGCAGTCTCCTGACAGAAACTGCTTTTAACCACCTGCCCATTCTGTCAGGATTAGTTTACAGAGACAGAGTGAATACGGTCTTTACGTCTCCTTTCTCGGGTGTGCATCAACTGCAGCCTGGGTCTGCCGCTTTGAAAACCAACGAAGGAGGGGCTGCCACCGACGAGCCCAGCTCTACTCTCCACACGACGCACACAACCTGCGCCAGGCCGGCGTCCAGGTTAACGCTGACAGCGGGCGGGTTGGGCCAACACGTCACCTCACAAAGCAGCTCTACTTTCTCTCTGCTTCTCTCCACCCCTACTAACAAATGATTTTTGCACCTTCCTGGTATGTGAGCACTCCACCCACTTCAGGGCCCACTGTCCAGGCTGGGGATGGACTAACAGCTGACTATAAAATCCTCCCCTGGACCACAACAATATCCTGCGAGATGAAAACATCCATTAGTGAAAAATAAGCATAAATGAGTATTCTCTGTAAAACCGAAAACTTGCACGAGCCGATGGTAAAACAAGGGCGTGTACGCATAAAGACTCTGAGGCCTTACCTGAATACCTCGAGGATAATCCTTTCTGATAACTTGGGAGCCACCTGCTTAAATGCTTTCTTGAAATCTTCCAGAGTTAAATATCCACGATCTATTTGAAAGCAGAAAACGTCACATTCATGTACTACTAAAAGCCGTGTGAACTGCTATTTCAGCCATAATATTTGCATGAGACTTTAATATATAACCAGGAGAAAAGCAGTAATCTACCGTTGATTTTACATGTAAGGTAATCTGAGACTGCCTCACTGGATTACTGGATTACTCTAGTATTACTCTAGTGATACAGTACAGCCCCAGATGCTCCCGAAGCTTTCTTCCAGCCCCGTCCCTTGCCGACTCCCTGAGTCCCAGGGACAGCACCAAGAGGCAACGCCGCAATAACGGCAGCGGGCTCCGCTCGCAGTGAATTGCCAAAATAATTCATTCTTCAAAACGCACATTTTTTTTTCTTGCTTGGTTTTAGGACTACATTCTTATTTAGAGGAAAACCATTTCAGAAGCCAAAATACTGAACCTGGACCCCACGAGTCTTTCGACCCTGCGTTCCTTGAGGAGTGGGTCCAAAGCCACTCTTCTTGGCCACCCCAGCGTGGGAAAACAATTCCTCCATCACGTGTGGCTCGAAGGAGGAGTCAGAGAAAAAGGCCCCGTGGTCTCCCAGGCTTCCGTAAGTCGCTCTCCACCTATATTCCCGTGTGGCCAGCCCTTCTGATGTCCCCATTAAAATGTAAGCAAATCGTTAAGTACAATCAGATTACTGCTGATGCTATTTCATCAATTGTAAAAGTCAAGAGTTAAGGCTGTGACGGAGGGGAAAAAAATGAACACCAACATCTACCATAACAGCTGATGAATATAGGAAAGTAGTCTTCCAAGTATATCATTTTATTGGATTGGCCAAAAAGTTAGTTTGGGTTCTGTAGATGTTATGGAAAAACTCAAACGAACTTCTTGACCAGCCCAGTACTTACTGAGTATATGTTCCCATCCACAGTTCCTTAATAACAATTTTTTATATCCAAACACTTTAAAGATACTTACAGTGCCTGTCAAAAGCTGTGAAGATGTGTCTTACTTCACTGCGATACAGTTGAGCTTCCTTCTTTTTCCTTACAATGTCTAAAAACTCCTTAAGTTGTATCCCTAAAAATTGGAAAAAAAACAAGTTTACCAAAAATGACTATCTTCCTCTTTAAGAAAAAAGTGAAAGTGAAAGCAGCTCAGCTGTGTCCAACTCTTTGTGACCCCATGGACTGCAGTTCATGGAATTCTCCAGGCCAGAATACTGGAGTGTGTGGCCTTTCCCTTCTCCAGGGGATCTTCTCAACCCAGGGATTGAACCAGGTCTCCGGCATTGCAGGCAGACTCTTGGCCAGCTGAGTCACCCGGGAAGCCCAAGAACCCTGGAGTGGGTAGCCCATCCCTTCTGCAGGGGAATCTTCCCGACCCAGGAATCGAACCTGGGTCTCCCGCATTGCAGGCAGACTCTTGGCCAGCTGAGTCACCCGGGAAGCCCAAGAATCCTGGAGTGGGTAGCCCATCCCTTCTGCAGGGGAATCTTCCCGACCCAGGAATCGAACCTGGGTCTCCCGCATTGCAGGCAGACTCTTGGCCAGCTGAGTCACCCGGGAAGCCCAAGAATCCTGGAGTGGGTAGCCCATCCCTTCTGCAGGGGAATCTTCCCGACCCAGGAATCGAACCTGGGTCTCCCGCATTGCAGGCAGACTCTTGGCCAGCTGAGTCACCCGGGAAGCCCAAGAATCCTGGAGTGGGTAGCCCATCCCTTCTGCAGGGGAATCTTCCCGACCCAGGAATCGAACCTGGGTCTCCCGCATTGCAGGCAGACTCTTGGCCAGCTGAGTCACCCGGGAAGCCCAAGAATCCTGGAGTGGGTAGCCCATCCCTTCTGCAGGGGAATCTTCCCGACCCAGGAATCGAACCTGGGTCTCCCGCATTGCAGGCAGACTCTTGGCCAGCTGAGTCACCCGGGAAGCCCAAGAATCCTGGAGTGGGTAGCCCATCCCTTCTGCAGGGGAATCTTCCCGACCCAGGAATCGAACCTGGGTCTCCCGCATTGCAGGCAGACTCTTGGCCAGCTGAGTCACCCGGGAAGCCCAAGAATCCTGGAGTGGGTAGCCCATCCCTTCTGCAGGGGAATCTTCCCGACCCAGGAATCGAACCTGGGTCTCCCGCATTGCAGGCAGACTCTTGGCCAGCTGAGTCACCCGGGAAGCCCAAGAATCCTGGAGTGGGTAGCCCATCCCTTCTGCAGGGGAATCTTCCCAACCCAGGAATCAAACCCGGGTCTCCCGCATTGCAGGCAGACTCTTGGCCAGCTGAGCTGTCAACTTCCATGGAAAGCGACACTATCGCCCACAGGTGTCATCTTGATTCTGGTAAGCAGTACTCATTCATACAGATCTCTAAAGCTGAAGAGGCACTTTGTTAAAAGCCAAGTCGGCTCCACATTAGCGACTGGCAGCAAACATGGTGGACACTTCAGGAGCTCCCTGAGCTGCTTCTGGGAGCAGAGACGACGGCCGTGAAAAGGCGCGACAGTCTTCCCTCTGATGGATCTGATGGACAGGGCTAAACTGCTTGTTACACAAGGTTGCCTAACTCTTCTTTCCACGGGGGTCTGTGATCCCATGTTTCCTAGCCAGATGTCATTACGACAGGTTTTTCTCCAGCTGGGAGAGCGGGCGAAGAAGTAGTTTCTCAAAAGTCAACACCAATCGCACACGGCAGGCAGAGGTGGAGCGAACATTCCATAAACAATAGAGCTGGCAGTGTCCCCAGCCTTAGGGACAGCCCATGACTGTTCTGCAGCCTCGGGCTCTGCTTCCTGCGATTCTCATAATAAAAGAGCCCAGCGTGATCACAGGAGATTGGATACTGCGCTCATGATGTCTATTAAAATGAATTCTAATGTGATCTTTGTAGTAGGCTTAAAGAGTGAAGCCAAGAACTTAAACGTTTCAGTGAACTGAGCCCTAACCATATAAAAACAGCAGCTTGTTTTTGTAAGTCAGGACTTCCATTTCAAAATGTGTTGCTCTTTTAAAAATAGCCCCAAATCACACAGTAACCGCATGCTAATTTTCAAGGACTTGCACCCTTTTCCTTTCAGTGAGGGATACTGAGCTACATACAGTTCCCAAAATAGTTTCAATTTTTTTTTTTAAGTAGAAAATAGTGTTCTAACTTTTCCATAGTTTTCTTACTTGCAGTTAAAGATGCAGGAATTTGAAAAGGCCTGTCTTGGGGGCTTCCCTGGTGGCCCGACAGTCAGGACTTCACCTTCCAGTGCAAGGGGGGCAGGTTTGATCCCTGGTCATGAGCCAAGACCCCACGTTCCTCGAGGCCAAAAAACCAACACGTAAAACAGAAGCAAAACTGTAGCAAATTCAATAGAGACTTAAAACATGGTCCATATCAAACTTAAAAAAAAAAGCCAATCCATGTGTTTAAATGATCCTTTTACAGGACTGATGATACTAGCACTGACTGTGTGCCGGGCATGGTGTTAAGCTCTGGAAATAGAAGGGGAAAGAGAAAATACAGATTTCCTGAGCCAAGGGAGTCACTGGTCTACTGGGGGGGACAGAGACTGTGCAGGTTCAATTACAAACGTATAAGTAATTGCAAACCATGACTTGTGCAATGAGGGCAATAACAGGAGGCCGTGGATGCGTCACAGAAGCCCTCCTGTCGGGCAGGATCAAGGCTGGGACAGGGAGGCTCCAGAGGCAGGGGCTAGAGGTGCGCTTGGAGCTGGGTCACTGGTACAGCAGGCGCCAACTCAACGTTGTAAAGCAATTACACCTCAGTAAAAAGTGAGTAAGTAAACACAGAAAATCAGTTTCCTCCCTTACTTGTGTGTGTGTGTGTGTGTGTGTGTGTGTGTGTGTGTGAGCCCCTCAGGCATGTCTGACTCTTTGTGACACATGGACTGTAGGCCTGCCAGACCCCTCTGTCCATGGGATTCTCCAGGCAAGAATACTGGAGTGGGTTGCCATTAAAAGCCTTTAAACTATATACCAAATGATGAAACAGGAACTGAAATAACTAAAATCAATCAATTACTATTACCATGAAAACAAACAAAGAGAACACCCCCCCCCCCGTGGAGTGGACTCTGGTGAAGAAGAGGCCCCGCAGAGGAGGGAACACTGGGGTGAGGCCTGAATGGAGCTCCAGGACGCTGGCCACCTCGTGCGAAGAGCTGAGTCATCTGGAAAGACCCTGATGCTGCGAGGGACTGGGGGCAGGAGGAGAAGGGGACGACCGAGGGTGAGAGGGCTGGATGGCGTCATGAGTGTGGGTGACTGTGGGTGAACTCCGGGAGGTGGGGATGGACAGGGGGGCCTGGCGTGCTGCAGTCCATGGGGTCGCAAAGAGTCGGCCACGACTGAGCGGCTGAACTGAACTGAACTGAACACCTAAACGGTAAGAAGGTACCAACTGGCTAAAGCGTCAGAAGGGCACTCGGTGTGGTGGAACTGGCACGTGCCCGCCAGGGCGGGAAGCGGTGGAAAGGAAGAGGCCCCTGCCGCGTGGCAGCGGTGGAGACAGGGCTGGGAAAGGAGGCAGGGGCTGGACGGGAAATAATGTGGTTTTTACTTCGGTTGCAATAGGAAGTCAAGTAAGAAGTCTGGATGGAGAAGTGCCAAGATCTGATTTAGAAAGACCGTGGAGCGATCCCTCTGGCTCTTGTTTTGAAAAAGGACCAGGGAGAAAGCGAGACAGAGAAGAGGAGGCTCGTCAGGCTCCTACTGGCCCGACGGCGGCCAGGAGGGCGCGGGCAGCAGGACCGGAGCGACGGAGGCTGCAGACGCAGGCAGAGGACGGAGGGTTGGACGCGGAGCGCGGCAGAGGACGCCGAGGGCGAGCCCCGGGCCCGGGCGCGGCAGGGAGACGCGGCGGCGATCTGGAGGCGCCGGCGGGCTGACGCCTCGGGGACGACCAAGAGTGAACGGCGGGAACGGGCGGCGGGAACGGGCGGCGGGAACGGGCGGCAGGCTGCCCCCCGGCACCCGCCAGCGAGCTTGGCCTGCGCTCGGGAAGGCGCGCTGCCCGGACCGCGTCCCTCCAGGGCGCTCAGCCGAGCCTCGGTGCGCCCGTCTCGGCGGCCCCCTGGTAATTACCTGCCGCACCTTCACCCGAGACTCACCGAGAGAAGCGCTCTGTGTGTTTAGGACGGTGCTTTGCTTGTAGAAGCACTCCTCACACGCTGAATAAGTCAATAAAATCATGCGTGCATACTGAGTCTCTTCTGTCATGACCAACTCTTTGCGACCGCACGGACTATAACTCGCCAGGCTCCTCTGTCCATGGGATTCTCCAGGCAAGAATACTGGAGTGGGTTGCTATGCCCCCCTCCACGGGATCTTCCCGACCCAGGGATTGAACCCGCATCTCTTTTGTCTACTGCATTGGCAGGTGGGATTTTTTATCACTAGTGCCACCAGAAGACTTTTTTTCTATTAGAGTTTTCAGCAAAAAGCATTAAAATGTGTGTGTTTTAAATGCTCTTAGAACTCTGGACACTAATGCCGAAAAGTAGGTCACTATTTAATCACACGGCCAGCAAAATCATCATTTTAGAAACCCCAATTTCTTAATACCTATGATACAGTAAAAAACAAAATCCAGAGGGAAAGGAAACACATGCATAATGCTTGCTCTTTACTTAGTGCCTCTGATTTGGGGAAATGATAAGAAAAAAAAGCACAGCTGCATTGTTCAATATGTGACGCAGATTCACAAGGGAAAAAAGGTACATGAGCGGGAACATCTTTTAAATTACACATTCAGAAGGCTCATCGCTATTTGAAGCTGTATAGTCAGGTCTTTATTTCATAATCGTGGGGATAAAAAGCAAATGTTCTTTACTATTTCCTAGGAGAAAATATATGTGGGTTTCAACTGCAATGCTTCTTACCACTTAAAAAGAAGAAACAGGAACTTCTCTGGCAGTTCCGTAGTTAAGACTCTGAGCTTCTAAGGCAGGGGGCCTGGGTTGGACCCCTGATCGGGGAACTAAGATCCCACAAGCCTCATGGCATGGCCAAAAAAGAAGAAAGAACCTAAAGATACAGATAACCCCATGTATGTAATCAGTTCATTCATACTATTTTCCCACAGGATCTTGTGTTTTTGAGTCAACATCAAACCACGTAAACATACCCTATAGCCTCATGCCCACCCCGCCTTTAGCTTGTCTCAATCTTCAATGGCAACACATGCAAACGTGTTCAATGCCAAGGCAAGTTTCTTTTCCAGAAAGGACAGGGCAGTTTCCACTCAGCTGAGTGTGCAGGGGCAGCACACTCACTTTCCAAAGCCAACGTATAAAGGCTGGTCACTCCTACAGCTCTGTGACGCAGCCACCTTAATGGAAGTTTTAAACGTCTTACTGCTCTTTAAATGGCCTAGAAAGACAGTTTCTACTGCGAGCTCCACGGGCTGTCACAGTGAACCTGAAATTACCACTTCACAAAGGCTCACCATAACTCTAAATGCACTACCTGTGTCCACCCCTCGGGTGACAGAGGATGTTCAGAACCTTCTAATTCCAAATACCAGGTTGAGTCTTCGGAGTAGACTTTTCGGAGGATAAAAGGTACATAAACACACCTTGTGGAGTTACGTGTTAAGGCCATAGCAATAGGGCTCAGGTAGACCTGTGTGTTTTGTGTTTATTACTCATCTCCAGAAGGTGTCCAACAATTGCCTAGGCCAGGTAATAGAGGCTCGGAGAACAGACTTATGGACACAGTGGGGGCAGGAGGGGGTGAGACGAACCGAGAGCAGCACTGAGATATACCCACGGCGGTACGTGGAGCAGAGGGCGAAGGGGAAGCCTCCGTGTCACACAGGGAGCTCAGCCTGGCGCCCTGACCACCCAGAGGCGTGGGACGGGGCAGGGCGAGACAGGAAGTTCAAGACGCAGGGCGCTGTGTAAACCTACGGCTGGTTCATGTTAATGCACGGGGGAAACCCACACAACACTCTGAAGCAATTATCCTCCGATTAAAAATGAATTTTAAAAAACTGTCTGGGCAAATGGACTCTATCAGTGGTTCTCAGACTCTTTTTTTTTTTTTAGCTGTAGGAAAGGTTCTTCTTTATAAAAATAGGAAATCCCACTCTGTAAAGATGAAGGCAAGGCATCCTGGTTGCAAAGAGGTGGGCTGCCCAGGCTTCCCTCTCCAGCAGCCCCTGGAAGTTCCCCAACAGGAAGGACCCAGGATTGCGGATCCTGCCGTAAAGCCCACTGGGGCCAACGATCCTCACGGATCCTTCCAGACTCTGCAGCTCTGTGCATCTCCCACACCACAGAGAGCGCTCCTTTCCATCTGATAAATGGCTCTGGGCAAAAGGACCCTTCCTGTTCTATACTGAATGTATACATTCCTCTCCAAGCTTCTTAGTACATGTCACAGAGATATATCAGATAGAGAAACACCATCTTTTCTCCTTTTCTCTTTCTAAGCAATTTCCTAGGAGGGTAATCATCTTTCACCACAGGGGTGGATATATTCAAAAAGTACAGTAAAACCATATACATTTTTCCTTGGCAGTTTTTTCTTTTTCTTTTCTTTTTTTTTTTTTTTGGTGGCTCACAGTTTCAGGGTCAGCATGCAGAAAGAAACCCTCTTAAAAAAGGAGTCATCTCGTTTTTGGCTAACACAGCAAGCTTAAACCCAGGAGAGGAAGGAGAGAATGACAGAAATGCCAAGTTATTTAGACTGGAGGTCTGGTCCGAGATTTAGTAGAAAGGGTAGGGCTCCCATTCATTGGGCCATATATTAATTTTTTCCGGGGACTGAAAATGCCTAAAAATGAGGGCTTAAAAGGATCAAGTGGACTTTTAAAAGGTATGATGCAAGCCTTTTTAGTTTGAGAAATAAAATTCAGATTATGATTTTTGGCGGATGTGCGGGGGTGGGGGGGAAGGATAAAATGTGTTCACATAAAAACACTGTAAGGGCAGAAGGGCTTTCGCGGCATCAGCAGCAGTGAGCTGCCACAGTGAGATGGGAAAGGAAATCCACAGGACTAATATTTCCCTCTATCCACCTGCTTAAGAGTAGGGGAATGAAGAGAAAAGAGTCTATCTTAATGGAAGAAGTCAAGTTTTACTGTATCACTGGGAGGAAAACGAAGAGGAAGAGTGAAAACCGCTTATAGCAGAACAGAGAAATGTGAACCAATAAGACCTTATTTCTATCAGACGTGGACAGGAATCACTACCTGTTTTATTAAATACATCTCCTGCTCATAAACCTTCAAAGGTTCCTCAGCATTAATAGCATTAATAGTGCCAAGTCCCGATACCTTATTCTGGAATTTAAAGCTTCATTATTCCTTCCAGGCAAACTGTCCTTAAATCTCCCCCTTCCCAACTCCCAGCTTCCACCTCACTCTGCACACCACTCATTCATAGGTACGCACCGTACTCCATGCTGGTGTGGCGTGTTAAATGTTTCAAGGAGGGTGGATGCTGTTTCCAGCGGGACTGGATTTCAACAGAATGGCAGCCGAGAGCGTACTGCTGGTGCCCCTGTTCAGTCGCCAAGCCCTTTCCAACTCTGTGACCCCATGAACCGCAGCACGCCAGGCCTCCCTGTCCATCACCAGCTCCCAGAGTTCACCCAAACTCAGGTCCACGAAGTCAGTGATGCCATCCAGCCATCTCATCCTCTGTCGTCCCCTTCTCCTCCTGCCTTCAATCCTTCCCAGCATCAGGGTCTTTTCCAATCAGTCAGTTCTTCACATCAGGTGGCCAAAGTACTGGAGTTTCAGTTTTAGCATCAGTCCTTCCAATGAACGAATATTCAGGACTGATTTCCTTCAGGATGGACTGGTTGGATCTCTTTGCAGTCCAAGGGACTCTCAAGAGTCTTCTCCAACACCACAGTTCAAAACCATCAATTCTTTGGCGCTCAGCTTTACGGCCAAAATCTCACATCTGTACATGACTACTGGAAAAACCATAGCTTTGACTCTACAGACCTTGGGTATGAAATTGGAAAGGAGCGCAGGGAAGAGGGGTGCTGTAAAATGAGGGGCAGGGATCTGAAAGAAGAGGGACACATGGGGTAGGGGGGTCTGTGGGAGAAACTCCACAGGGCTGGCAAGCAGAAAGGGCCCCTCCAGAGGAGAGAGCGTGGACCTGGCCTTTCCACTGCTAGCAATGGAGAGTGAATGACAAAGCCCCGCCTCTCTACCACTAACGCACACCTGGGCACCGTGCAGAGACAAGACAGGGCTCGTGGGTGCGGGAACGGGTGGTGCAGGCCTCAGTCTAAGCTGACCCCGAGGCCTGCACGCACCTGGCACAGCAGAGCACAGGGCCACCGGGAGCTGGAGGACAAGCTGGACGCCGCCATCTGCCATCGTGCAAGCCACCTGATGTCCGTGCTTCTCCACCTTCTCAAACTGCACCAGCCTTCCACATCTGGCTCGGGCCCACTCCTCGGGCAGGAAGCAAGGGCCGCCCTCTTCCAAAAGACCTCTCGAATGACCTCTTGTCCTCTTAGAGGTCTTCTTGTCTCTAGTGCTCATGTGACATCCGGCCGTCACGAAAGTGACAGCGCTTCTTTCATCTTCCCTGTGACATGTGACTTGGAAGAAAAGCTATGACCAACCTAGACAGCATATTAAAAAGCAGAGACGTTACTTTGCCAACACAGCTCCGTCTAGTCAAGGCTATGGATTTTCCAGTAGTCATGTATGGATGTGGGAGTTGGACGATAAAGAAGGCTGAGTGCTGAAGAAGTGATGCTTTTGAACTGTGGTGTTGGAGAAGACTCTCGAGAGTCCCTTGGACTGCAAGGAGATCCAACCAGTCAACCCTAAAGGAAATCAGTCCTAATACTCATTGGAAGGACTGATGTTGAAGCTGAAGCTCCAATACTCTGGGCACCACCTGATGTGAAGAACTCACTCACTGAAAAAGACCCTGGTGCTGGGAAAAACTGAAGGCATAAGGAGAAGGGGACGACAAAAGATGAGATGGTTGGATGGCATCACTGATTCAATGGACATGAACTTGGGCAAGCTCTGGGAGATGGTGAGGGAGAGGGAAGCCTGAAGTGCTGCAGTCTACGGGGTCGCAAAGAGTCAGACACAACTGAGCGACTGAACAACAACAACCAGTGGTTAGGACCCCACACTTCCAATGCAGGGGGGCGGGTTCAGTCCCTGATCTGGAGAGTGAGATCCCACATGCCTCGAGGCTAGCAAAAAGCAAACAACAACAACAACAAACCGGTCCTAGGATTTCTAGGTAAGTATAATGTGCGTAGCTCAGTCCGTAAAGCATCTGCTGCAATGCAGGAGACCCAGGTTTGAGTCCTAGGTCGGGAAGATCCCTGAAGAAGGAAATGGCAACCCACACCAGTGTTCTGGCCTGGAGAATTCCACAGACAGAGGAGCGTGTCCGGGTCGCAAAGAACTGGACACGGCTCAGTGACTAAACCACCACAATGCGAACATGTTTCCTAACGACAGAAAAACAGAGTGAATTAAATCCGAAGTCAAACACCAGCTACATCTGCTATGCTGTGGCCTCAGTTCCTCAGGGAGAAGCCCAAAACAACAAAATATACACAAAACAGACACACAAACGTGCTTACAACATCATAGAAAAGACTAGAACATGGACATTTACATTTAGGAAAAGAATACCTTTCATCGTCAATGATCTTGCTCAAAACAACTCAGGTGAGACAGCAACAAACAAAGGTCATGAGCCTCACCAGACACAAATTATTTTTCGATTAACCTGATCCTGGATAGCACGACTGAGCCAAACAGTCCACAGTCACCATCGTGATGAATCAATTTCTTCGATTTTTCCATCACTGACGATTAAAAGTAAGCGCCTAGAAAGCTTTTTTTCCTGTTAAGTATGAAAGTGAAATGTGTTCCTTGTTTTGAAAGGGAAACCATGTAAGAAAACAGAAAGAAAGGGGGCGGGTGGGAAAAAAGCATGATCTAATCATCCAGTGGAAACAAAATTCTGATGTTCTTTGTTTTGATTTTCCTCTCCAAGCATATGTTATATGATCTGGGATTAAAAATGCACAGACAGCTGTTTGTGGATTCAGTGGGGGCAACGTACATTGGGCAGATTAAGCCAAAGTCTCATAGTCTTGGCTGTTGTTATTCAGTTAAGATGCTCTACAATCATCCCACAATGAAGTCAAACCCCCTGAGATCACCCGTGGCCTTGCCCTTCCCAAAACTGCCCAGAGACACGCGGCATTAAACCACTGGCCTACTCTGAAGAGGGGCTTCCCGGTGGGCACTAGTGGTAAAGAACCCGCCTGCCAACGCAGGAGACACAAGGGACATGGCACGGACCCCTGGGTCGGGAAGACCCCCTGGGGGAGGGCACGGCAACCCACGCCAGTGTTCTCGCCTGGAGAGCCCCTGGAACAGAGGAGCCTGGTGGGCCATTGTCCATAGGGTCGCAAAGAGCTGGACTCAACTGAAGCGGCTGAGCATACGTACAATGAAGAAAGTTCAGGAAACTTTACACACTTTACTACTATATCTCCTGAACTGCGTGCAGACATCAGTGTCTGCTCATCAGCCTCTTCTGAGACATCGTGGGGGACACACCCTATGCCAGGGAAGACCACGTCTCTCTGGAGAAGCAGCTTCTGTGCTGTGGCTGCTGATCGCGGACTCGGCTGTGACTCACTTTTTGCTCTGGACCCTCAGGAGCAGATCTGACATCAACCTCTAGCGACAGCACAGAACCTCGTGGCCTGTCTTTTGTGTACTGACCCACCCCTGATGTCGGCTCATTTGTTCACTGAGTTCCCAGGACAGTGAAGACTGGCCTCAGCTCCATCACAGTGACCAATATGACCCACGGCACTATTAACATCTCCCATTATCAAACGGTTGTGAGGGTAAGCTTAGAGATTACACCACTGCGGCCTGCTACATGCTAGCTAGCTGTACCACCTGTGCAGATTACCTAACCTCTGCAAGCTTCAGGATTGCTTTAACTTATAAAACAAGATAATCCTGATATGAAAGTGAAAGTGGCTCCATCATGTCCCACTCTTTGCGACCCCATGGTCCGTACAGTCTGTGGACTTCTCTAGGCCAGAATACTGGAGTGGGTAGTCTTCCCCTTCTCCAGTGGATCTTCCCAATCCAGGGATCAAACCCAGGTCTCCAGCACTGCAGGCAGATTCTTTCCCAGCCGAGCCACAAGGGAACCCTACCATTGAGCTGTGTCAACGTTAACAGTCCCTGCATAATAGTCATCACAGCATCTGCACAGGGTAGATGTTCAAGGAATCAAGCTACACTTATTATCTGTAATAACAATAAATACTGTAACACATGGAAGAGTATTTCATAAACCAATAAAGAACCACCAAATGCCAGGATTAAGATTTTTTATTGCTCCCTGGAGTTCAGTCTACTCATTTGAAAAAAGGAAACATATGACCATTTTCTAGGCTCTTCTAGATGCAAACTTCTTTCATTTTCTATAGTTAGAGAAGATATGACATGTTCTGTACTCTTAGAGAACAGAAATAAGACCCTCTAAAATGAGGTTGCAATACCAGGTGGCTCAGTGGTAACAGAATCCGCCCGCCAACGTGGGAGACACCAGGGTCATGTGTTCGATGCCTGGGTCAGGAAGACCCCCTGGAGGAGGAAATGGCAACCCGCTCCCGGGTTCTTGCCGGGAGGATCCCACGGACAGAGGAGCCTGGCGGATTAGTCCACAGGGTCACAAAGAGTCAGACACGACTGAAGTGAGTGAGCACACACACACGTGCAGCGTGTCCTAGAGCCAGCACCAGCACTCATCTGTCGCTTACTTAAACACGTGGCTTGATTCTCCCTCCTGTTAGTATTATACAGCTTCCTGTTTCTGCTTGATTTTCCCCCTCCTGTTAGTATTATACAGCTTCTTGTTCCTGGGGCCTAAACAGTTGTTCCTGACACTCACTTGCTTTGTTAGGTTATAAGCATTAAAAACGTCATTAGCGTCTTTTTGCTGTTCATTCTGGCTGCCTGCCCTCAAATCCTCCCAGTGTTACTTTCCTTGAGATAGCCTACTCTTCTAACGGCTTTGTCTAAACTTTTCACTCATCCTAATTTTCACAAGGAGCCTCTACAGAGATGGCCCACCTTTTATAAAACAGAGAGCCAGGGACGCAGAGTTTGGGCGTGAAGGTTTAGGACTGTTGGCAGCGTGTACATTGTCAGGGCCCTGCCCGGCTGGGTTCAACCCAGGGCGTGACTCTGGACCTCCCCCAGGAAGCTGGGCAGCAATAGGCCCTTGCGTGGGGTGGTGTGTTGGAGATCTGGCACGGCCTTTTCTAGACGTAAGAAGAGCTACATCTAGTGGGAGAATGCCCAAGTCACAGCTATCCAGAAGGACTTGCTGGTGGCTTAGCGGGTAGCGAATCCACCGCAATGCAGGAGACATAGCCGTGGGGTCAATCCCCGGGTCAGGAGGATCCCCTGGAGAAGGAATGGCAACCCACTCCAGTATCCTTGCCTGGAGAGATCCCACAGACAGAAGAGCCTGGTGGGCTGTAGTCCACGGGGTCGCAAAGAGTTGGACAAAACTTACTAACTAGCAGCAGCAGAGAACAACTTTGGAAAGTTGATTATCTGCATAAATAGCTCCCAGAAAACCAAGGTCAACATTTCAGTTTTTTAAGATCAAAACATTAAGGAGAGAGAGAATACTTTTGGTAAAAGAATCTGTATATAAACTTTTCCTGTAAAAAAGAAAACGTTAGGGACCTCCCTGGTGGCCCAGGGGCTATGCGGCATGCTCCCGATGTAGCGTGGCCGTGTCCGATCCCTTGTCAGGGAACCAAATCCCAGGTGCCACAACCAAAGACCTCAGACGCTGCAACTAAAAAACAGCCTGCGCATCACAACAAAGATCAGGGGTCCTGTGTGCCGAGACTAAGATCCAGCATAGTCAAAGAAATATTTTTAAAAAATAAATAACATTAAATGTGGCTCAAGTCACTGAAAGGGAGAGAAGAAGGGGCTGATGGTCTGGAATTGGTTCAGGACCGAACAGGTCTCATGAAAAACCGCTGTGTCAGAGCACTCAGAGTTCGGCAGTGACTTCTTGCGAGGCTGGCTGTTTCACTTTCGCAAGGAAGTCTGTGCTCTGTAGTGTCCCCTTTCAAGGGGACATCAACTGCAGCTGGTTGGAAAGTTAGTATCCTGGCTGTAAGCCTACTCCTCTACTCACGAAGAAAGTGGTACTTTGAGAAGGTTAATTTGCCGTTGACATCAGAACCCGAGAGGAAGGGGGAGCCAGGAAGCCTGCGGACGAAGGAGAGGCCTCCACAGCGATTCCGGAGCGAGGCGCTGAGCACCTACACTCAGACCTCACTCCTCCAACCCTGCCTTCCCCTGAATTTCTCCAATGGCTAATTTACTTTGCAACCTTCTGTCCAGTTCAGTTCAGTCGCTCAGTCGTGTCCGACTCTTTGCAACCCCCTGCACTGCGGCACGCCAGGCCTCCCTGTCCATCACCAACTCCCAGAGTTCACCCAAACCCATGTCCATTGAATCGGTGATGCCATCCAACCATCTCGTCCTCTGTCGTCCCCTTCTCCTCCTGCCCTCAATCTTTCCCAGCATCAGGGTCTTTTCTGATGAGTCAGCTCTTCACATCAGGTGGCCACAGTATTGGAGTTTCAGCTTCAGCATCATTCCTTCCAATGAACACCCAGGACCAATCTCCTTTAGGATGGACTGGTTGGATCTCCTTGCAGTCCAAGGGACTCTCAAGAGTCTTCTCCAACATCACAGTTCAAAAGTGTCAATTCTTTAGCGCTCAGCTTTCTTTATGGTCCAACTCTCACATCCATACATAACTACTGGAAAAACCATAGCCTTGTAACTTTCTGAAATATATTTAAAAAGTGATTCTTCGGAAAAGATGCTGCAACAGGAAGCATGCTAACGATCTGACAGAGAAGTGGCTGAGAGAGCAGCTGTAATATCCCTGATAATGAACGTGAGGGCCATGCATATGAGAGCAGCTCTGGGGGCACATCACCAAAGTCGGAAAGTCCTCGCAGGGGAGCCTGCTCTCAGGATGAGAGCCTCCAGTTCTGCAGCAACCCTCAGGCCACTATGAATTTGAGAAAATCTCCCAGAGTAAGGTGCTCTTCGTTATACATAAGCGAACTAGGCTTCAGGAGAGGCCATGTGAAGGTAGTACCTGCAGAGGAACTCCTGTCCAAACCTTAAAGCTTTAATGTACATCAGACCTAATATCAGAAGGAAGCTCCATGACTGCGAACATGTGAGAACTGTCTCTGCAGGAGGTGCAAAGCCAAGCATTAGAGAACTTGGGTGGGGGGCAGCTTCCCTGGTGGCTCAAACGGTAAAGAATCTTCCTGCAAAGCCGGAGACCTGGGTTCAATTCCTGGGTGTGGAAGATCCCCTGGAGGAGGGCATGGCAACCCACTCCAGTGTCCTTGCCTGGACAATCCCCATGGACAGAGGAGCCTGGCAGGCCACAGTCCATGGGGTCACAAAGAATAGGACAGGACTGAACAACTAAGCACAGAGAACTTGGGGAGGAGAGAAAACGTTCATGAAATTTACAAAGTCTCCAGCCACATGTCAATGCTCTCTCGAACATCAGAAAAAGAAAGTACAGTGGAGGAGCATGCCTGGAAGATCCTCTGCCACAGACCAATCCTCACATCATATCGGAGCACTCACCCTCAAGAGAAGCCTCCAGGGGCCTCCCCGGTGGTCCCGTGGCTAAGACTGCATGGTCACAATGGGAGAGGCCAGGGTTCGATCCCTGATGAGGGAACTAGATCCCGTGGGTGGCAACTAAAGATCCGCATGCCGCAACTGAAGACTGAAGATCCTCCCTTGCTGCAGCTAAAACCCGGGGCAGCCAAATAAATAGACATTTTTTAAAAAAAGAGAGAAACCTTTAGAACGCAGTAAAGGTGGAAAAATCTTCTGCCAGAATTTACACTTCAATGTACAGCAAATCACCATAGAGAAACCACGTGATGTAACACACATGTATAAAGCATGTCTCACTAAACGTGAGATGATACACACGGGGGGATGCTAGGATACGGACTGCGGGAGGTTTTCAGAGGTCAACCTTTACCTCAGAGAGCTTGCCTCACCTGTAAAGAACACGGGCCACCTTTCTTCCAGAATAATACCTATTTGTACATCAGATAACTGGTTAAGGAAAGAAAACCTCCTTTGTGAGGTCAAATCTCTAATTAGGAATCAAAGGACCCACACGAGGGAGAAGCTCTATGGGAACAGTGACTGTGAGAGTGCCTTTGGCAAGCTACGTGTATTTATGCAGAAACACTATATAAACAAGAGCAGAGGAAGGCCTGCATCCAGAGAATCACTCACTAACTCCCAGAGGATTCCCAAAGCAGAGAAACCCGAACAGTGCAAAAACTGCAAGAAATCCTTCTGCCAGAAGACAGAAATCTTTCTAGACTAGAAGGTTCACATACAGAAAAAAAATACAGACAGGTCTCAGCAAGAACTTCCAATCTAGATTGAAGAGCAAAGAAACAATATTTGAATGTTTTGACAGTGTGAAAAATTTTAATAAGAAATTTAAAACCTGGGGAAATTCCATCAAGTTAGGGAGTTAAAAAAAAAACAAACACGAAACAGTGAAGAGTGGGCTATCTCCTCAAAAATATCAATGTTGCAAAAAGGCTAAAAAAAAAAAAAAAAAGGCAAAAACACCTTCTCCTAGAGGCAATATCATTCGCAAAGTCACGTTCCATGTGTGACACCGAAGTGAAAAGTGGAGTGTCACTAGCTCAGTCGTGTCCGACTCTGCGATCGCAAGGACTGCGGCCCCCCAGGCTCCTCTGGCCACAGGAGTCTCCAGGCAAGAACACTGGAGAGGGTTGCCATGCCCTCCTCTAGGGGATCTTCCTGACCCAGGGATTGAACCCAAGTCTCCCACATTTACAGGCAGATTCTTTACTGCCTGAGCTACCAGGGAAGCCCATGGGATACCAAACTTGTATCCAAAAAATAATCTACCAAACTCTTCTGTATATCCAAAATTTAGAAATAAAAATATTTTTAAAAAGAAAGAAAAATATAGTCAAAAGGACACAGGAGCCAACTCAAGGAGGTAAGCAATGGCCAGTCTCTGACAAGCTGAGCGCTAAAATAATCCAGCATAGTGTGCTCAGCCACTCAGTCGTGTCCGACTCTTTGCGACACCATAGACTGTAGCCCACCAGGCTCCTCTGCGCATGGGAGTCTCCGGGCAAGAATACTGGAGTGGGTTGCCATCTCCTCCTCCAGGGGATCTTCCCACCCCAGGGATCAAATCTGCCTCTCTTGTGTCCCCTGGGCTTGGCAGGCAGATTCTTTACCACTAGCAGCACCTGGAAAGCCCAGTTAAGTATAGGAATGAATTATAAATCATCGAAAGCATACAAATTCATGAGTCCATAGTGATAAAGGAGCTAGACTAATCAATCAGGAAGACGGGAGTCTCTTGCTTGCAGTAAAAATGCCAGGGGCTAACTGAAAGAAGGCCTGGGATTAGAAAACCATTACTTTGCAACCATATGGCAAAAGCTGGATCAGACAAGAATCATAAATGGATACCAGATCCAGGGGGAGACGATGATGAGAAGCACAATATTTGTAACTTCAAACACATCTCTCCACAGGCTGCTGATGAGTGGCAAGGGAAGAAAATATCCAGAGAAATAATACAATGGAGAAACCGGACAACATCTTGACCGGTGAGAAAATTAACATCAGCTACAAGAGACAGACAGACAGACATCTGCTATGTCAAGACGTGGTGCCCTGAGAAGGACAGATCGCCCGAACACGATGCTGTCTGAGGACGCAACAGCTTGACCGAATGACAGAGGAATGCCAGGCAAGCACAGGAGGGCTATTCCTAAAAAGCAAAACAACGAAGAGTGGGCTATTCCTCAAAAAAATCAACGCTGTAAAAAGGCACCAAACAAAAAAGAGTCTACAGAAATGTCCTGGCTTAAAAGAGGCTAAAGAGACATGGTACCCAGAACCAACTCCTG
The DNA here is from genome assembly GCA_006408615.1 of Connochaetes taurinus. NCBI lineage: Eukaryota > Metazoa > Chordata > Mammalia > Artiodactyla > Bovidae > Connochaetes > Connochaetes taurinus. The sequence continues at coordinate 178,477 of SJXO01000179.1, forward strand.
GGTGAGATGAGGGAAGACGCTCTGAAGGCCATACTGAGAGCAAGCGGCAGCCCTGGATTGCAGCCAGTTGCTGTGGTTCGGTCTCCAAGTCAAGGCCGACTCTGCTACACAGGCGGTAAAGGCCGGCGTCGACGTGAACTGGCGGCAGGCGGGCCGCGGCTCTGGAGGCTCAGCGAGAAGCGGCAGGGAGAGCTGATGGGAGGGGAGAGGCGTCAAGTGCGAACGGTAAGGGAATCTGGGTACACGCCTCCGCTCTGCACTATTTTTATTTTGCAACTTTTCCTAAGTCTTACATTGTCACTGAAAAGCCAATTCCGCGTGCTGTGGACCCTACCGCCTCAAACAACAGGGTCATCTCTTTTCTCCTCTGCCTTTTCCCTCTTCACTCAGTCACCCGGCTGAGCTGAGACACAGCTTCACGTTGCAAACAAAGGCAAACGATGCAAAGCAAAGGGCTCTTGACCCACAGCTGCTGGACCTCCGGGAAGACTGACCTACTCACACGGTCGCTTTCTCACTTCCTGTTTATCTTCCAACCACTGCGGCCCGGCCTCCGACCCCAGCACGCGCTGACACGGCCCTTGCTAAAACCACCCAGCGCCCCCGGGGCGCCAGCTCCATGGGTCCCTTCAGTTCTTTCGCTACTGGACCTTTGCACAGCCCTGAAGAGTGCTGACCACACCTGCTCCTTGAAAGACCCGCTTCTGTTGGTTTCTGATCACTCTCGATCTTCCTCTGGGCCCTCTGCCCCTCCTAAGCCTCCTTTGCCATCCCTTCGTCCCCTACCTGACTTCTGGTGGTTGGCATTCCTGGGGCTCTCAGCCCACACTCTCCCGCAGGGGGTCTCATTCAGTCCCACGGCTTTAAAACCACCCACTTGCTGAAGACTCCCAAACATCTCTGCAGCCTAGAGCTCTGCTCTGAATTCTAAACTCATACAGCCCAACTGCCTTGATGTCCTTGAGCAAAACTTTTCAAACTCAAAATTGAACTCTTGCTGTCTCCAAACCTTAAATCTTTCCCCCCAGTCTTTCCATTTCAGTAGGTGCCACTTCTGTTCACTCAGCTGCCCAGAAAACCCAGATCATCCGTGGGATGTTCCAATTAGAAGTTCCACTCTGTCTTCAGGCTTTTAAGTGGTTGAAAATTCTCTGATAATAAACATACTTATGAATACATTGATTCATCAAAACTAAAAGAACCAAAGCTCTTGTTTTGGGGGTAATGGAAACAAAGCAAAGATTGGCTCTAACATAACGCTTTAGAGGCTCTATATTTGTTCTAGTTTCATGAGTGTCTAAATAAGGTAGGTAGTAAAAATTAACTTTCACATTACCAGAAGTGTTTGGATCTACTGAAGACATCACAGAATCAGCTTCTATCTAGAAGAGAAAAACAAAAAAAAGGAATATACAATTTCATCAAATGTTTTCACAGTATAAGTTCTTAATTCCTGGGATGCAAGAAAGGAATGTATATTATGAGAAACCATCTTTGTTGAATCCAACAGGCAAATCACAATCATTTTACTGTTCTCTCCGTAAGACACCAGAAGCTGCAGATGCTAATGGCCCCCAAATATTGATCAAAACAGTGAAATCACATAAAATCAACTTGGCTGCCATATATACAGCACACCCTATAAGGTAACCTTTCTGTCCTACACAAGTACAAGCAATCGTTACAATGGGCTCTTTGGCTTCATTTAAAATATTTTCTTCCTGACTGTAATGGTAACAATGTAGAAAACATAAAAAACATTTCTACATTATGAAGAGAAACAATGAAAAAAAAGCCAGTGAAAACCCCCGTCCACATTTCCGCCGGCTATGCCTTCCTTCTCCCCCTGCGTTTTTTTAAAACTGGAGTACAGCTGTTTCACAGCGTTGTGTTAGTTTATGCCGTGCAGCAAAGTGACCCGGTGACACACAGCCATAGGGCCGCTCCCTCGTCACCTTTGGCTTTCCTTCCCGTTCAGGTCACTGCAGGGCCCCAGGCAGAGCCCCTGTGCTGTGAAGTCAGCTCCCACCAGCCATCTGCTTTACACACTGCAGTCTGTGTACATCAACCCCAGCCTCAGTCCATCCGACCTCCACCTTTCCTACCCACGCATTTGCAAACATATTTGAGAACACACTGTGTATTAAGTTTGTGGACCCGCCTTCACTAAGTATTAAAACACCAGCATTTTCCCACATTGCTGCAAGACTTTTACAAACATCATGGAATTAGGATCTTGGCAACATGCGACATAGCTTCTCCACCTTGGATTCCATGCCCTGCACTTTCCTGGTTCTTCCTGACCCTTCCAGAAGACTAGCTCCCGGTGCGCCTTCCTCTTTGGGTCCCCACCGACCTTTAAATGTGCAGACGCCCCCAGGCTCTCCCCTCGGGAGAGCGGAGAGCGTGCCGCCCCTCACACTCTGCACACCCTTCCTGGCCGGTGCCACCCACTTGCACACCTGTTGAGGAACCCCAAACCTATCTCCGCGCTCCCCTCTCCACCCGAGTTCAGAGCCCTCATGAGGGAGGCAGCGCAGCCTGAGGGCTGCTCGTTAGCACCACCGTCACCCCATCATCCAGCACGGGACTTAAACGGCGAGTGCGCACGGCTGTATCTAACATGGAGAAGCAACGAGGGCCTGCAGCAGGGCGCGGGGAAGGCTGCTGGCGTCAGGCGGCACCTGGACAGCACGGGGCATTGGGGGAGGATGGATACACACAGACGTATGGCTGAGTCCCTTCACTGTTCTGAAACTGTCGCAACATCATTGCTCAGCTGTATCCCAACACAAAATAAAAGGTGTAAAAAACAAAAAACACAGTGAGTGCACTTAGGGTGCTTGCATCTCCTCGGAACTAACGCACCCCTATGTGAACTCACTGCCCTTCCCCCAAACCCCCTCCTTCGGAACTTCCCTCTTCTTATCCTTTCAGTCCTGTGGCCCCTTCGCTCCGGTACGGTCACCAGGTCCAATCACCAGGACAGAGCTTCTCCCACCACCACGGGGCGCCCCCAGACCCTTCATACCAGCGGAGTCTATCTCCGCTGGTCTAAACAGGCCCAACCTCCTATTACAGTTACCACTAGAATTCCTTGCCTTCTTCTCTTTCTGTTCTTAATCTCTGTCTCAGTATTTATCAGAGTTTATAAGTCTCTCTAAACTGGGAACCGCTTCAAAGCGTGTGCGCTCTCAGTTGCTCAGCTGTGTCTGTCGCTTTGCGGCCCCGGGGGCGATAGCCCGGCAGGCTGCTCTGTCCGTGGAATTTTCCAGGCAAGAATGCTGGAGTGGGTTGCTGTTTCCCATTCCAGGGGATCTTCCTGACCCACGTCTCTTGTGTCAGGACTGGCAGGTGGATTCTTTACCACTGATGCCCCCTGGGAAGCCCTGCTTCAAAGTCGCATCTATGTTTTATTCATCTTTATATTTCTAGCCACTTGGAACTGCTCCTCTTACTATATGAGAATATAATAAATTTCATTCTGTAAACATTTTCATGAATGTAGAGTGATTTATTACATAAAAGTGACTTACAGCTTCATGACCTGCATTCAGGAGTTATTTCATTTGCTCAAAAGCAATATTTAAAAACAAAACCCCAAACCTCAACCTAATATAAGAGTAAAAACCTGTTAGGTTTCAGAGGGAATACATTTTCACTTAGATGTTCGTGATGGTTACAAATGATTCTTAAGTGTATAGGTGATTTGTTACATCAGTATTTTACTGTTTAGCAGCCTGTAGTCAACAAGCATTTGCTTTAATTAAAAAGTAAACTCCAAAACCTCAGCCGAAAGTAACAACCTGTTAAATTTGATGGTGTGTAGTATGTACGTTACCCTATCACTGTACATGTCATTAAATTCTTCACTTATGCCCTAAAATTAAAACCGAGTGAGTAGATCCAAAAGTAATAAAGGCAGAACGAGACCAGGTATCTTTCCAGCTGAACCTGGGTTAAACGCAGTGTTTCACAGGCTGGGTCCACGTGGCTGACCTGCTCTGGAATTCCAGCTGAAATGACTGCAGGTTAACAGGAGAGCTGCAGTTTCTGGGAGGTAGCCCTGACTAGCCCTCAGGACTTCTCTGAGCTCCAGAATCAACCTCACAGTAACTAAGCAACCCCCTGGCAGTTGAACCATTCGGAACCTACCCGACCTGTTCATGGGACCCAGCTGAATCAACAGAACACACTAACGGTGAAGTTGTGATACACTTAATGATGGGGAAGTGGACGCTATGTGGTCCCCAGCTTCGTGGGGTCTGGAATCTGAGACAAGTAGAGCTTGACCATAAGGTAGAGCTGAGCCCAAGTGGCCGCCAAATCCCTTGGTCCAATGAGGGCAGGATCCAGAGACAGCCCCGAGTGCTCCCTTGGGTTGATGCCTGCCACTGAATTTCTTATACCTGGCCAAGATCTCGCCTCTGATTTATCCCAATTCGGCAGCTTAACAAGAGGGACCTGGGACTAGAATGGATGTAACAGACAAGGGGAGCACACAAGGATGGGGAGCCCCAGGAAACCTGTCCCACTGAAGCAGGAGGCTCACTGGAGCTCAGCTCAGCTCTCCTCAACTAGTGCAACCTTTTCTGGAGAAGCAATGCCCAATAAAATTTCAAGTGTACCTAGCACTTATACTTCTAGGAATTAATTCCACAGAGATGCATTCACAGAGATATAGTTGTAAAAGAATGCTCATTGTAGCATTATTAGCAGGAATGAAAAATAATGGAAGCAACTGAAATGACCACAACAAGGAAACTAGCTAGAGACGACTAGGCAACTACCTTTTCTTAAATGTAGTGTGTGTGCTTTTATGTTATTCTACTGTCAAGTGAAAAAAGCAAGTTAAAATAAAATAGGCATACTATGCACCTTCCTATGCTTTCAATAGCATGCCAGGCGTGTTCGTCATGCATAGGAAATTTGGGATGACACACAAGAAAATGGTTAAAAATGGTAACTCCTGAGGAGTAGGGAGGGAAGAGATTTACATCCAACTTCATATTTTTCTGGTCAGTTTTAAAGTTTTGACTATATAAATGCATTATTTTCATAATTTAAATGGGGCAACTTTTTTTTTTTAGTTTAAAAAAAAAAAGAAAATCCTGCACGTCCCTTCCTCTGTGAATTCCTCCTGTTACCAACATCCCCCTCCCAGGCTTCTGTCCTGAAACCATGCTAGTATCTCACATTTAACATAATTATTGCCAGTCTTGTGGTAACTTAGTTTTTATAGATTCTAATTCATCCCTAATTTGGGTTCTTAAGAAAAAAGTAAAATTCAGCACTGGACACATCTCTAAAATTGCTCAAAAGGCAATGGTTTGTTTTATAAACATCCTAAGCTAGCCCTCTGCACTTAGAATCCATCCACTACTGTATTGGGCTTCCCTCATAGCTCAGTTGGCAAAGAATCTGCCTGGAATGCAGGAGACTGTGGTTCAATCCCTGGGTCAGGAAGATCCCCTGGAGAAGGGAATGGCAACCCATTCCAGGATTCCTGCCTGGAGAATCCCATGGACAGAGGAGCCTGGCAGGCTACAGTCCATGGGGTCGCAAGAGTCGGACACAACTTGACAACTAATCCACCACCACTACTGTGTTCTCTGCGCTGTCCCCAGATACAAAAGAAATTTCTACCTTGGACGGCTTGTAACCAAACAGCATTACAACAGCAACTTTAAAGTCCTCTCTGCTTAGATAGCCTTTGTTATCTTCATCGCATGCTCTAAATACCTAAAGAACATTAAAAATCTTCAGTTAATAAAACAGAAACCATTTTTTCTACCATTTTTATTACTAACATATATTAAGATTAGACCTGTCAAATCTAAAACTTAGCTGAAAGTTGGGCTAGGAAGTGAGTTTCATTATCTTAATTTTAATTCTCAAAACACCTTAATGATGTGCTAAAATTTACTCCCCTTCCCCCCCCCTCAAAGTGCAAAGGACTTAATCGGTAGGTTAATTCTTTTAAACCATCGGGATAAATTCTGCCCAAAATTCATGCTAGAACGAGGAAGGCGAGGCAGCGAGGACGGCTTTGAAAGGCGGGAGGAGAGGTGCAGGTTACAGCTTATTATAAAGAGACTCTGTCGCAGAGAGCAGAAGGGGGTTGGAAGTAGGCAGGACACTGGACGGGGATCCAGAAGCTTGGAAGCCCCGGGCTGGGTCATTAGCCATCACACCTCGGGGCTGAACGAGACCGGGCGAGGGGATGGCCTGAGCGCCCCGGGTCAGGCCGAAGTCCGAGACCCAGCCCTCCGGACACCTACTTCCACCCACTTCTTGTGCTCTGGGGGACTAGCCTCCCACGTCCGCGGCCGGGCGCCGGCCTGGGAGGAGAACATCGCGATCGCCCCACGCGAGTCCAGACTGCAGAACCCGCGAGCTCTGCGGCCAAAGCCCCCGGGCCGGGACCGCCAGCCCCGCTCGGCGCAGTCCCGGAAGCTGAGCTTCGCCAGGCACCTCCAACGTCTCCTCTCATTGGACAACCTGCGAGCCACTGGCGTTGATCCCGCAGCTCTATTGGCCAGAGACTTTGTTTGGCTACGTTTCCTTGGAACAGCCTATGGCAGAGAGGCCCTCAGGCCCGCCCCCAGCCCTGGCTCCGCCCCCCTAGCTTTATTAACTTCTGGAACAGCCTATGGCAGAGAGGCTCTCAGGCCCGCCCCCAGCCCTGGCTCCGCCCCTCTAGTTTCTCCCCCGGGCTGGGACACGTGCTCGCCCGGGCACTGTCTCACTGTGTACTGCGTGATTCTTGTTTTCTGTTCCCACACCTTGCAGTATTTACTTTTGATAATTTCGATCAATGACACTATGCTAGGCATGATAAGAGACACAAAAAGAGTGTGAACAAAGCGTAAAAGAGACCAGTCAAGCCCGGGACTCACGTCCGGATCAGCAAGTCCAGGTAATTACCGCGTCTGTTCCATCCTCCCGATAAGCCTAGCACTGAGCCCGGGGCCTAGTACAAATCAGACGTTCAATAAACAAACTAAGTGAGCCCTTAGAACGTTTCCATCAAGTGATTTAATCCAGCTTTCTGAGAGGGGTGGAAATTCCAAGAACGGTATCAAGAGCTCTGAGTCCAAACTCCATGGCAAACATCCTTACTAAATGCAAGGAATAGGGCAAGGGTTCCATTTGGCAAGAGTTTATCTCAGACCCGTCTCCTGGCAAATCAGTAGGATTAAAAAGGCAACACACACACACAGAGGCACGCACACCTACTTTAACTAAGAAACCAATATTCGAGGTTGAGTCTGAGGGAGCTTATTTAACCTTTGGTCTTAGAACAGGGCTTACAGTCTGCGCCCCAGGAGAACCCGGAACGCGTCTCAGACTTCAGCTTCCTCTAACCTCTCAGCTGACCCTCTCCCCCTTTGAAAAGACGAGCTCCGCGAGCCTGAAATTAGGAGATCCCCCGCAAAGAGGATGCGTTTTGCTGATCAGCTATGAGGAAAGAGGGCAACTTCTCTTCCGCTCTCCCGCTTTTGGCAGCCGTGGCCAGGCGGCGAGAGGCCGGCTAAAGGCGGCCGGGACTCTGCGGGACTCTGTGGGGGGTCCGCGGCGGTCCCCGGCGCCCCGGCGGGCTTTAGGACCCAGCGGCGCGCGCCCCGGGAGGGCGGGGGCGGGGCCGCGCGGGCCGGCGGGTTTGAATCGCGCGCGTGCGCGCGGGGCGGGGCGGCCGCGCTGGGGGTGCTGAGAAAGAGGAGAAGCTAAAG
>SJXO01000179.1:186681-208213 GCA_006408615.1 Connochaetes taurinus
CGGCGCGCGTGGAGGCCGCGGGGCAGCGCGGAGCCGCCCGGCCCGGCCCGGGCGCCGGGCGCCCACCCTGCTGCTCCGGGTCCGAGGGGCCGCCGTGCTGCTCCCAGCGGTGAGACTTGCGGGCGGGAGGCGAGGGGCGCGCGGCCGAGGCCGGCGCGGGGACGTCGGCGGCCGTTGCTTCTGCCCCGGGCGCCTCGCCTCCGCGCCCTCCGCTGCCTCCCCCCCGCCTCCTCCAGCCCCCGGGGTCCCCGCCGGAGCCGCCGCCTTCCCCTCGCGTCTCCCTCCAGACCACTCTCCGGACGGAGCGGCTGGGCTCCAGCCTCTCGGCCGCGTCCGCCTCTTTGAGACCCATGGCCAGCAGCAGCCAGGCTTCCCCGCCCTTCCCCTCCCAGAGCGTGCTCACACCAGCTCCACGGAGTCGGCGATGCCGCCCAACCGTCTCACCTCTGTCGTCCCCTCCTCCTCCCAGACGGTGTTGGGGCGCAGAGCTGTAGGGAGCCGAGTACTTTAGAAGGAAGCCGGCCAAGGTTCTCCCCTTCAGTGTAGCCCTGCTGTTCTTAGCCTCCAGGAGTGCAGCCCTGCTTTCCTTAGAGTCCAGGGTCTGTAACTTGACTCCTTACTCCTGCCCTCCCCCTTCATCTTGGACCGCCTCCCTGTCTTCCTTCCCCAGGTCCGGGTCTGCTTTCTGGAGTTGACTGCAGCCTTCTTCTGGCCTGGCCTTTGCAGCTTGCGTTCTTTCACTTGGAATACTCTTCTTTCCCGCCTCCACTTTATTTGCCTGTTTCCTTTTCTTCTTTCGGTGCTCAGTTAAATGTGAAGTTCAGGATATTATAAGGTAGAGGCATCTGTGTTACTTTCTCATACCTATGATATGAGAAAAATATAATGAATATTCGTAAAGATATCTTGGTCTTCTTGGCTGTTGTTGCTGCTGTCAGTCTCGTTCTCCCTGAAGTATAAGCTTTCCTAAGGTGGAAGCTGTTTCTATGCTATTAATTTCTTATTCCCAGAGCTTGACACATAGAAACGGCTCAATAAATATTTTCTGGACAAACAAATTCTGGGGGGTAGATCTGATACCCATTTTCAGAGGAGAGAAGTGAGGCTGAGCAGTTAGGTAACCTGCCCAAGTGCATATTTACCACCTAGTAATGACCGGATTTGATATTGGAGTCCAGATCTGCCCACTACTGGCCACACCTGGCCTCAACTGAGATTGATTCCCATGCCCTCCTGCTGGTTTGCAAGCTCTATGAGAAGCAGCTGGAAGTGTAAAACAAATAGCCCACCTCTGGCTGGGATGGTAGGGGGAGAGAAGCTAGCAGCTAAAGGAGTATACCTTTGCATTCACAAATCTTTTTTTAGTATCTAATAGACACTGATGCAAGTTGGCATTTGGTGGTAGAGTTTCTTTAGATTTCTGCCCTCCTTGGCACAGTAGCTTAATGTGGTGTTTGCCAAATTTCATTAATGTGGTTGGTTACTTCCCCAGTTTTGTCTTACTCTCAACAGCTATACTACTATTTGCTTAATGTTTTTATTTGAACCCACTTTTACAGAAACACTGTCTTTAAGAAGTAAACTTTAGTTACTGTAAATGTCATGGAGCCATTAGATACCTCCTGCTCACGTTAAACCAAAGTGTTACTGGTGCCTGCAGAAGAGCCCAAAGCCTGTTGTGTTTTCAAAAGCAAGATTAAAGACATTTCTACAAACAACCTCCTCCTTGATTAAGCTGAGGGATTGGATAGGAATGGAGAAGAGAGGCAGTTTCATAATGAGAGGTTCATGTCAGGCCCCAGTCATCTCCACTTTGGGAAACACTGTACTTTGATGACCCAAATGATGTCAGATCGTAGAGTCAGTGCATGTGGGTTGCAATTCTGATCCTAGTACCTTCAGTTACCCAGAGAGTGATGTTAGACCTGCGCTGTGCCAGACACCACCCAGGCATTTAAGATCAAGATCCAGGTGGAGAGAAGAAGGAGAGCGGGGTTTCCGCTGTCACCTTACTTGCCAGGTTCTCGTGTGCCCTGAACACCCACCCAGCAGCTGATGTTGGTGAAAACAGCTCAGCTTGTGGTACGTGTCAGGTGTGCTATACACGTGTCCTAAAAGCTCAGGACACAGAATTTGAGAGCAAGAGAGTGAGTGTGCCAGTGTCTGTGCGACCCTATGGACTGGAGCCCGCCAGGGGAGAATACTGCAGTGGGTTGCCCTGCCCTCCAGGGGGTCTTTCCGACCCAGGGATCGAATCCCACTTTTTTTTTCTCTCTCATGTCTCCTGCATTGGCAGGTGTGTTCTTTACCATCAGCGCCACCTGGAACTGGTGAATGGGAAATAACAAGATTTCTGCCTTTCTTTTCCAGAAGCATGATGTCCCAGGAAGGCAGTTACGGGAAGTGGACGATATCGAGTAGTGATGAAAGTGAGGAGGAGAAGCCGCAGCTGGACAAGCCACCTGCCTCTCTCCTCCCTGACGCTGGGCAGGGGGCCGCCGGGCAGCCGAAGTACACGTGCTCCGAGGCTCGGAAAGCCGCCCACAGGAGGAAGGTGGAGCCCGTGAAATTCAGCAGCACAGACTCAGCTTCAGAAGCTTCACCTTGCAAAAGACAGAAGACCGGGTCCCAGGAGGACCTGGGCTGGTGTCTGTCCAGCAGTGAGGACGAGCTGCCTCGAGAGCGGCAGCAGGAACAGGCGGAGGACTCACGGGTCAAAGAGGAGAAAGGCCCCCCTTCTCCCAGGGACCCCGCGGCTCGGGGAGCTGGGCCTCACGAACCCCCCACCGGCTGTGGGCTCCCGGAGGAGGAAGATGAGCAGGAAATGTCAGGGGAAGGCCAGGACGTCTGGGACTTGCTGGATAAAGGGAACCCCTTCCAGTTCTACCTCACGAGAGTCTCCGGGATTAAGCCCAAGTATAACACAGGAGCCCTCCACATCAAGGGTGAGTGAAGCTGGGGAATGGGAGCCTTCACACTGCGTTTAGCGGGCTCCCCCATGGTCAAACAGGAGGACCGCCTAGGAAGGACCTCCAAGAACACTTCTGAACCACTCTTGGGGAAAATAACCATTTTGACAGGCAGATGGACTTGTTTGACAGCAGACTGTTTCCTTAGGTCAGGAAACCAGTGGCTGCTTCCCACAGCCCAGTAGATGAGGGGTCCCCAACCTCCAGGATCTGATGGCTGATGATCCAAGGTGCAGCTGATGTCACGACAGTAGAATGGAGTACACCGTGGATGCCATGCGCTTGGGTCATCTGGAAACACTCCCCAACTCCAGTCCCTGGAAAGGTTGTCTTCCACAGACTCAGTCCCTGACGCCAAAAGGGTTAGGGACCACAGCTGTGCACCACCCTAGTGGAAGCCTTCAGACAGTGCTTAGGGTTGCTTCACTTGTAATGGTTAAACTTGATCCACTAACACTTCATCAGGAAAGTAGCCAGTAATTGATGGCAGTAGTTCCCTAGGACCAGAGCGTCAGCATCCCCTGGAGCTTATTGAAAGTGCCTATTTTCAGCCTCCCCTGCAGATCCCTTGTATCAGACTCTGGGAGCCCGGCCCTGCAATCTGCTTTCACCAGCCCTTTGGGGGAGTCTGTTGCCTGAGCAAGTTTAAGGACCACTGTGTGAAAGCCTGGGTTTGGTTCTGGGTGAAAACGAGTGCCCTGGTCTTTGGTTTCTGTCTCCAGGGAACATCTGTGTGATATTGTGATATATATAGACATTTGGTCTTCCCACTGGTTATAGTTGGGTGTTTGTTTGTTTTTTTTCCCCCAGATTCCTGAAATAGCTCCAAAGTAGTTAAAAGTGAAAGGAGTATATTTTGTTATTCATAAGGAGCCCCTTTCAACCACACCTGTTTGTTTTAGTGCAGAGACTTTTGAAATGCCCCTAAGAACGGTGGAGGGTAAGGGGCTGGTTGCCTGGGGAACCAACCTTGTGGTTAAAGCTGAACTTTCAGCCCCAACCCCCACCTCTGGGGAGGGGTCCAGTCAATCACTAGTGGCCAGTGATTTAATTAGTCTTGGCTGTGCAATGAAGCCTCCATCAAAAAAAAACAAAAAGCAAACCCAATACCTCCCTTTAGAGGTCCGCGGAGCTTCCAGGTTAGTGTATACAGGAGGCGCTGGGCCTGGTGCGCCTGGAAGGGGCGTGGCGAGCCCCTCCCCCACGCCTTGCCCTGCGCACGTCTTCCTCTGGCTGTTCCCAAGTTGCATCCTTTTATAAGAAACTGGTGATCTGGTGAATAAAGGGCCTTCCTGAGTTCTGTGAGACACTGCGCAAACGATCAAGCCCAAGGGGAGGGCTGGTGGGCGAGGCTCAGCCGTGCAGGGATCCGGCCTTGTGACTGGCCTCTGAGCCTGAGATGGGGGCAGCCCTTCACCTGTGGGGTCTGATGCCAGCTCCAGGTGGATGCTGTCAGAACTGAGTTGAGTTGTAGGACAGGCAGCTGGTGTCTGGAGGATGGGTCTGTGAGGGAACACCCCTCGCTCCCGGCTGCACTTGTGGTCACAAGTGTTGGGTGCAGAGGAAACAAGGCTTGCCTTTGAGAGCAGCAGGAGCCCTAGAATCCTGGACACAAGGCTTGAGCCCGGCCTCCGCATGTGCCTGCTGTGTTGGTGATTGACCAAGGACCTTTGTTGTTGTTCTGACCCTCTGCGACCCCATGGACGGCAGCACGCCAGGCCTCCCTGTCCATCACCAGTCCCGGAGTTTACTCAGACTCATGTCCGTTGAGTCGGTGATGCCATCCAACCATCTCATACTCCGTCGTCCCCTTCTCCTCCTGCCCCCAATCCCTCCCAGCATCAGGGTCTTTCCCAATAAGTTGGTTCTTCAAGTCATGTGGCCAAAATATTGGAGCTTCAGCAAACAAAGGACCTAATATTCTTCAAAATTTTAGTTTACTCATCTTTAAACTGGGGATTCAGAAAAAAGAAATGAAAATGGGGTCGGGGGGGAAACACATGAAGAGCCCAGCGCGGCGTATCCACACGGCCACACAGCAGGCCCCCAGAGCAAACATGGCCCCCGTGCCGCACAGCGCCTGTCTCGCCCACAGGCAAGAGCAGGTTGTGTTCACTGTGAACAGGATTGTAATCATATATCAAACGTGTAATCGACCAAAAATTCCCTTCAGGGTTTTCTGTAACACCCTGTGGAATCCCTGAACAAACTTTTTGGCCAAGCCAATACATCTTGTGTGTGATACATAAATGTTGGTGTGTTTAATTCCATACTATAAGGAGTTTGATTGTACAAGGTGTTTATTTCTCCTTTTTGCAAATGTCTGCCTGCTCTGAGGAAATGTGAGGCAGATGTCAGTGTCATACTGAGAGAGATTGCGACAGGAAATAGAGAGCTGTGCAGGACTTTGCCATTCGTGATAAACCAGCGACACTAGCTGCTGGCACCAAGGCACGGAGGAGGGAGGCAGCATTTACGACAGGAACTTTTATGTGGGTTATGTAGGTGAGCTCCTTTAATTCTCATAGCGGCCTTGTGAGTAGGTGTTACAGGTGTCCTCCTTGAACCTGTGACTGGTCTGCAGAGAAGCTGAATAAACCTGCCCAAGGTCACAGGAATATGGTTTAACTGGGATTTGAATGCAGGCATTCTGGCATCACGGCTACCCTTGTGGGTCAGCTGGTAAAGAATCCACCTGCAAAGTGGGAGACCGGGGTTCTATCCCTGGGTTGGGAATATTCCCTGGAGAAGGGTGGGTGCTGCCCTCCCCAGTATTCTGGCCTGGAGAATTCTGGCCTGGGTTGCAAAGAGTTGGACACAACTGACTGACTTGCACTTTCATTCTGGCATGAAATGCATGCTCCTAAGGTATCCCACACCAGCAAAGGCCATGATTGTAGGTTGTTTAGAAGATCTCGTGGAGGAAGAGGAACTTCAGATAATTCAGAAAGGTAGAAAGAGGGGCTGCAGTGGGCGGAAATGGGGAAACAACATATCGTGATTTCTTTTTGATTGTTCAACTCTCCCTTTAAGACAGGAGCTTCCAGAGTTTCCCTTCCCTGCTGGTCCAGTGGTTAAGACCCTCTGCCTCCACTGCAGGGGCACGGCTGCAGTCCCTGGTCAGGGAACTAAGATTCCACAAGTCACATGCAGCCCAAAGATAGAAGAAGAAAAATTGTTTTAATTAATAAGAGATTTGGAGAAAGGAAGGATGTGTATCGTTATTGTTCTCATTGACAGTTTCTGAAATTGACTAGTCATCCAGTTCTAATGTTGTAGATCTTGATTTTTTTCCCATTATGTTTGGTTAAATAATAGTGATACATAATAAATATTATCAGCCCGGGGAAATTTTCTCTTGAATTTTCTGGAACATTAAAGTCTAGCCTCATAGTAACTCTTCAGCGCACCTTTTTGTAAGCCAAATTCTGCTCGTCGGTGACTGTTTAATAAGTCAGTTGTGGTCATTATTAGGTAATTATCAAAAATATGAATTTGATGTTTTGTCTCCTCAGATATTTTATCTCCTCTCTTTGGGACACTTGTTTCTTCAGCTCAGGTGAGTTTCCAGTTTGGTCTTTGAATGGGAGGGGGACACAGAAACCACTCTGGAGGAAAATGAGCAGGGGGCCCCGTGGGTCAGCCCTGTGCAGGGTCCCTGAGACGGCACCTTCCTGGAGGCCAGCGCCCAGCACCACAGGTGTGGGATCCCTCAGCCTGGAACGTGGATGCACACTCACCGGGGCTTCCGACTCTCGGCTTCCTGACTGGCCAGGAAGTCATCCTGGAAATTCCACCGCTGGGGACTTCTCTCTGACACACTGATAATCTCACGGGACTCTGGTGCAGCTCCTTGGGAGGTGTGGGTAGAGAGGTGAGGGCCACATCAAGTTTGATTTGAGTTAGAGAAATAAACGAGAAGTTTCCTACACCCTTCAAAGAGAAGTGAGGAAAAGTAACGGATGTAGGTGTGTCTGCGTGTTTCATTGCGCCTTCCCGACAGGCCTGGCCCCTTCGTGTTGATGAATCACCTTACAGTGCCAGGCCCTCCAGCAGATGAGCAAGGCCTTGGCCCTAAAGAAGCAGGGCTTCCTGTGTGCTTCACGTTCTCCTCAGCAGCAGAAATCCTGGTCTCTAGCTGGAACATGGGGTGAATTTGTGTGTGTTCTCCCGGCTAGGATGAGTCGTTAGGTTCAGGAGAGGGGCCAGGGGTTACCCAGGCATGGGGAGGACACCCACAGTAAGTCTGGTCCAGAACTTGTTGTCTGATGTATGTCGTAAGCCTGTATGAATGTCCAGTTCCAGACACCTGTTTACAAACCTGACTCAATAGATTGCACACATTGCAGCTGAGAGATTCCCCTTCTCCAGGGGATCTTCTCATCCCAGGGTCTCTGGCGTGGCAGACAGATTCTTTACCGTCTGAGCCACTAGTGAAGCCCCTTCATTACATTATGGAAAAACCCAAAGTAACTTTTTGACCGGCCAAATACAAATGCTGCCAAAGTGCAGAGATAATTTTCTGTTTCCTCAGGCACTCCCCCGCTGACTCAGAACCTTTAAGGCATGTATTCCCCTCCACATGTATTTTAGGTTTGTGAGTATTGCAGCATAATGGTCCAGGTTTACAAGTAACACTGTGTAGCTCCTGATTAGTTTAGAGTCTCTTCAGTAACTAGACATTTCTCCTTAGGAACTGCTTTTCTGAATTGCCCATGGTGTCTTGTCTTTCCTTCCATCTAGTTTAACTACTGCTTTGACGTGAACTGGCTCGTGAGACAGTATCCACCAGAGTTCAGGTGAGTTCTGCAGAATGATGGATGACGTCAAAACTCTAATTAATAGAGCTTGAAAACACAAGATCTGTGTTTCTCAGGCACCTGCTGTCCATCTTTCTTTGAATATTTCTATTGAAACTATTGAAATCTTTATAACATTATTATACTGGGAAAGCAGCCTCTTTTTTTGTTAATCTATCTAAACTAATCACAAGCCTTCTTAATACAGATTTTAGCATGTCCCTCTGTTCTGTCCAGAAGTAGGGTAGGACAAATTTCAACCTGAATAAAAGACTTTTAGGTCCAATGTTCATAGGAAGGAAAAGGTCATTGCTACCTGTGTTCTTGACCAGTAAGCCTGCACTTCGCCTGGCACTTTGATGCTGGGGTGTTTTTTTGTTTTTTTTTTGTTGGAGTCTTCCTCGTTTCACAGATGATTGTTCCTGTAGTTCAGAAGTTATGCAGGAGTCATAGGGCCTTCCATGATGCAGGTACGGAGGTGGCAGGCAGCGCAAACCAAGTGAAAGTCCCATTGCATGGTGACGTGCCCCCTGTCCCGTTCCCAGTACCTCCACTTGGCAGAATCCCGCAGCAGCAAGTAAAGTGGAGGGATACACACGCAGGAGAACGGTCGCCAGGATCCGCAAAGTCCGTGCTGCATTGAACACGTCGGACTGTGTGAACTTTCATTGTTAATAGCGTGTGCGTGTGTGTGCGTGTGTGTGTGCGTGCGTGTGTGTGTGTGTGTGCGCGCGTGCGTGTGTGCGTGTGCGTGTGTGTGTGCGTGTGTGTCACTCAGTCGTGTCCGACCCTGTGTGACCCCATGGGCTGTAGCCCAGCAGGCTCCTCTGCTCATGTTATTCTCCAGGCAAGAACAGTGGAGTGGGTTATCATGCGCTTCTCCAGGGGATTGAACCCTGGTCTCCTGATTTGCAGACAGATTCTTCACCATCTGAACCACCGGGGAACATCTGTAGACAGAAATGCAGGAATTTCCCAAGCAGCTTTGACACTCAAAGCGGTAACATGTAAGATGAGTTGTAGCTGCGTGTAACGGAAAACCGAAAACGGAAAACCGAAAATGAGTGACTTGGACCAGGGCTTCCCAGGTGGTTCAGTGGTAACGGATCCACCTGCAGGGCAGGCGACTCGGGGTCAATCCTTGGTCAGGAAGAGGCCCTGGAGAAGGAAATGGCTACCGACTCCAGTATTCTTACCTGGAGAATCCCATGGACAGAGGTTCCTGGCAGGCTACAGTCCATGGGGTCGCAGAGAGTCAGACTCGACTGAGCACGCACATGCCAATTTGAAGTAATTAATGAAGACTGCCATTTTTGTCAGTAATGTTTAATCTTTTTTAAAAAAAAAAAAAAACATCTGATAACACAGTTTCTGGACGGTAGAGGCATGATTATCTATTACATTATTCTCTGTACTCTTTTTCCCGTTGCAAAACAGAAAATTTGTTCCAGATAGAAAGCACCTGAGAAGATGTGTTTCTTTGTTTTCCTGAACATGCTAGCATGAAGCTGTTGGGGTTAGGGTTAGTCCCGGACGAGTGCTTTCTGTCACGTTTCTGTTTAGTTGAGCGTGGTCCCTTCATGTATGACAGAGCATCATTCTGCTCATGACTGATGACTGTGGAAGTTGTTCATCTTACTTGAATTTTCCCGTTGCAAAACAGAAAATTTGTTCCAGATAGAAAGCACCTGAGAAGATGTGTTTCTTTGTTTTCCTGAACATGCTAGCATGAAGCTGTTGGGGTTAGGGTTAGTCCCGGACGAGTGCTTTCTGTCACGTTTCTGTTTAGTTGAGCGTGGTCCCTTCATGTATGACAGAGCATCATTCTGCTCATGACTGATGACTGTGGAAGTTGTTCATCTTACTTGATTGCTTGTTGGAAAAAAATCCAATTTTTGTTTTGTTGGGCGAGCTTTTAAAAATATGTTGACTTCTAAGGATTATCTCACTTCAGATTAGCCAGAGTAATCCTGGTTGTCTTAAAAGCCTGTTAATCTGTTGCTGCAGATTTTTTTTTCCAAGCTTTAAACTTCTCATTTTGTATGGGGTATAGCCGACTAATGTGGAAGTTCCAGGTGAGCAGTGAAGGGCTCAGCCAGACAAGGACATGCATCCATTCTCCCCCAAACCGGCGTCCCATCCAGGCTGACACGCAGCATTGCTATACAGTCGGTCCTTGTTATCCGTGTTGGATATTGCAGTGTGTTCTTGACCTCGCCAAACCCCCTAACTATCCCTTCCCTGCCTCCGGCAACTATCACACTTAACAACACTAAGTGTGTATCTCTTAATCTAATAACAGAGTTGATGATGCGTCCTTTTGGACCAAAGAAGATAATTACTCAAGGACCTAGGATAGTCCCAGCCCCTCTGGGTCACTGCAGAGATTCAGGATCAGGCCACGGGGCCCCCTTATGAAGGTAACCACTTAGCAAAGGTTAACTGATCACTTGCCTTGTGCTGGCCCTGTACTCCGTCACCACACAGGCCGGACACCCATGTCGGTGGCCGGCGTTCCTTCACGGGGCACCAGACCAGCTTCGTGAATGAGGGATTTCGAATACCTGTGATCTCCTTTCAGGAAGAAACCTGTCCTGCTTGTGCATGGCGACAAACGGGAAGCAAAGGCTCACCTCCTGGCCGAGGCGAAGCCTCACGGGAATGTCACCCTCTGCCAGGTAAGCTGCTTATTGCCATTTGAGATCACGCTTGGGCTGAGAGCTGGGAGGAAGTGGACCTTCAGTGTGTCCGCCCTCCTAACGCACGAATCCTCTCTCCAGCGTCACCAACAGACGTCTGTCCAGCTTTGGCTTAAATACTTCCTGAGGTCGCCTGTCCTATTCGTGGGTAGCCCTCATGGTTGAAAGCTTTTTCTCTATGTTGACCCAATTTCTCTGTAATTAGGGTCTCCAGAGAAACAGAACCTGTTAGGTTGTACGTGTGTGAGTTTGAATTCGTAGAGACACTGACTTCAGAAGAGCTGGCTCACGTGATTGTGTGGGCTGGCAAGTCCAGCACTGGCCACCTTGAGAGGCGTTGATGTTACGGTTTGGGTCCAAAGACCAACTGGAGACTGATTCCCTCTTCCTTGTGGGAACCAGTCTTTTAATTTTTTTTTTCTCTTAACAACTTCAACCGACTGACTAAGGCTCACAAACATCCTGGAGGGTGATCTCCTTTCCCTACAGTGCACTCATTTAAACGTTGCTGTTCAGTCACTAAGTTGTGTCTGACTTTTCGTGACCCGTGGACTGTAGCGTGCCAGGCTCCTCTGTCTTCTACTGTGTCCTGGAATCTGCTCAAATCCATTGATTTAAATGTTAATCTCCTCCAAAAAAAAAAAAAAATGCCTTCACACAACATGTCACCAGGCATCTGGGCACTGTGGCCTGGCCGCGGTGACGCGACCTTCTTTCCCTGCCTTCCGCCCTGGTCCTCGCTTTCCCCTCTGGAGTCACGCAACCCCCTGTTGGTGGCAGTGGTTCTCGTGTTTGAAGCCGTCTGTTCCGTCTTCTAGTTTTCTCAGCCAGGTTCCGGCGTTTGCTTTCGCCACTGCACCTGGTGCGTCAAGGGTGCCCCTCTTTCCCCAAGTCGCCAGTCCGCTGGTTGGAATCTGTTTTGTCCATGGCCCTCGAAGCGGGGCTTTCAATGAGGAGCAGGTTCTCTGGAGTCAGTTCAGTGGCAGTTTCTGTGAGGGCAGCTTCACAGTGGTAGTTTTTAGTGTGACCACCTACCTGACTTACATTAGCTGCCATTGACATTTTACCCACAGCCCAGAGATCCTTTTTAAAGACTTTTTTTTTTTAGTATGGACCATTTTTGAAGTTTTTATTGAATTTGTTATAATATCGCTTCTATTGTTGATGTTCTGTGTTTTTAGGCAGCGAAGCTTGATGAGATCTTAGCTCTCCAAACAGGGATCAAACCCATACCCCTTCTTTGGAAGGCAAAGTCTTAAGCACTGGACCACTTGGATGTCCTGCCCTTGGTTCTTTTTCACAAGAATCACTTAATACCAGAGAGACCTAGATTGAAGCCCAGCCTTAGAAACTGCCTTGTGAGTTGCACAGTGCATGTGGTCCCAGTCCCAGGAGGGGCAGTCACTGGTCTCATAGCAGGCTTGGTTTCCTGGGACCCGAGCAGAAATGGACTGCAGCACGCCAGGCTTCCCTGTCCTTCACTGTTTCCCAGAGTTAGCTCAGACCCGATGCCAGCCAGCCATCTCGTCCTCTGTCGCCCTCTTCTCCTGACCTCAATTTTGTCCTGACACTTTCCAGTCAGTACATGGAAAGACAGTGTGGCCGATGAGTGAGTCTTGGAGTTTCCTTCAGACTCACTGTTTTAGACTCCATGTCTGAAGGGGTCCTTTTGTATGTGGCATTTGGTGTGAGAAGCAGGGGTAGCAAGGAATTAAGCGATGATGATGATTTCCTTCCTGTGGTGGTTCTGAAGTGGCTGGTGGGTGTGCACCTTTTCCTGTTTGAGCAGGCAGGCCAGTCCATTCCTTTCCTGGCCCTTTTTTCTCCTGGGCAGTAGCTTAGTGCACTTGACTCAGGATTTCTGCCCTTGGAGTACAGACAGAGACAAGGGGAAATTACATAGAACCTGATTCTTTTTATTTTCCATTTACTTTTAATGCCCTTTTTCTTCCATTCATACGAGATTAAAGAAGTCCAGCTCCCAGGTGTTTTATCATTCTTCAGTTCAGTTCAGTCGCTCAGTCGTGTCCGACTCTTTGCAACCCCATGAGCCGCAGCACGCCAGGTCTCCCTGTCCATCACCAACTTCCAGAGTCCACCCAAACCCATGTCCATCAAGTCGGTGATGCCATCCAGCCATCTCATCCTCTGTTGTCCCCTTCTCCTCCTGCCCTCAATCTTTCCCAGCATCAGGGTCTTTTCAAATCAGCTCTTCACATGAGGTGGCCAAAGCATTGGAGTTTCAGCTTCAGCATCAGTCCTTTAAATGAACACCCAGGACTGATCTCCTTTAGGATGGACTGGTTGGATCTCCTTGCTGTCCAAGGGACTCTCAAGAGTCTTCTCCAACACCTCAGTTCAGAAGCGTCAGTCAGTCTTCAGCTGTAGAATACTAACTGTGTGTGTATGTGTATTATTTTAAAGATAAAACAGTGAGAAATCTCAATCTGATCAATTTTAAACCCATCTCACAACATTTTCCATGTGATTTCACTCACTGTGCTTTATGTAGCTGGAGTTTTAAATCATTCCATCTCTAACCATTTTCCCTGTGATTTCGCTCACTGCACTTTATGTAGTTGGAGTTTTAAATCATTCCATCTCTAACTTTTCCCTGTGATTTCACTGACTGCGCTTTATGTAGTTGGAGTTTTAACTCATTCCATCCCTAACTTTTCCCTGTGATTTCGCTCACTGTGCTTTATGTAGTTGGAGTTTTAACTCATTCCATCTCTAACCATTTTCCCTGTGATTTCGCTCACTGTGCTTTATGTAGTTGGAGTTTTGAATCGTTCCATCTCTAACCATTTTCCCTGTGACTTCACTCACTGCACTTTACGTAGTTGGAGTTTTGAATCATATTCCATCTCTAACCATTTTCCCTGTGATTTCGCTCACTGCGCTTTATGTAGCTGGAGTTTTGAATCACATTCCATCTCTAACCATTTTCCCTGTGACCTCACTCACTGCAGGGGGCATCGCCAAGACGGGGTCGCCCTCGCCTGTGTCCTCCAGCCGCCTGGCGCGGCCCCGGCAGACAGGGCTGTCTGGAGAGAGCGGGCGGGGGCGCTCCGACTTCAGCAGCACTTGCTTCCGTTTGTAGAGCGCTTACTCCATGCGGCTCCTTTTCCTGACCATTGTAAATGTACTCTTCTGATTTGTCCCTAACAACCCCCGGAATCTCTTAGCAATACTCTGATTTCAAAGAGGAGAAAGACAGGTTTAGCGAGTCAAGCATTTTTCCAAAGTTATACAGAGCTGTGAAGAAAGGACTTGTCTATGCACCAAATTCGCTATCTATACACCAAATTCCTTTTCCAGTGGTCATGTATGGATGTGAGAGTTGGACTGTGAAGAAAGCTAAGCACTGAAGAATTGATGCTTTTGAACTGTAGTGTTGGAGAAGACTCTTGAGAGTCCCTTGGACTGCAAGGAGATCCAACCAGTCCATTCTGAAGGAGATCAGCCCTGGGATTTCTTTGGAAGGAATGATGCTAAAGCTGAAACTCCAGTCCTTTGGCCACCTCATGCGAAGAGTTGACTCATTGGAAAAGACTCTGATGCTGGGAGGGGTTGGGGGCAGGAGGAGAAGGGGACGACCCAGGATGAGATGGCTGGATGGCATCACGGACTCGATGGACGTGAGTCTGAGTGAACTCCAGGAGTTGGTGATGGACAGGGAGGCCTGGCGTGCTGCGATTCATGGGGTCGCAAAGAGTCGGACACGACTGAGCGACTGAGCTGAACTGAAGCCATTTTTGACATCTCTGTTTAACTTTTTCATCTTGAGGCATATTCTGCTTAATTAGGGTCTTGCAGTGCCAGATGTTAGATAAAATGTTTTACTCCCTCGCCTACCCCCCCAGTTTGTTTGTAAAATTATCATTTTGTAACATGAAAATGGATATAACGTATTATCTTTACTTTGAACACTTGCTGTGTTAAAAATACAAGAAAACTTTTGTTTTAGCATCATCATGTCTGCATATCACCGCCACTTTCAATGTCTCTTTAAAATAGGTTTGGAAAACTTGTTGGATGTACTTGTATGAGCCAAATGTCTAATTTTAAAACTTTGCATAGAATCTCATTTGTTTTTACTAGTTTTCTGACAACTAAAGAAATTCTGCTTCTCGCTTCTAGTTACTGTAATTAAAAATGCAGTATGTATTGAATCATTCTGGGTAACTTAAAAAGTTTTTAAATAAGCCTCACTGGATGCTGTTATTGTGAAGGCTGTCTTGGTGATCAAGGGCTTGCCCACTAGAGGGCAGTAAAAACTTAAAAAAAAAATTGACCTGAATCTTTTCTAATTTTGTTTTAAATAAATATGGGTATTGTTGAGGTTTATTTGTTTGTTTGTTTTTAATGACTTGACCTCTTTTTTTATCCTAGGCAAAGTTGGATATTGCATTTGGAACACACCACACGTAAGCAATTTTTATGAAATGGGGGAGAATATGAGTTTAAAAGATCGAATGATGCTCTTCAGAAATCGCTCTCAAAAGGGACTCACATGTGACGATTTTGTTGAGGGGAAAGCTANTTTTTAATGACTTGACCTCTTTTTTTATCCTAGGCAAAGTTGGATATTGCATTTGGAACACACCACACGTAAGCAATTTTTATGAAATGGGGGAGAATATGAGTTTAAAAGATCGAATGATGCTCTTCAGAAATCGCTCTCAAAAGGGACTCACATGTGACGATTTTGTTGAGGGGAAAGCTATAAGTTAGGAAGTAGAGGAAATGGAGTTTTCCCTAACAGTCTTAAGACCAAGTACCAGGAGCTGAAAGTCTGGATCTGTGGAACTGGCCTGGGCCTGGCAGTTGCATCTGTGATGTGGTTTTCCATTCTCTGCTCAGGACTTTCCTTACAGCCCCCGGGGGAGCGCAGGCAGGGATAGGATGTGGTCCGTGGTCCTGAGTGACTGTAGACGTGGTCAATGCCTGAAGATTCCACTGGTTTAAAGGAAGCCTTGTGATTTTTGTAAGATTCTAAGTTGCAGCCAATAGAATATTGTTAGGTCAGCTCTGTGCTGTGAATAAAAGAAAAACTATTTTGCAAGAAGTTGTCAGCCTAAGAGACTGGTACCTGTCCCTGCTTTTAAGACATCTCAGAAAATTCTCTTAGGGCGGTGTCTGAGACAGTGCAAGCCGTAGGAGGGAGAAACTTTTCTCTTCCTACGGGACACGTACCAGCCTGACCCCCGTTCTGGTTGCGTCTTAAAACTTTCATGGAGCTCTTGTACATAACTGGTTCTCTAGCTGAGAAAATAAGACGTGGTTGCCTTCATTTCAGTGTTTTTGTAAATCAGATTTATCTGAAATTGTCGCGCTCTTCTGAGGGTGACGGCCTCGTCTTGCTTCTGGACCAGCAGTGGAGACAGGTCGTCTGCTGCTTCAGGCTTGTCCCTTTGGGCACCTGTTCCTCCTGTTCCTAAGGCAACAAGGAAGCTCGTGGGCGGAAGTGTTGGCCCAAGTCTTGTAGTGACCACTGTTTTCCTGATATTATGCCAAAAATGAGGGCATGTGTTCATCATTTCTTTGTAAGCTTAAAGCTATATTTTGCCAGTCTGATTGCAGAAAGGAGCCAGAGCAGAAAGCCGTGAGCAACTTTGTGAAAGGATGCCTACCCACCCCTCATCATCTGGGTTAGATGCTGTTGGGTCAGCGTTGCCACATTTACCGCCTGCGCCTAATTGGTAGCCTTACTGTAATGGAGGGGTTGAGGGTTGTTGAGAGGGTCTCTAGTACCTGTGTCGCTGGGGAATCAATTGTTCTTTACATGGCGTAGAGCTCACAGAAGGCTAATTCCAGCCCAGGATACAAACAGCACTGGATAGACTGGACGGGCATCTTGGGCTTCTGCGGCTTCTCCACAGGAGACCCTGCAGGGTGGCAGCAGTCAGCTGTCCTGGGTCAACATTTGCCCGGAAAGGGTCCCACTGGATGGACCCTAGTCCCCCACCCTTAGCTGGAATTCAGCCTAAATACCTTCCTGATTCGGAAATACATTCAGCAAGCCCTGTCAGTCGTGTGGATGCTGGTTCGCTAGGCCTGCAGTGCTGGGCTCCTTCGTGGGACACACGTTCCAAGCCGGCAGTCGGCTTTTCTCGGGCACATTCACACTGCACACTTAACTGTGTTACCAAGTAGCCTTGGGAGAGCCTGGGGCCGGGAGGGACTGAGTGCTGGGCTGGCCTCGGTCTGACACAGTAACACACGAGGCAGTGGGGCTCTGCTTTTCTCTTTCTTCCAAAAAATTGCTTGGTCCTTTGTCTTCATCTTACAGATTAGAGCCCCCAAGTCAGTAGGCAGTTGCCCTCCAGTTAGTGTTGGAGACAGGACTAGACCTGTTCATTTTTACTTAGGTTCTTAGTTTACTTTGTTTTTTAAAGTTTTTTATTTTATCTTTTTTCAGTTTAAATTTTTTTTATCTTGGCCGTGTGGCCTGCAGGACCTGTGTCCCCTGTGGTGGGCGTGCATCCCAACCACTGGGCCGCCAGGGAGTCCCCCTAAATTCACTTTGTTGCTTCCTCACTGCTAAAGCTAAGTCTGTTTCCTGTGGCCCACCCCCCCGGCCACACACACACACCCCCATCCCAGAGACGCACACTCCGAAAGCCCATTCCTCCTTTCCCGCCACCATAGGCATGTTGCGGGTTAAGCCCAGGAGGGCTCCTCACGCAGAGTGGCAAGTGCCGGGGAAGTGACGGCGGCAGAGCCACCCCTCACCCGTAGCGTGTGCAGTTTCCTGTAGGAGATTGAGCTCATGTCTGGAGATTACTTCCACTTGCTCACTTTAAAGTGTGCTAAAACTTATTCATTAAATATCTAGTATGCTCTTGAAGCCCCGCTCGAGGGGATAGGAAGCGTTTGAGACGGGCCGACTTCTGTCCTTGCAGCTTTCAGCCTTTGGGTGAGAGAGGCAGACAGACATGAACTAGCAACGGCCGAAGGGCTTCCAGCACCTGGAAATGTGTGGCCCCCCAGCAGGGTGGGGCCGCTGCGGCGACTGCGGCGACTCTGGGGTCACACGGTCTTACCCACACCTGTGTCGCGGAGGATCTGGAAGTGACCAGATGCAGCCACGTCCTCCAGGAGCTCATGTCGTCTTGGCGACAGAGAATGCACTCTGTCTGTATTTCCCAGATGCCCTGCCATCCTGGGACATAGCTCATCGGGCTTTCTGGTGGCCCCCAGAGCTGGGAGCGAAGGCACCTCTCAGGCCCCTGAGAATCCACAGGGGGGAGAAGCATCAGATACAGCCGGTAGCAGGGCGCAGAGCCCAGGCTGGGCCTCCTGCCCCGCCAGGCTGTAGCAAGGCCTCCTCCTTCCCCTCGGGATGCAGTCCCTCTCTCACCTGGGCTGCCCTGACCCAGCCTCACCCACCCCTGCCCAGAAACGTGAAGTAGTTGCAGCCCACCCCCCACTGGGGAAGCTGTGCCCAAGGAGCGCTGCGTGCAAGACGTGTGATCCCAGTACGTGCTGCTTCTGGTTCGCGTGGGACCCCGGATGGTACGCGTGGCCTCTCCCAGCCGCGGCGTCTGCACTTGGTTAGGGAGCAGGAACGGTAGTGCCTCTGGATTAGGGGGTTAGCGTGCCAGCGTTAGGTGCCCGGCACATAAATGCTGCTGTCCAGTCACTAAGGTGTGTCTGACTCTTTGTAACCTCATGGACTGCGGCATGCCAGCCTCCTCTGTCCTTCACTATCTCCTGGAGTTTGCTCAAATTCATGTCTGTTGAGTCGGTGATGCCATCCCACCGTCTTATCCTCTGTCGTCCCCTTCTCCTCCCACCTTCGATCTTTCCCAGCATCAGGGTCTTTTCCAATAAGTCAGCTCTTTGCATCAGGTGGCCAAAGTATTGGAGTTTCAGCTTCAGCATCAGTCCTTCCAGTGAATATTCAGGACTGATCTCCTTTAGGATGGACTGGTTGGATCTCCTTACAGTCCAAGGGACTCTCAAGAGTCTTCTCCAACACCACAGTTCAAGGCATCAGTTCTTCGGCACTCAGCCTTCTTTATGGTCCAGCTCTCACATCCATACATGACTACTGGAAAAACCATAGCTTTGACTCTATGGACCTTTGTTGGCAAAGTAACGTCTCTGATTTTTAATGCGCTGTCGAGGTTTGTCATAGTTTTCCTTCCAAGGAGCAAGTGTCTTTTAATAAATGCACCACAGATATTAACTTGCTTTCCCCTGTTAGGGAACAGCTTCAAATGTGAGAAACATTGCTTTTGCTCCCTACACAGCTTACTAGATAATATGCAGGTCAGCATTCCTCCAGAGAGACCTCATTTTGTGTGTTTTTATCCGTTTTTAACTCTGACCTTGGCGCATGCCACTTGGTCTATGAAGAGATTAATGTGGCTCCCCTTAGAGCAGTTCTCGGTGCAGATTAACAGGATTCACGGACACTAGTGTGTGAGTTTCCCTGTAAATGATGCCTTGACTAATGGAAATATTTGTAAAACTGACATCGTGAATTCATAACTGGCTTACTGTTAATTGCAACTAGCTACTAATTTGGTGACTGTGTATGTAAATGTGTCGAGGTTTCAGGGAGCACATCTCATAAGTGGGAAGAAGATTGTCTCAACAGCTGTCTTTCTCCAGCTTTGCATTAATTTACTGTTGGCCAGCTTAGATTAAATTCTTTTTTTTTTTTTTTGGCAAGAGCTAAATCTTATTCTCTGTTTTTATATGCTTTAGTACATTTTTAATGCTAACTCCGTTCAATCTCAATAGTATTCGGGCGGTGGTTTTTTGAGTGGTTCATTTTTTTTCCCCAGGTGTAAACTGACTTACATCAGTAAACATTAAGTAGCATTTTGGCCTCAGTGGAAATAAAGCAGAGTTACTGCCTTGAGTAAATGTCTAGGTGGGTGTGGAGGAGAGAATTTAGGTTCCTGAAATAATTAGAAAACCGTCAAGAAGCCAAGAATTATCTCGTAGCAGATGATGAAGTAAAGCAGGGCGTTGAAGCATAGAGGGAACGCACACACGGAATGCTTTGCTGCTGCTGCTGCTGCTGGTGCTAAGTCGCTTCAGTCGTGTCCGACTCTGTGCGACCCCATAGACAGCAGCCCACCAGGCTCCCCCGTCCCTGGGATTCTCCAAGCAAGAACACTGGAGTGGGTTGTTATTTCCTTCTCCAGTGCATGAAAGTGAAAAGTGAAAGTGAAGTCGCTCAGTCATGTCCCACTCTTACCAACCCCATGGACTACAGCCCACCAGGCTCCTCTGTCCATGGGATTTTCCAGGCAAGAGTACTGGAGTGGGTGCCATTGCCTTCTCCACGCGGAACGCTTTAAGCAAAATGTGTGTTATGTTTCATTATCACAGCAGGCCTGTAAAGTGAACAGAGGATTGATCCTGCGTGTTGCGCGTGAGGAACTGAGGCTGAGGGACAGAGTGGCTCGTGGGGTCACACGGCCCCCAAGTGATGGGCAGAGGCGCTCAGGCCTTCCAGCCTCAGGTGGGAGCCTCTTACATGTGTGCTGTTCCCCAACGCTTTAAGCAAAATGCGTGTTATGTTTCATTATCACAGCAGGCCTGTAAAGTGAACAGAGGATTGATCCTGCGTGTTGCGCGTGAGGAACTGAGGCTGAGGGACAGAGTGGCTCGTGGGGTCACACGGCCCCCAAGTGATGGGCAGAGGCGCTCAGGCCTTTCAGCCTCAGGTGGGAGCCTCTTACATGTGTGCTGTTCCCCCTCCCCTCACTGGAATCCAACTAAGAGAAGTAGTCGGATGACTGGGGAAGCCCCATCTGAAAGAAATGAATCTCAAGAGCTGATCTGAGTCAAGGGAGGATGAAAGGCAAGACTCACCTCCAGCCCAGGTTCAGGCTTGTGACAAGGCTGGTGTCTGGAGTGTGAAGAAAGATCAGTGGTTACTTGTAACTCCTCTCTGCTGTAGCAGGGGCCCCAATAAAGCCTTGCCTGAAGGAAAAAAAAGATCAGTCTCTTGAAAATGAAGCATCTGTCAAACTTAAGCTGCAACCCACAGCAGGAAATGCATTTATTTCAGTCTGCTGCACACATCCACCCTGATAAGTGCTGGAACCAGTTTCATGAACCAGCACTTACCTATATGCAGTGTCCTCCTGAGTTTCTCATTTGTTGGGTTGCCGTCTTTTGTTTGGTTTTGCTCTAACGCTAGGTAGCCACAGCGCAGCACAAGGGTGTGCCCAGACCCTGAAAACAGAGTGAGCAGGTTGCTCTTGTCCCTCATAGTGACAGGCGATGCAGAGTAGATGGTAAGGGGCCAGACTGGGGCAGGAGGGGTTTTCAGTGCCAGGACTGGCCACGTGGGCGGGATGGAGCAAAGGTTCGTTTCAGCCATCCAGCGCTCCGAGCATTTTAGAAGGTGGCTCTCCACCTGTCACCTGAGCAGACTTTGAGAATGTGTAGAGGAAACGGAGAGTGTAACTTTTGCAGTCTGGGTCATGTGAGAGTTCTCTTACCTGTTGCGTCTGCGCCGGAAAGGTGTTTTGAGAGTGCTCTTAATGCTGCTTGTTCCTTTTTCTGTTTTTAAAGGAAAATGATGCTTCTGCTGTACGAGGAAGGCCTCCGGGTTGTCATACACACCTCCAACCTCATCCGCGAGGACTGGCACCAGAAGACACAGGGGTTCGTGGGGCTCTGTTGGTTTCATGGTGGTTGCTCTGCGTGCTGAGAAACATCCAAAATGAGAACATTCAGTGTATTCTTTTTCTCCAGTTTTTTTCACTGTGGGAAGAAAAAACCTGAATTATGGCCTAGAAACGAGGTGCATGCAAGAAAGTGATGCCACCTCCCTTGTGGCAGCTGGTGCTAACCGTTTAGCCCGTGATCATCCACGCCTGCCTCTCTATACCTGTGAACGTTGTTGTTCAGTCGCTAAGTAACGTCCGCCTCTTTGTGACCCCATGGACTGCAGCACACCAGGCCCCCTTGTCCTTCACTGTCTTCCTGAGTTTGCTTAAACTCATGTCCGTTGAGTTGGTGATGCCATCCAGCGACCTCATCCGCTGTTGCCCCTCTCCTCCCGCCCTCAGTCTCTCCGGCATCGGGG
>SJXO01000179.1:208293-232348 GCA_006408615.1 Connochaetes taurinus
TCTCCTCCCGCCCTCAGTCTCCCCAGCATCGGGGCCCCCTCTCCTCCCGCCCTCAGTCTCCCCAGCATCGGGGTCCCCTCTCCTCCCGCCCTCAGTCTTCCCAGCATCGGGGCCCCCTCTCCTCCCGCCCTCAGTCTCTCCAGCATCGGGGCCCCCTCTCCTCCCGCCCTCAGTCTCCCCGGCATCGGGGCCCCCTCTCCTCCCGCCCTCAGTCTCCCCAGCATCGGGGGCTTTCAGTGAGCCGGCTCTCTGCATCAGGGGCCACAGTGTTGGAGCTTCAGCTGCAGCTCCAGTCCTTCCACTAACACTCAGGGCTGATCTCCTTTAGGATGGCCTGGTTGGATCTCCTTGCGGTCCAAGGGGCTCTCAGGAGCCTTCTCCAGCACCTCAGCTCCAAAGCGCCGGTTCTCTGGCACTCAGCCTGCCTTAGCTGGAATCACCATAGCTTTGACCATACGGACCTTTGCTGGCAAAGTGATATCTCTGCTGTTTAATATGCTGTCTAGGTTCGTCACATCTTTTCTCCAGAGAGCATCTTTTAATTTCACGGCTGCAGTCACTGTTCACAGTGATTTATGAGCCCAAGAAAATAAAGTCTGTCACTGCTTCCATTTTTTCCTGTAAACATACCAATACATAAAATTTATATGCTGTAGTTTTTTTCCTATTTTTTACAAAAATGGCGTCATACATATATTCTCCTGCCAAGTAGGTCTAAGGATCTGAGGCAGGAAAGAGGATTAAAAAATGGAAGGGCCAAACGTATTATTTTCCCAATAAGACCCTCCTGATAACTTTCTTGGCCCTCACTCACCCCAAACCCACCTGTACCTGAGCCTGCCACCTAGGCATCAAAGGAAAACTCAGGGGTTGATTGTATGCTAAAAATATCCCTTTATGGAGAAGGCAGTGGCAGCCCACTCCAGTGTTCTTGCCTGGAAAGTCCATGGACAGAGGAGCCTGGTGGGCAGCAGTCCATGGGGACACGTGGCTAAGCACGCGTGCATGAGGGTGGAGGGAGACGGGTTGGCAGCAATGAACTGATAGAACTAAAAAGTATGTACATATCCCTTTACCTCCAGTCAGTTTGCTTCCCATAAAACATTCTAAACTGCTGTCTTTCAGAACCTGTAGTATGGTCACAAATCTCCAAAAGGATTGAACGCAAAGGTTTTCATGCTTTTTTTTAATTACTAACCCTTGTTCTTGGTGCGTGTTTACTAGATCTGGTTTTCGATCTCTTGGGGAAGTTAGGGTTTATCCTTAGGCATTTTAGGGACTTGTTGGAGTCACATCTCACCCTTCATTCTCCTTCCCAGGAAGCCCTCATTACAGCCAGCCCTGATCTCCATTCCCTTGATTGGAGAAGCCATTCTGCATGTCTGTGCCTGCCTGTGTTAGAAGAAGCACCCTTTCAGGGTTCACGCGTTTCCCCCCACGTTGCCCTCTCTGTTCCCTTGCCCATATCATCACCCAGCCTGGGCTAGAGCCCTCATCCAGGGCTCTCACTGAGCCCGCGTTGCTCGCTGAGTTGAGCTGAGACAGGGAGCCTCCCAGCTGCCGTCCTCCCGGCCTGCTGAGCCTGGGTGGGCCACCCAGCCCCAGAGTCGCCTCTGCTGTCACACAGCCCTTCTGAACGTGAAAGGCAGTCTTTTCCGCACGCCAGGGGTCTCGTCCCTCTTCACCCTGCTTCCCCACCAGAGCGGGCGTCCGGGCCCCTGCCCCCCTGCCTGGCAGTTTTCCTACAGACACGCTCCCGTGTCCCGGTCAAGCTGCACTTGCATGCCGCCCTGTGCTGGCGGGGGCGGGGGCGGACGGTCCCTAAGAGCCCTGGCTGCTGGGCTCCTGACCCACTGAGTTTGCGGTTGGCAAGCTCTTTTGCTGCCCTCAAGCTTCTAAGCTGCCAGTTGAGTTTCGGGACCCGTGACTCATCTGTAACCCCGTCTGAAAAGGAAATGAAATTGACATAGCTTGTCCTTAGAGGAACAATAACTAAAAGGATTTGTCAAGTTGACTCTGAGTCTCCTGTGGCTCAAAGAATCCCACCCACGGCTCTCCGGCTCCTTCTGGAGTGTAGGCAGCCCTGCTTCCTTAGGCATCTTTGACTTGGCTGCTGTGGGGAAGGGAGTAAAGGTAAAGGGCTTAGGTGTTCGTTTTTTTCCTTTATTTAAAAACACTTAATTTTTTCAAAACATATTGACTAGGTGTAACTTCACATGGTTCAAAACTCAAAGTACAAGTGGTATAAAATTTCCCTGCCAACTTCCCTCTGCTGCCCACCCCCCCAGGAAAGAGGGTACTGTTGTCTACATTCTACTCTGTCTGATAGTTTACAGTTTCATGTCATGAGTTGTAACTTTTTTTTTAAATATTTTTTAAAGTGATTTTGTGTAGTCTTATTTCACGATCTGCCCATCATGGCCCTGTGGACTCTTTGCTCTCCTAAAGGTCTTCCATCCATCCTTTTCACCTGCTTCTCGATCCACCTGTTCATGTCTTAATTTTAAAATCATTTGGCCCAGGGTTTCTTTATTTTGTCAAATGGTAAAGACATCTCACATCTTGATGTCCTGTTGGAAAGTTGTTGTCTGTCATGTTCCTCCTCCAGGACTGTTCTTGTGAGTGACCCTCTGATCCGGGAGGAGCCCCCCTCATCCTGCAGCCCCGAGTTGCTGTGGGGAGGAGAGACTGCCCCCATCCATCCCGCCCAGCATGGCCACGGTACACGCAGGAGCCGAGGGAGGCACGGGGCCACCGAGCTTGCCCAGAGTGACACGGCCAGGCACCCGCAGATCCCGGTGCAGAACCTGGGCTCCGCTCCTGGTCTCATGTTACCCATTGTGCAAGGTGTTGACTTTTAAAAAAATGCACACCGTGAGAGCTGTGAGGCAAGTTTTATTTGTGGCAAAATGAGGACTGTAGTCCAGGAGATGGCGTTTCAGATAGCTCTTCAGAAGCTGCTCCAGAGAGGGCGGGGGAAGTCAGTGTCTGTGTGATTTTGGTGAATATATGTATGCCATCAAGTACATTTTAACAGAAGGTTTATGCTAGTTTCATGAAGGTCACTGCTACTCAGGAGAAGCAGGTGTCCCCGTGAAGGGTTTTAGGACTTCTCCAGGTTCGAGGAGATACAAGAATTAGGCTCTTATAATCGGGTCCTGACAATATCTAAGTCTCTGAAGGCCTGTTCTGCCTGTTTCCCCCAGCACATGGTGCCTCATTTCTGCTCTCCACCCTGCCCTTCTTTCAGGGGGTGTTGAAAGGCAGCCACACGTGACTTAGTGCTTGTAGATGTAGACAGCAGGTGCCAATCCGTGGTTGACAGTAGGGCCTCCTTGAGGTGGGGAAGGAAGGTGTAATAGCCCAGCCTGCTGAGAACGCATTCAGAGCTCCAGAGGCGCCCAGCCAGGATTCTCGAGGTTCTGACGGCCTGCCTCTCCGTCTCCTCTGAGGGCCACCGGTGAGAGAGGAACGGGCACTTTCTGTCGTGGCTCCCCGGGCAGGGCTGTGGCGGGAGGAGCCGGAGCAGGGGAGGCCGTGGACGCAGCTCCTGCCTGCTGAGGCTGCTTTCTGTTGGGCCCTGTTTGCTACCTCATGGGCATCTGTGAGGGAGGACTGCTCGCCTGGCTTTGCAGCTGAAGGAGCTGCACTGGAGCTCTGAAGCCGTGTTTCTCTAATCCGCGAGGGACCAGTCCACGAAGGGCTGGGCTTAGACGTGGTCGTTTGCCGTTCGTGGGTATGACGTAGAGGTTTTGGCAAAGTACACTGACAAAGAATCGACGGAGTTAGAGATGTCATTAAAGTTTTGTCACCGATTTATCTGAAAGCCCGAGGTTAGTGTTAATGTAATATAACTAAACACAGACTATACCTCATTCCAGACACCAGACATGGGATATAGATAGACAGACATGAAAATGAGTTTGTTTATTGAAAACGTATTTGCACATACATTTCTTTCTTAATATGGATAACTTTTATTTTCCGCTTGGCTAAAGAGCTGCATTGACGTACGTCTGGGCAGAAGCTTGCTGGGGTCCCCACTGTGTGGAGCTGCTGTGAGCAGCCAGGAGTAAAGCTGTCGTCATCACTGAGAGCAGTGTAGTGCCTACCTGGTGGTCTGGTGGCTATAACTCCACCCCCCCCCAGTGCAGGGGGCCCGATTCCTGGTCAGGGAGCTAGATCCCACGTGCTGCAGCTGGGAGTTGGCATGCCACAACTAAAAATCCCACATGTTGCAGCTAAGACCCAGCGTGGCCAAATAAATATTGAAAAAAAAAGGCAGTGTAGAGCTGAGAAGGTAAGAGGGGGAATAAGCACGGTGGGGTGAGTGAATGGGGGAGCATGGAGGGGGTCGAGTTGGGAGAGGCAGGCAGAGGCCAGGCCTTCCTGGGTCTAAAATTCACAGTGAGCTTTTCAGCAATAATTCTGGACATGAGAACCGTTGGAGTGGCTCTGTACTCCATAAGGCTGGCCCGGGCCTCCCGGGTGGCGCTCACGGTAAAGGTTATTCCATAAGGCTGGCCCGGGCCTCCCGGGTGGCGCTCACGGTAAAGGTTATTCCGTAAGGCTGGCCCCGGCCTCCCGGGTGGCGCTCGCGGTAAAGGTTATTCCGTAAGGCTGGCCCGGGCCTCCCGGGTGGTGCTCGCGGTAAAGGTTATTCTGTAAGGCTGACCCGGGCCTCCTGGGTGGTGCTCGCGGTAAAGGTGTAGGGCACCTAAGAAACACGGGTTCAGTCCCCGGCCTGGGAAAGTCCCCTGGAGAAGGGCATGCAAACCCGCTGCAGCACCCTTGCCTGGAGAGCCCCATGGACAGAGGAGTCTGGTGGGCCACAGTCCGCGGGGTCCCAGAGTCGGAAATGACTGAAGCGACTTAGCACTCACACACAAGGGTGGCCTTAGCAGCAGGTGGAGAGAGGTGGTGAGACTTCACCGTGAGGTGCGCGCCTGATTACAGCGATAGCACTGTGGTCAGCTCTGCTCCTGACTGTTGAGGGTGGTTTTCTTTTTCCATTCCAGAATATGGTTGAGCCCCTTGTACCCCCGAATTGTCCATGGGACCCACAGATCTGGAGAATCGGCCACACACTTCAAAGCTGACCTCATCAGCTACCTGGCAGCTTATAACGCCGCCCCTCTCAAGGAGTGGATAGACACCATCCAGGAGCACGACCTCTCAGAAACAAAGTAGGGTAAACATGGCCTCTTAGCACCTCGGGGGCTCACCCTGAGGACCACGCGAGGCCTGGGGTGCAGAGGCCTGGCGGGTGGTGGAGGGGCACTGGGCTGTCCTTCAGGAAGTGGCAGAGCAGGGCCCGTCCCTGTCGGCACCTTCTGGTCCTCAGGCGCTGGAGTGGAGGCTCGGGGCTCTCCCCACTCACCTCAGTCCCCACTGGAGTGCCTGCTCTGAAAGTCACCAAGTTCTTTGACTTCCACCCTGTGGGGGTCCCACCAGGTGCTTGAAAATGATTTAAGTGTCAGTTAACTCCTCAGAGGAGGCATCTCAAGACAGCGGGTTGGCTCTTGGAATATTTCATGCTTAGTACTAGTGTTTGTGTATATTTTGAGGTCCACACATCACTATGTTCTCTAACTTGTATTTTGTATCTTTTTAGTGTTTACCTTATTGCCTCAACCCCAGGACGCTTTCAAGGAAATCAGAAAGATAATTGGGGACATTTCAGGCTTAGGAAGGTAGTAAAATTTTTACTATTTAAAAAAATTTTATTGTATGTTCACTCCTATTTCATTTATAATTGGTCTGTTTTGAAAGCTGCCTTATAATATCTCTAGCACAACTCTAGGCAAGCATTAGGCACTTGAAATTGATTATCTAATTATAGTTTCCGTTAAGTACTTGTATTTTAACATTTGGCCTCTTTTATAGGTGCAGAGTTAACAGATCTAAATGGCAGAAGCATATGGACGATTTTTAGTTTTTTAATTTCTTGTAATAAAGATAATTAGAGAGTTTGTATTTATACAGGTAGTTTTTGCTCAGCATGTGAAGGATTTTTTTATTTTATGTCAAGGATTTTTCACACAGATTCAACAAAGAACAGAAAATAGTGTTGAGCAAAGACCACAACTGAGCTGTGATGTGTTTTGCTTTTGCTAAACCAATGCCCTAGAAATTGTAATTATGAGAATGACATTTGCTGCTGGTATGAAAATAAGCCAAGAAAGATCTTTAACAAAATAAAACAAGCAGGAGGTTAAAGTTCAAGTTTCCTCTCTCTCTCTCTCTCTAGGAGTCAGTTTACCTTAGTAAATTCCCAACACGATTTCTTAAAAAACCCTCTTTTTCCATAGATTATTGATGCTGTGTGAGAATTCCCCTTGGCCGATGACAATTTTTAATTTCCTATTTTTAAGTGAGACCACAGCTGAAAGCAGGCAGGGTCTGAACACCACCATCTTTCTGTCTTGAACTCTGGAGCAGGGGAGTCCCATAGGCCGGATAGTTCAAGTCGTTCAGTCGTGTCCGACTCTTTACAACCCCATAGACTATACAGTCCATGGAATTCTCCAGGCCAGAATCCTGGAGTGAGTAGCCTTTTCCTTCTCCAGGGATCTTCCCAACCCAGGGATCCAACCCAGGTCTCCCGCATTGCAGGCGGATTCTTCCCAGCTGAGCCACCAGGGAAGCCCAAGAATACTGGGGTGGGGAGCCCATCCCTTCTCCAGCAGATCTTCCCAACCCAGGAATCGAACCCGGGTCTCCCACATTGCTGGCGGATTCTTCCCCAGCTGAGCCACCAGGGAAGCTCACATCCTGGATAAGTGCACAGCTTTGTGAGCCAAATCCTGGCCCGGTCACAAGCCATGTGACTTTGACTTGCTCCCACCCTCTTGACATCTATAAAATGGGCATAATGGCAGTACTTCCCTCACAGAATCGTGTAGAGATTGAATGAGGAAAGGAGGGCAAAGTGTGTACTGACTGCTCAGCAAGCACTTGCGGGCTTTCGCTTGTGGACTGCTGGCTCAGAAAGGCCGGGTGATCGCACACACTTGTGCAGGATCCCTGTCTTCCTGAAAACGGAGCAGCCTCTTATCCGGGTTTGCGACCCCTTTGCACAGTCAGGAGCTTGTCTTGCAACGCAGCTGTCTTCGGTAAAGACGGGGCGCAGTCAGAAATCTGCCCCCTGCTGGGGAAGAGACGCCCCGGGCCTGGGCCACGGTCCTGAGGCTGATCCAGGGCTGAGCCCAGAATAGTAGCCGAGTCTTGTGATTGTCGGCCCAGTCCTGCTTCCTGCCCCATGCTGCACCCAGGGCTGGAGTTGAGAACCGTTTGGGCCCTTTGGGGAAGTGTGTTTAAGTATTAGTGCCTACTCAGTGGCGAGGATAACGCATATACCCTGAACCATGCATCGGTCAGACTGTGAGCTCGCCTGGAACAGGAACTGTGGCTTATTTCTATTGCTGTCTCCAGCCTCTAGGAAGGCGCTCGGCACAGGTTTAAAGAGAGAAAATTCTCAAGTGTTTTCTGACTTGTTTCTGCAGCATTGCATAAATATCGAACAAAGCAGGAAACGCAGGTCAGTCTTCCCCAGGGCTTAAGGTGGTGTGTATCCATACATAAATATACTCTCTTTCATTTATGGAGCATCACAGCTGCCCAGAGCCCAAGCCTTTTTCAAACGATAGGAGTCAAAATATATAATAGTTTGACCTTCTAGGTTTTATTTCAGTGTATTAAACCTTTGGAATTTCAAGGCAGAAGGCTAATCTCACATGGCAGGTTGCTAGTTTGACATGGCTACTAAAATGGGTCATTTTTAAAAAAAAATATGTTTACATACAAATCAAAGAATTTTGGAAGGGAAATAAGTTTTGTCCACTTACGCCATTAAAATAAAATTTTTTCAGTATTTAAAAATATTTCCCAGAGGATTAACATACACACTCTACTATATATAAAATAGATAACTAATAAGGACCCTACTGTATAGCACGGGGAGCTCTGCTCAGTACTCTGTAATGGCCTCTCTACGGGGAAAAATCTGAGAAAGAGTGGGTATATGTGTGACTGATGGACTCCGCTGTGCGCCTGAAACTAACACAGCATTGT
The DNA here is from genome assembly GCA_006408615.1 of Connochaetes taurinus. Classification (NCBI taxonomy): domain Eukaryota; kingdom Metazoa; phylum Chordata; class Mammalia; order Artiodactyla; family Bovidae; genus Connochaetes; species Connochaetes taurinus. Next base: position 216,367 of record SJXO01000179.1, read on the forward strand.
ATGTCAACTTTACACCAATAAACGTTTAAAAAACAAAGTGAAATTTTTCCCAAAGAAGAAAAGCTGTACGTGGGTATGAAACTGAGCGTTAACCATTTTCAGCACTTCCTTGTGAGGTGGGCAACCCGAGGACAGAAGACGGTGCTCTGAGCCGTCTCGGCTTTCCTCCCCACGTGATCGGGCTGACTGCAGCATCCGTCTTTGTTCTCTCACAGCTTCTGAAAGAGCACGCGGCACCCGTCCCTGAAGCAGAATCTTGGCCGGTCATAGGCCAGTTCTCCAGCATTGGCTCCCTGGGGGCAGACGGATCGAAATGGTTGTGTTCTGAGTTTAAAGAGAGCCTGGTGACCCTGGGCAAGGAGAGCAGGACCCTAGGAAGTGCTGTTCCTCTCCATCTGGTGAGTGCCCCTCCTCCCTGAGGTCACTGTTCTTAGCCTCTGGTCCAGGAGAAGAGTCAGCTCTGTCCTTCTTGCTACAGAAAGGGGTTTCATTCCGTGGATCGGGGCTGGAGGACGTTGAACGCAGGGTGGTAGCACTGCCTTTTGTAATCACGTTTAACAGCGCCCGGTGCCGGGAGCTTGCTGGTGGCTCAGCCACAGACTAGCCTGCAGATTCCCCATTCCTTCCTTTAGGTTGTCAAGCCAAGAAAAAAAATTTTGATAAAACATCGCCAGCAGAATTACAGGCATTATTAATTATTTAGAGACATTTGAAGTAAGAATTTTACATTCAGTTCAGTTTTTCTTTTGGTGTTTCAGAGGAAAAAATACTCATTGAAATGTAATTTTCTTTCATTGACTGTAAATGCTTTCTGTAGTTTAATTACTAGTAGTTCTATAGTTTTCAATAAGATGGGAACTTTTTAAAGCACATTTTCCAAGTCTTGTATTATTTCTAATAGAGATTTTCATCTTGGTAAAAACTAAACTTTCCTTTTAACACACATAGATAGTTTCTTCAACGTGGTACATTCTAAGTGTTGTTTTTATTTTTAGATCTATCCTTCAGTGGAAAATGTACGGACCAGCTTAGAAGGATATCCAGGTAATTGTTGAGAAGACTGTCCTGATTGAGTTTTTGTGTGTACATTTCATAAATACCCTGGTAAACTTTTTTTAAAAAGTAATAAGAATGCCTTCCTCCTTGAGGTCAGAAAGGTATTGATGAGAAATTTGGAGACTATCTCCCTTAACTGGATGAGGATCCTTGGAGTAGGTGACACTGAGTGGCGCTGTTTCTAAAGATGATGCCACCCAGTTGATGAGGATCCTTGGAGTAGGTGACACTGAGCTGCGCTGTTTCTAAGGATGATGCCACCCAGTTGATGAGGATCCTTGGAGTAGGTGACACTGAGTGGCGCTGTTTCTAAGGATGATGCCACCCAGTTGATGAGGATCCTTGGAGTAGGTGACAGTGAGTGGCGCTGTTTCTAAGGATGACGCCACCCAGTCGAGCAATTTGAGTGCTGTTTAGCCCTCAGTAGCCCTGAGTGTTTGATACTTTTACCAGAAAGATTGTTCTCTCCTCTGCCACCAGTGGTTGTCCAGATAAGACATCCAGATAAAGCCAGCTTCCGCCACAACCCTGTGCTATGCCTTTTTCTAACACCTCTCCCTCTCCCCCGACGTACCCCCCCAGCCTAAAGTACTATGTGGTTCTTCCAGAGTTGAATCCCTGATACAGATCATACTGAGGGTCTGGAGCTGAGGCCTAATAACTGAGATGAAATCTCTGGCATGATGTAGTTTGGTTGATATAGCTCGTCTCTCAGGGCTTCATCTGTGAACCCCGGGACTGCTTTGTAGACATCTCTCAGTCTTGTCCTCTAGTTCCCCCCTGTCAGTGCTGGGCACTTAGCTTGCTTGGAATTCAGCATTCCCCAGGTAGTGTATTCAGAAGGTGTTAACCAAAATCCCAAAGAGGGTATACGTGTGTGCTGAGTCGCTTCAGTCATGTCCAACTCTGTGACCCCATGAACCGTGGCCCACCAGGCTCCTCTGTCCATGGGATTCTCCAGGCAAGAGCACTGGCTTCTAATTGTGTTTCCACTGGGAGCTGCATCTTTATTCTTTCTGTAGGACTATGGCTTTTCAGATTCCTTTTTTAAAACGTAGTGGGTCACTGAGCATTTTAGGGATCCTTGGTTACTGCATTTGTGAGAATCTGTGTAGCTAGGACAGAGTGTCTTTGGAAATATCAATGTAAAAGGTGAAGGAGGCAAGACAACCAGGCTTTCATCCCAGTCTCCCCTCTCCCAAGTGTCCTGGTCTTGGGCCCAGAAAAGACGCACGAGCCCTCATCTTGCAAAGCATGTCTCAGGGCGTCCCACCTGCGCGAGGGCAGCAGGGGTGGGCTGGGCTCATCTCTGGCCTCTCTAGATGTTGAAGTACCACCACCACCCCCTCCAATGGTTAAATACCATTTCCTATTGCGATAGAAAACATTTACTACTTGATATGCACCCTGAGAAGGAAATGGCAACCCCATCCAGTATTCTTGCCTGAAGAATCCCGTGGACAGAGGAGCCTGGTGGGCAAGAGTTGGGCAGGACTAAGCAGCTCACACTTCGTGCACGTCTAAGAAAGGAAACCCCTTTGAGAGAACACACCTAAAGCAGGGATAGATATTTCCTTTCAAAGAGCTCTTCCGTGAGATGAAATTACTAGTGGCTTCTTTAACCACTGTATATAGATTTTCTTAATGAGGATCCTCAAATTATATCAATAATTTTTATTTGTTTACTTTATTTCTCTTATTTTAAAAGCTGGGGGCTCTCTTCCCTATAGCATCCAGACGGCAGAAAAACAGAATTGGCTTCATTCCTATTTTCAGTAAGTAATCCGGTTAGAATGCTGCTGCTGCTGCTTTCAAATAAAATAAGAATGTTGTCTGTCTGATTTTCTTAAAAAAAAAAAAAAAAAATTTACGTAATATGCCTGTATTTTTAATCTATTTATGTTAGTGATAGAAATCCCTTAAAGTTCTAGACATTTCTTGGAATTGGTTTTTAATACCAGAGTCTAATTTATCTCTGTGAGGTTCCTGTTTAAATATTGACATCCAAAGAAGAAAGATTAGTGAAAGAACATGTTGGGAAATTTAGAATTTACATAAGCAACGTTTTAGTTCATATTTCCAAAATATGCCATCCTCTGTGTACACATTCATGTGCTGGGAAGCGGCAGGCTTTCTGAGGGGAGAATCCACGCCCCTTCCCCGGGGCACACGGCAGCCTTTGGCTCGCTGCACGGCCCAGCCAGCGGCCGAACGTTCAGGCTGAAGGGATGCTCTGCGGCCTTTCCGCAGCCCACCCTGCGGTCTCACCCTGGCTTCAGCAGACGTATGCTTGAGCTGGAACCAGAAACGAAGGCAGATGACCTCTCAGCGGCTTTAGTCGGGAATTCGCTGCCGCTATAGTCGTTAGAACTCCTGGCGTTCACGCCAGGGGCCTGGGCTCAGTCCCTGGTCCGGGAACTAAGGTCCTGCAAGCCGCCCGCGGCATGGCCCAGAGAGAGCGAGCTCTCAGTGTGATTCAGGGTGCCATCCTGGAGCCTTCCTGTAAGGCTTTCTGTGGAGGCGTTTGATTTTATTTTGCAGAGGACGGTTCTTCAGATTGAGCCCCTTTGAGTACTGTGTTCTTACAAGCGAATTTTGTTTGTTTGTTTTTAACTAGTATTCATGTATTCATCGGCCGCCCTGGGTCTCTGTGGCCACAAGCAGGCTTCCTCTCGTTGCGGAGAGGGGGCTACCCTCTGATCGCGGGGCACAGGCTTCTCGTGGTGGTGGCTCCTCGCGTTGCCAAACACAGCTCTGGGGCGCGTCTGCTGCAGCCTGAGGGCTCGGCGCTTGTGGCTCACGGGCGCGATGGTTTGGCGCACGAGCTCAGTTGCCTCGTGGCGTGTGGGGTCTTCCCACAGCAGGGATCGAACCTGTGTCCCTGCCCTGGCGGGTGGATTGTTAACCGCTGGACCACCAGGGAAGCCCCACAAGTGTATTTAATAATCTGATAATGACTCTGCCAAATCCCAGTTTCACTCTTTCAAACAGTCTGTTCTCTTGAGGGACTGCCCTCTTATATTCGTAAGTGAGGATTCTTACCTCGTGATATAGGTCTTTTTTTGAAACCCTTTTTTTGAAACTTTTTCATGAAACCTTAGTCCCAAAAATGTTGGAAACTTAGCAACCAAGCTCAGACACATGAATATCCGCATTTGACTGGCGTATTTCCTGATGACCCCCCTGCTTTTCGGCATGAATATCCGCATTTGACTGGCGTATTTCCTGATGACCCCCTGCTTTTCGGCATTCCATTTTGATGTTCATACTGTCTGTATTTTTCCATCTTGTGTTTTGTTCATTAAGCCAGCATTTGGTGAACCTTTCCTACTCAGCACTGTGCTCTGGGAACACAGTTCCTGCCTTTAAAGAGGGTGCGCTTACACGCAGTGAGAAGCATGGTAGAAACTGTGTATGCATACGTATATGTGTGTTCCTAACAAGATGCGAGGGCCGTGCGCCTGCGGTTTACAGTGCTTTTTGTAGGTGGCATTTTCTACCCACCCACATTCTAAAATGAACGTGTTATTCTGTTAGCTCAACAGGATTTAGGACGTTATCTCAGCTCATACCACAGAGAGCAATGTACTCACCATTTTTTACACGTCAGGATTTTGCTTTTCATACGGTTTTTTCATATTAGGGCTGTGATGACCCATTTGTGTTTTCTGACTAGTGATTTGTGCCTTTCCATCACTAGCAAGTGGTCAGCTGACACGTCAGGCCGCAGCAACGCCATGCCACATATTAAGACTTACCTGAGATCCTCTCCAGACTTCAGTCAGATCGCTTGGTTCCTTGTCACGAGGTACGAGTTCTTATATTCTTGATGGGAAAAATTGTTAAAATGTATTTGCAACTCCTGGGAAGAGGGCTGAATGGACTTCCAAAAAGTGGTCCTGTGAACCATCCTTCGTCTTCTCTCAAACATGTATGTATGTTTGTGTCTTGTGATTTGTTGTTTAGCTGCTAAGTTGTGTCCAACTCTTGGGAAAGTGGTGGCTGCCTTTGGTGTCCTCGTGAGAGGTACACGACAGAGCCCAGTGCTGGGGACAGAGGGACCCACGACACGCGAGGCCACAGTCACGCCTGTTCCAGCCCCGCCCTCGAGGCTACGGAGGATGCCAGGGGCACTGGCGCCCTTCTCCCTGCTGGGTGCCTTTCAAAAGAGAAACTTCTGCCTCTGACGAGGAGGGTGCCTGGGTATGAGGTGTGCCCTGTAGATGTCCTGGGTGGAGAAGTCAGTGTCTGGGGCAGGAAGTGCCAAGGCGAGCAGAGGTGTAGAGGGCTTTGGCCCCTCTGTGAGCGTGGAGCTCAAGCCCTAGCTGCTGCCATGAGTGCGGAATTGTTCGTTGCTCCCCTGATTTCACTGTAAATAAAACACCCTTGCAGGAGCTGGGTTACAGCCAGTGTCCCTAGAGTTAACGTGACGAGAAGCCCAGGCGCGGCGCTGCCCGGCCTCCCACAAAGTCAGCCAACAGGAACGTGAATTCAGGCGTCGCGCAGGCCCTTGAGCACTCTCCAGAGGGGCCCACGCTTCCGTGCCAGCCACTGGTGTGCGCAGGAACTGCCTGATGTTAAATGTTAAACCAAGTGACTAAGTTGAGGTAGAAAGACCTGGCTGTTGATTGTGGTTCTGTCACATCCTGATGCTGTGTATGACCCTCGCTTCCTGTACACTCTGACGATCAGTCAGTAGGGCTAGATGGAATAATCCATCTGCTTCTGATTCTAAAACACCACCCTCAGAAGTGGTGCTGAGAGCCGGGCCATCGTACACCCCAAGGGCCACTTTATTACACAGCTCGTTATTTTGCTCTGTGTTGAGGCCCTAAAATGACGTGACATTTCCTTCAATCAGATCTGACAGATTCTCTACCAGTTTGGGTACTAGGCTCTTATTGGAATCATGCCACTTTGCAGGAATGTTGAATTTGAAGGCTGTTCTTCCAACTTTGGTGAAAATCCTCTTAACTTAGAATGCTTTTTCTCAAAATAGGGTCAAAACAAATAGAGAAACATATCAGTTATTGGGTAAAAGTGGTCTCGTCTAGCACCATGGGTTTTTTGCTGGGGAAACAGGTGCCCAGAGAAATTAAGCATTCAAAAGCATGCCGCTCACAGAAGGCCAGGATGGAGGCTGTGCCAGTGAAAGCACTGCCTGGACTTTGCACATAACTGACTGTGGGAGCTGCTTCAAAGATGAGTCCTGGGTTTGGGGTGTGGCCAGCAGGGAGGTGGGAGGTGGTCACCTTCTAGAGAAGTCAGGAAACAAAACTGGTTTTGGTGGGAGAATGGTCAGGTGGATTAGATTGACCTCTTGTGGTGGGAAGGCTAAGTGGAATTGTCTGTTGGCGATGCTGGAGTCAGAGGGTCAGCGTATGCGTCGTATGCTTTGGAGTTCTCTTTAGAACTGATTGTTGACACCTTGAGCCTGTGTGTGGACGCTTGGGGAGAGTGGAGCCGAGGGCTGGTGCCCGGGAGGGGAGGAACAGACCAGGTCTAAGCATCACACCTCCAGGTTCCCAAGCCACATGGGAGGATTGGGCCCAAGCCTTCCCTCCCGAGTCACCGAACAGCTGGTCACCATCCTCCAGAAACACTCTTCCTTCTACTTAAACAATGTTCTGCGTTGTATTCTTGACATCGTAAAGCTCAGCCATTTCAACCTGTGTCTGTTGGGCACCTACTATGTGGCAGGCATTTCTCCAGGTTCGGGGAGTGCCGTGGTAGCACACAGGCCTGACCCCATGGTAGTGAGAACTGCGTAGAAACCAAGCTCATTTGTCTATATCAAATGACGATGGTTGCTACAGAGAAAAAGTAGAAGAATAATTTAGGTGCCCAGTCCTTGATTCAAAATCCTTGAGCCGAGATGCAGTTGAGTATTTGGAGCTTCATGCGAGCACACGTAACATCTGTTTAGTATCCGCAGCGTTGTTACAAGCGGCCTCACATTATTCTAGGTCAGCTTTTGTCACCTGATGAGCTCACAGAAGGAAGCTTTGCCAGTGAGCACAGTGAGCTGGGTAATAGCGTAATGTCCAGGTTGGTCTCAGTTGTTTTTAGATGTTCAAAGCTAACATGTGCTTAGTGTTAAATCGCTTCAGTTGCTTCCAGCTGTTTGTGATCCCAGGGGACTGTAGCCCGCCAGGCCCCTCTGTCCATGGGCTTCTTCGGGCGAGACTCTTGGAGTGGGCTGCCGTTCCCTTCTTCAGGGGATCTTCTCGACCAGGGTCCACATCCACGCCTCTTGTGTCTCCTGCATTGGCGGGTGGGTTCTTTACCACTCGCGCCACCTGGGAAGCCCAGTGCTTACGCTGAGTTTCAGGCATTCTTCTAAAAAAGCAGCGTCTACACACACACACACTCATGTAATCCTGATAACAGTCCTGCAGGTCAGCTGCGTTCGTCCCCTTTACTAATGGGAGAACTGAAGCACAGCGAGGGTCAGCAAGCGTCCAGGAACCCAGGCATGTGCCATCCCTGTGTCAGGAAGGGAGTCTGCTCCTTAAATAGGATGATCAGGGAGGTCCTGACTGACACGGTGACATTTAAGCCAAGACCTGAAAGAAGGCAGGGAGCCATGTGGATGGAGACTGGGAGAAGCGTTCCTGGAGAGAGGCACAGTTGGGAATATTCTGGTTTGTGTTTGAGAAACAGTATGGGTGCTGCTGGAATGCGTGGGATAGGAGGGCAGAGCAGTCCCTGGGGGTTTGGTCAAGATGACAGTTCGTGCAGGACTGTCCTGTTCCCTCTAGGGTGTTGAGTAGCCTGGCCCCCACGCACTAACCACCACGTCATGGCGAAAGCCGTGCACATGCCTGTGCCTCTCTAAGGACCCCCTAGGCCGTCTCTCCTGCTGGTGATGCTGTCCCCTTGGAGAATAAGCTCAGAACTTTGTGAGCAGCTGACGTGTGAGTGCCACTGTTCTTTCCTTTCCTGCCTTTTCCTGTTGTGGAGTGGTGAGGCAGGGCTGCACAGAGAACCATGGATTCTAGTCCAAATGAAGGGATAATGCCAGCAAATCCAGCAGTCCATCCACAAGGGGCAGATAGATCATGTCTTAAGACTTGGATTGTAGTGAAAAATAAATACATCAAAGCTGCATATATTTGACTCCTCCCCCCACTTTTTTTTCTTGACACTTTACTACTTTGATTTATTGTTAAAACTCTCTGTTAGTGTTGATGCTTGGGATGAATAAGTGCTTTTTATTAAAACAATATTCTCAGAAAAAAATTATCAACATGGATGATAAGCCATATGAATTTTGACTCTAATAATATAACTTTTAATAAGCCAGATTTGCACATCCAAAGAAATGTTGCCCTTTAAAATGGTCACCTTGAGAAACTAGGTATTTTATGAAAAATGCTGCCACCGCTCTCACCCTTTTGCCGCTCTTCAGAATTTCCTTCAAAGTGAGTTTCTATGGCACATTAAAAAGTATTGTTTCTTAACAGACATGCTTCTGTTCTGGGCCTTGTGACTAAGTGGCTAAAGGCAACTGCAGATTTATTATCTGGCAATTCCTGTGGGTCAGGAGTCTGGACATGGGTTGGCTGGTCCTCTGCACGGAATCACAGTGTTGATCAAGGCTACGAGCTCCTCTAAGGCTCAAGGTCTTCTCAAGTCGCTGGCTGTTGGCAGAATTCCACTGCTGAGGCTGCAGGACTGAGGTTTCTGCTCTCGGTGACTGAGCTGTGGGCCATTCTCAGCTCTGAGCTGCTTCTGGTGCCCTCCACGTGGTCTTCTCCATGAGTAGTTCACAGCGTAGCTCACTGCTTCTTCAAAATCAACAGGAGGAAAACAGGAAAAACAAAATCAGCAGAAAAATCTCAGTCGCCAGGAAGGGCCCAGTCCGTCCTTTCAGGCTTCACTTGATTAGTTCAGGCCCAGGATCGTCCCAAACCTTCCAATTAACTCAGAGGTCCAGGGATTAGTGGCCTGATCATGGGAATGAAATCCCATTATATTCACACTGTTTACTCACACTCCAGGGAAGGGGATAAACTGGAAATGTACACCAGGGCCAAGGTTGAATCTTGGAGGCCATCTTCCAATTCTGCCCTCCTCTGGCCGCATTCATTACTCAGCTGGGTTCATCCATCTGCTTCTCCAGCCTTGACTTGAAATAATTTCTTCCTGTTTTGAAAATTGAGGTTTGTTTTCCATAGTCAAGGGAAAGTCTCCTTGAGCATACTCACAAGACTGACCCTCGGGCTCCCCCAGAGGCTGTTTGAGAAGTGCAGCCCCAGCATTATTTGGAGCCAAAGGAGGCAACTTGATGGGAGGGAGGTTCTAACCCTGCAGCACGATGGCTTTGGGACCCACACTCACATCAGTCTTATAAGAGATAAGCAGAATCCTACAAGACACAACTCCCCCCGCGCCCCCCCGCAACCCAAGAAGAAAAGCCTCATCACTTCAGCCACGCACTTCACGTATTTCCTGTGGAGTGTGCATAGTGGTCACGGGCCGTTTCTCAGCCCATCCTAAGTAGAGGCTGCTGGCTTCCTGGTCACAGAGATTGGTTTTACCCAACTGACATTTCACAAATGCGGAAAGCGGCTTGAAATCAGGGACTGCTAGCTTTCATATAATTTTCCTCTTCTACTTTATCCTTTTATATTTGCAAATATCATATTTTCTCCCTCCCTCTCTTTCATGCTGTGTTGTGACTGGGCTTCTCACTGAAAGCATGTATAGAGCCTAGGCTATGTTTTGGTATTAGATAGCTGCCGCATCACCAAAATCTCCCCTGAAACCATTTTTAGTGAAGTCTCTTTGTGAATGGACCTGTCTCCATTAGTTTCTGTCCTGCTCTAAGAGAAAAGGAGTTCGTAAGTCCCATACTGTTTTTCCTGCTGGAATGCTCTTCCTGACACTTGGTAATCTTTTGAAATACATGTGGTTTCTCGCTGACCAGTAAATATGGTGCCTGTACGGTACTCGCTCTGCAGTGGCCCAGGAAATTGTGAGTGAACGGGCGGCGTCCCTCTTCCTCTAACTACTGCTCATTTTCTGAGCTTCTCAGGTTTTAAGTGTGTTTTCCTTTCTGTACTGTCCAGCACTCTTAAGCTTATTTATAAGGATTTTCTCAAATCTTCCCCTTTGAAACTTCTTCTAGCTCAGCAGACATGAGTCATTATTTTTCCTTTGTGTTTTTGTAAGGCTTTCAGGTGGTACAGTGGTAAAGAATTCACCTGCCAGTGCAGGAGACTCAGGTTCAATCCCTGGGTCGGGAAGATGCCCTGGAGGAGGAAATGGCAGCCTACGCCAGTGTGCTTGCCTGGGAAATCCTGTGGATACAGGCGCCTGGTGGGCTGCAGTCCACGGGGTCACGAAGAGCCGAACCCGACTGGGCGCGCGCACAGCACTCCTTGCCTGGCCCTTTATGTCCTCCTCGTTGGCTCTGAAGGCATTCGTTGGCCCCAGTTTATTATGAGCTGCTTGGGAGCCCGTGCCAGGGGCTTGCTCACCTTTGTTCTCAGCATCTAACGCATCTGACACTGTGCCCAGTTGGTTTAGGGACCAGTGCATGTTTGAATCAGAGCCCTTTACAAAATACTTCTGTTCGAACAGATCATATCTACATACCACAGATCAGGGGTGTACAGAGTGAATTTGTCTTCTCCTCCTCGTTCCCCAGCCATCCTGCTCATCCTCAAACCACCCCTGCTGGTTTCTTCGCTTTAACCCCATCAACCCTTTCAAACTCAGGTACTTCAGATGATGATATTATCCCATCAGCCATGGAGGAAATAGCCCTGAGGTAGAGTCCAAAGGTCCATGTCCTAGGTTAGGATTGCCGCGTACTAGCCTTGCCACTCAAATCTGGGAAAAATCATTTCTTATCTGGACCTTTATCTGACTTATGGAGTGATCAGATGACAATGATAGGAAGTAAATGTGGCCGTTACCCATTAAAGTGTATGAGGTGTTAAGTGTTAGTTAACCGCTTAATTTTTACTGGCTGTTGACAACCATGTGTTATTATTAACGTCATATTCATTAGACCTCTAGGAAGTCAAGAAAGCTTATCAAGACTTTATCTGTTTGGTTTATATGAAAAAAGGATGTGTAATATATGACCTAAAGACTTTTGATAAATAAAGCCTTTTCTGAACTCAGTGTGGTTAAGTTTAAGACTAGTCATAATTATTCTATAAAAGCAACACAAGTATATTCAGCCAGAAGAATGTGTTCAAAGAAACTTAAAATTAGCACTTTGGGTTGAACTTACTAGAATGTTATATCGGTGGGCTTTTGTCTGGTTTCTTTTATGGAAAGTTATTTATAGTTCTCAATGCTACTGTGAAATCATCCCATGTGTGATGGGCAGCCTGTTATGGAAATTACCAGAACATAATGACAAAGACAGTGGTTAAATTTTGCCACAGGACCAAGCAGGCAAGAAGATGAGCTTGAAGAAGCAGCCTTGGCTGAGAAGAGAGTGCCTGGGAGTGTTTGGCAAACCCCAGTGAGAACAGTTACGAAAGCTGTGCATTGTGGGTGGGCAGAACGGGTCGCTGTCACAGTTGCCTAGCACCCGAGAGGACGCGTGGAAATGTTGGTGCTGCCACGTTAGGGGAGAACAAGACGAGTGCTTGACTACAAAACCACTGCGGCCTATCTGAGGAAACGGCAAGGGCGCTCGCCGCCTCTGCCTTTCCCCACAGTAGTGAGGGGCTTCCTTAACGTCTGTTCCTTTGATTCGGAAACAAATAGTCTGTTTCCTCCTTTGAGCTTTGGGGAAAAAAAAATCACATTGGACCTCACAGAAAAACGATTCCTAGACGTCACTGGAGTGGACTCGCCCCCTGGCGCTGCGGCTCCGGGGCGCTGGCGGTGCTGGGCATGCCGCGTGCCCTCTGCTGCGGGCGGCTGTGGGAGCGCGAGCGTCTGCGAGCGACTTGCTCTGTGCGCGTGGGGTGGTCGCGGGCCCCTTGCCTTCTCGCGCTCTGGTGCGAGCAGGCCGAGGCCGGCGCGTGCCCGTTGCATGCTCGTGGGAGCAAGTCTCACAGCGTCAGCCCTGCCGGGAAGAAGCTCGGGGTCTCGAGACCCTCCAACTCCAGCGCTGCTGGTGACGAGCGGTCCCTGGGGCTGGAGGGGAGGCGCTGTCGGGGAGGCCTGCAGCAGGAACGGGCCTGCAGAGAGCACGCCTCACGGCTGACGGCAGGTGTGTGTGCCGACTGTATGCTCCCTCCCTGAATCCTCCCAGTGAGGAGCGAGCTACTCGGACCCTCATTTTAGAGCTAGGAAAGCTAAAGCAGAGAGGCCTTAAGTAACATTCCCGAGGAGGCCCAGCTGGCAGGGTGATATGGGTAGGATTCGTGCCCTGAGAGTCCAGCGGGGCGTCCGTGCCTATGTGCCAGACGCTGCTCTAGGCTTTGGTGCCAGATGATGGACAGGGCGTGGTCCCTGCCCTCAAGGAGCTTGTATTCTAGCTGCTGAGGCCCTGGTGCCTTCTGCTTTGGCATCGGCCCCGCTGGCTGAGGCTTGGGAGAACACGCAGCTCGAAAGCTCACGGCAGCCTCGTTCCCTGAAGACCGCCACGCCAGACCTTGCCTCCTTCTGGTTAGCAGCCTCCCCCTCTGCTAAGCCAGGCGTCTCCCTGCTGCTCTTCTCTCCCAGTGTTTAGCCCAGAATGCTCTGACTTCCTGCCGTTGCTTTGCCAGAGCCTTGCCTCCCTCCTCCCGCAGTGAGGCTTTGGTTTCTGCCGTGGCTGTCCACTGCGGCCCCTGCTGCGCACTCAGGTGACAGCGTGGCTGCTGTGAGGGGCCTGAGGCTGCCCTTCCCTAGCCTCGTGCATCCTGCCTCTGCTAGTCCAGCCACCGACCATCCCTTCTGTGCCAGGATTTGACACGTCCAGTGCTTAAATCTTCAGGGCTCTCCAGAGACAACATTCGGAATCTTAAATAGTTCCCTGACTAGGGATCAAACCCATGCCCTCTACAGTGGAAGCTTGGAGTCTTGCCCACTGGAGTACCAGTCTTACCCATTGGAGCGTCCCTTCAGGGCTTTCTTGAAACGCTTCATCCTGGTTATCAGTTCCCACTTACTAGTTGACATCCGGGACCTGAGCTGGGGCCTGACTCCTCCAGTTTCTGCCCAGCTACTCTGTTCGCACCAGACCCAACCACATGGCGCAGAGCTTCATGCCCGCGAGCCTGGGTCTTGTGGGTGTCCCTGTCGTCCCACTGTGAGCCCCTTCTCATCCAGTCTTTCATCTGCTCTGCCTTTGTAGATCCACACTCGGCCCCTGTTCTCAGCACCAGGCTTGGCCCGTGGGCCTCCGACGTCCCGAGCGTGGGTTAGTGATCGCTCGGTCTGCCGGTCTGCCAAGCACTTCATCAGCATAGAGTTAGAGTTGTGTGTGTGTTCATGGGAATTCACAGTTCCCTCTGTGGCAGTTAAGGGCATCCAGGGTGGCAAAAACCGGGGAAGGGATGGCTCAGAGGAGAGAGACCACTTCTGCGTAAAATAACCACACTTGACGTGGTCCGTTTTGTGTGTGACACACCGAGGGGACACACTGGGTGGAAGAAGCCGTGTCCTTGAAACCCTGAGGCAGAGCGTGCTGCAGGAGGGCAGGCAGGGGCTGCTGTGCGGGGGCTCGCGGCCCGGGGTGACGTCAGAGGACTGGGGGCTTTCGGGTGCGGGCGCTCGGGGCCTGTGCACTGGTGTTACTGACGATGCCCATCACTGTTCAAGGCTTTGCTGTGCAGTTTTCATGGTGATGCCACCCTGTGCTCTCTGGATCTAAGGAGAGCAGATATTTCATGAACACGGAAATGGCGCGGAGCCGAGGCTGCCCCTCGAGGACATGGTCGAACCGGAGCTTGAACAGCTCCTTCTTCCAAGTCACGTACTCTGTCTGGAATTGGTTTATGGGAGAGAAAAGAGAAACTAAAGCGGGAGGGCAGAAAAAACTACCAAGAAGCCGGTGCAGAGTTCCAGACAGAGGTGGCCGCGGAAGGGCAGAGCAGAGAGACCTGGAGGACACAGGAGCCGGCTGGCGAGAGCAGGCCGGGGCAGCTGGAGGAACCAGGCCCCCGCAGGGCTGCGGACAGAACTGTCCAGGAGAATTGCCAGCACGGCAGGGCTTGCGGGGCCCGTCGCTCACCCCAGGGAGGCTGCCCACGCATCCTGTGAGATCTTAATGGAAACCACTCATGGGCTCCACAGCTTCAGTGCAGAGGCTGTGCCACCGGGGGCCTGGGGAAGCGGAGGCCAGAGGCTTGCCCTCACAGACTTTGCTGGGGGCCCAGGGGAGGGCTCTTCTTCAGAAAGCCTTTAAAGGACCGTCGGGTTAATTGACCAGATATAGAGGCTGCCCACGCATCCTGTGAGATCTTAATGGAAACCACTCATGGGCTCCACAGCTTCAGTGCAGAGGCTGTGCCACCGGGGGCCTGGGGAAGCGGAGGCCAGAGGCTTGCCCTCACAGACTTTGCTGGGGGCCCAGGGGAGGGCTCTTCTTCAGAAAGCCTTTAAAGGACCGTCGGGTTAATTGACCAGATATGGGCTATTCATCAGACCTTTCAGTGTTACTTGGATGTGCAAATGGTCCACTGCCTGCAGCCACTCCTCTGCTTCTTGACGGCTCCTTCCATTCTCTAAGCTGCTTCCCCATGTGGGGAGTCAGGGACTGGGCTACGTTGAGGGCTTCGTGCTGTGTCCATGGAGCCCTCGGGGTTCTGGAAACCACTCCCAGAGCCCACTGTCCTGCTCTGAATAGAGGACTCCCTAGGTTTAAGAATGGAGAAGGAAATGGCAACCCACTCCAGTATTCTTGCCTGGAGAATCCCATGGATGGGAGGAGCTTTGTGGGCTACAGTCCACGGGTCGCAAAGAGTCGGACACGACTGAGCGACTTCACTTCACTTAGGTTTAAGAAAAGGGCTTCCCTGGTGGCTCAGCTGGTAAAGAATCTGCCTGCAATGCAGGAGACTTGGGTTCAATTCCTGGATTGGGAAGATCCCCCTGGAGAAGGGAACGCCTTCCCACTGCAGTGTTCTGGCCTGGAGAAGTCCGTGGGGTCCCAAAGAGTCAGACACAACTGAACAACTTTCACTTCACTTCATGTTTAAGAAAAAGTTAATATTAGAATAGATAACCTCCCAAACCCTTCTAACACCATTTCACAGATCTGTTAAAAATACACAGATCTGTTAAAAATACTTATACGTTCCAGGACTTCCCTGGTGGTACAGCGGCTGGGACTCAATGCTTCCCACGCAGGGGGCCTGGGTTCGATCCCTGGTCAGGGAGCTAGATCCAACATATTGCAACTGAGGCCTGGCACAGCTTAATAAACAAATAAATCCTTTTTTTTTAAAAGTATTGATGCTTTCCAGATGTTCCCTTCATGCCGTGCTTCATAATTTCCTAAGCACATTCACCTCATTGTTGATTGTTGTTTTATTCATCCATCATTATAACCCAGTGAAGTGAACATATGGTGCTAAACCCATATTACAGGCAAAGAAATTGGTGCCAAAGGATGTTAAGCCCAAGGTAACAGCTGGCCAAAACCAGAACTCAAACCTGCACCTGTGGGTGCTTCCTGTCCATGTATGGCAAAAACCACCACAATATCGTAAATAAATTATTCTCCAATGAAAATTAATTAATTTTAAAAATCTTACGAATCTGTTGCTCTTTTCAAGTCCTTGTTTTGCCCATCCACCACAGGAGAAGGACCAAAATAATGAAACGTTTCAGTCAAAAATGAAATAGCCAGCAATTGTGGCTCATTGGTTACTATTAAGTACATGCTGAAATTCTTTGACATGATATTCTAAATACCAATTTTGACTTGAGATTTGAAAAGCAACTTTTGATCCCACAGCACAGTATTCTTTGCCATTTTGGATTCTGGATCTAACCTGATGGCTTCTAAAGCCCTTGTTAATTG
>SJXO01000179.1:234241-273939 GCA_006408615.1 Connochaetes taurinus
AGGGATTGGGGGCAGGAGGAGAAGGGGACGACTGAGGATGAGATGGCAGGATGGCATCGTGGACTCGATGAACGGTAATCTGAGTGAACTCTGGGAGTTGGTGATGGACAGGGAGGCCTGGTGTGCTGTGATTCATGGGGTCGCAGAGTCGGACACGACCGAGCGACTGAACTGGACTGAACTGGACTGAGAGGAATCCTGAAAGGGCAGATGCAAGGTGAACTTGAAGAGCGTAGATTTGGTCCGACTGTGGCGGTTCCTAAGCTTTGAAATATGCTTCAGGAGAAAGGCTGCGCTGGCACTTAGCCGCAGGGGGAGACAAGCAGAGACAGGGCAGTGCACGTGGAGCTGAGGCCTGGAGTAGGAGGGGCTGAACTGGGGAGGTCTTCTTGGAAACAGAGGATGTTATGACTTCCATGGTGGTCCATGGTTGGGGATCTGCCTGCCAGTGCAGGGGACATGAGTTCGAATCCTGGTCCGAGGAGATTCCACATGCCTTGGGGCGGCTAAGCCCGCACGCTGTAGAGCCCGTGTTCCACAAGGGAAACCCCCTCAGTGAGAAGCTTGTGCACCACACCTGCAGAGAGCCAGCAGCGAAAACCCAACACAGCCACACACAGAAAAAAAGGCGCTGCCAGGGGCAGGAAAAGAGAAAAGCGTGAGGCCTGCCTCTGTATAGTTGCCACACGAGCCAACAAGTCCAAAAGACCGCGACTTCTGAGCCTGCCTGAGACTCGGCAGAAGCAAATTCAGAAGGAGGCTGGTTTCAGAAGGGAGGCATGCTGATGAGTTTCGATTTTTAGAAAGTTGGGTTTGGGATGACCATGCGGTATCCCCATTGAGAAATCCAGCTTGTGATTGGAGATGCCCATTTGGACATTTGGTGAGCCGCCCAAGCTGGCCGAGTCTGAGCGTCATCTTGTTCAAGTGACAGTTGCCGTTGGTGAGTGGGAAGGTCCCAGGGAAGAGACGAGAGGAGAGGTGCGAGGACAGAGTGTCCGTCTAGAGGGAACGGTCATTGTTCAGCCGCTCAGTCGTGTCCGACTCTGCGACCCCATGGACCGCAGCACGCCAGGCCTCCCTGTCCTCCACCACCTCCTGGAGTTTGCTCAAACTCCTGAGGGTATGGAACCGCGTGGAAAGAGCAGCAGACACGAGAGAAGCTGAGTCCGAGAGCTGGGAGAGACCAGGGCAGGCACGTGGAGAGGGAGCCACAGAGGCCGGGGCAGAGGAGGAACGCCGCCCTGCAGCAGAGCGGTCTGCAGCGGGCGCCCAGCCGTGGCACCCCGGCGTCCGGGGCATCCTGTGCACTGTTGCGTGCCCAGCAGCATTGCTGACCTCTAGAGAATGTCCCCAGACATTAGAGCAGCAGACACGAGAGAAGCTGAGTCCGAGAGCTGGGAGAGACCAGGGCAGGCACGTGGAGAGGGAGCCACAGAGGCCGGGGCAGAGGAGGAACGCCGCCCTGCAGCAGAGCGGTCTGCAGCGGGCGCCCAGCCGTGGCACCCCGGCGTCCGGGGCATCCTGTGCACTGTTGCGTGCCCAGCAGCATTGCTGACCTCTAGAGAATGTCCCCAGACATTGCTGAATGCCCCCTCAGGGCAAAATCACCCCCAGTGAGAACCACTGGCCTAGAAGAATAAGGAGTGTAGAAAGCCCATGGGGTCTGGCAGTTAAGAGTATTATTTGAGTAGAAGGCTGGCAGCAGAGGTTTTGAGAGAAAGATGGGAAAGCTGCTGACACCTTGTTTCAGCACAGCAGGCCCCATCCAGGCTCATCTCCAGAGTGTAAGATCAAAGGTTGGCGGTGTTTTAAGCCAGTGAATCTGTGGCAGTTTGTTACAGAGCAGCAACAGGAAACTAAAGCTCACTGTATGTTAATCAAAAAGACTGATGGCGTAACTTACAAGTAGAAAAGTCATAGAGTCAAACATAGGTTTAGAAATGCAAGAGAATCCATCAGAATTAAAGACTCTGTCTTTGCATATACGTAGATACAGTTCACATCCTTTGCAGTGAAAGTATCTGTCCATATTCCTCACAAAAAATGTTTTCAGTACATACAAAGAAACAGAGCTCAGGTTCAGCACAGGGGAACCTGCAGCAAATGCAAAGTGGAACGTGATGCGCGGCGTCACTGTGTGTGAGAGAGAGAGAGGCAGGCAGGCAGCTGTGGGGCCTGGGGACAGCGGGACCGCAGCCCGAGCCCGAGCTCGTCCTTCCCGCCCGCGTCACCCAGCTGCTCTGTCCCCATTCCCCCTCGCGTCGCTGTCCAGCTGTCCACCGTCTGTCTGTGGCATCTGCTGCCCGCCCCCTCCGCCAGGAGGTGTGGCTAAAAGCCCAGTCTCTTGGGCATCTCTGCGCTGGGGCAGCCGACCAGGGATGAAAGATCAAGGATCAATGACAAAAGCGACGTTGTATCAGAGGACACAGTCCCCAGAACAGCAGGCATCCTCCGGGATTCACACGCCTTCCAGCAGAATCTTCAGCTCCATCAGCCGTGCCAGGGCTCAGGCCAGGTGGGAGGTGGTGGACTCTGCTGACGCTGCTGTTACCAGATTCTCGGCCTTCAGAGGCACACAGCAGAGTTGGCCCAGAGACCGCCTCCCTGCTCCTTTATCTGCGCTGGGGCAGCCGACCAGGGATGAAAGATCAAGGATCAATGACAAAAGCGACGTTGTATCAGAGGACACAGTCCCCAGAACAGCAGGCATCCTCCGGGATTCACACGCCTTCCAGCAGAATCTTCAGCTCCATCAGCCGTGCCAGGGCTCAGGCCAGGTGGGAGGTGGTGGACTCTGCTGACGCTGCTGTTACCAGATTCTCGGCCTTCAGAGGCACACAGCAGAGTTGGCCCAGAGACCGCCTCCCTGCTCCTTTCTCGCATGGCTGTTTTCCCAGCAGGATAGCGTGGATTTTGTCTTTGTGGTCAGAGTATGTAGGTGAAGGGATTGATCTCGTTAGAGGTGAGCACGGATGCCTCTAGTCGTTGTAGACTGCTGTCCAGAAAGGGATGTTTGGGCTCATCGCTGAAACCCCGCCTTCTGGAGGTCAGAAGCTGAGGCCCAGGAGGAAGGGGAGTGCTCTCAGGGGCCACTGAGGACAGTGTCCTCTCCTGGGCTTGGGGCGCAGGGCCCTGCTCTCAACACTGGCCTTCCTCCTTCTCCATGTCCCCTCCACAGCATTCCTGTGCTTTGCTGAGCTTTATTTTAGGAATTGTCCATTATACGTTATTAGTTTAAATGTAGCCTTCAAGCTTTAAGCCATGGGACAGAATTCCCATATTGTGGGCTAAGATCAGATCTCTTAACAGCCATGCTCTGTGGGCCATGGCGGAAACTGGACCACAGCTGAGCTCCTGGTCATTCAGTCCAGTCCAGTCTCTCAATCGTGTCCAACTCTCTGCGACCCCATGGACCACAGCATGCCAGGCCTCCCTGTCCATCACCAACTCCCAGAGTTTACTCAACCTTATGTTCATTGAGTCGGTGATGCTATCCAGCCATCTCGTCCTCTGTCGTCCCCTTCTCCTGCCCTCAATCTTTCCCAGCATCAGGGTCTTTTCCAGTGAGTCAGCTCTTCTCATCAGGTGGCCAAACTATTGGAGTTTCAGATTCAACATCAGTCCTTCCAATGAACACCCAGGACTGATCTCCTTTAGGATGGACTGGTTGGATCTCCTTGCAGTCCCAGGGACTCTCAGGAGTCTTCTCCAACACCACAGCTCAAAAGCATCAATTCTTCGGTACTCAGCATTCTTTATAGTCCAACTCTCACATCCATACATGACCACTGGAAAAACCATAGCNGACTGATCTCCTTTAGGATGGACTGGTTGGATCTCCTTGCAGTCCCAGGGACTCTCAGGAGTCTTCTCCAACACCACAGCTCAAAAGCATCAATTCTTCGGTACTCAGCATTCTTTATAGTCCAACTCTCACATCCATACATGACCACTGGAAAAACCATAGCCTTGACTAAAGGTACCTTTGTTGGCAAAGCAATGTCTCTGCTTTTTAATGTGCTATCTAGGTTAGTCATAACTTTCCTTCCAGGGAGTAAGCATCTTTTAATTTCATGGCTGCAGTCACCATCTGCAGTGATCAGGGCTCCATAAACTGCCCAGTTGAATAACTGACTGTTGGTCTGCTTAGCTGGGGGCTCGGGGGAAATCCTGCCGCCCCACGGAGGCTTCGTGACGCGTCCGCTTGCCTGGGCTGAGCCAGGTCTGCTTCGCGGAGTCCCTACTCTTGCACGTTTCTGGTCAGGGCAGCCCCAAAGGCGCCGTGGCTCTAGCTTGTTTGTGGGGTTTCCGCCGTTGCTGTGGTTCCAGCTTGTTCTCCTCTGCTGTGTGTTCATCCTCGCTGGCTCCTGCCCGCCCTGCAGACTTCAGGGTGTGGAATCAGGGCAAAGTCAGCAACATTACGCAGACTGCTTTATGACTCCTGGAGCTCTGATGTCAAATCCCTGTAAATTATATATGTTGTATATAATACAGTACACACACACCCCCCAAAGTGCTTCTGTTCTCTGGTTGAACCCTAACTAACGTGCATCTCCATCCCCCTGAAGCCCCTGTTTTATTCACTGTTACTTTCTCAGTGTGACTTACAGTCAGTCCACTACATGTAGTTCCTTCATATCTGTAGTTACATGTCTGTGATTCAACCCAGCCGCCTGACTTTCTTAGTGGCTTACTTCTGATAGGCGGTACAACACAGCACATCCAGAGTCCCGCCCTCCGAAGTTCTCCAGCATACAGGTGTTTGATACCCCCAACGAACGCAAAGTCGGTTCCAACCCAGCGCTCTCTGGTGATGAAGAAGCACAGACAGTGCCCAGAAAGCGCAGCCCCGGGGGAGGAGCCGCAGCTCAGCCGGCGGGAGGCAGAGGAGACACGCAGAGCGAGCTCGCGGGCCGCAGTGGCCAGAGCGGAAAGCCAGGACAGGCAGGGGACGTGAGTCCTGGCCGGAGACGACTGGAAGCTAAGGCTGCTCTGGCATTTCAGGAACCAAAGAGCGTGCCGTCAGGAGGCTTGTGGTGCCACTGTGCCTCTGCCAGACGCTGGCAGGCACCCACCCTCACCGTCCACACACACGCAGGCAGCTCAGAGTCTGCACATGTACACCCCGTGTCCTGGCTGTGGCCGTCCGGGGTACCAGTGATCCAAAGTGTATTCGGAGTGTAAAGACTTTTTTAAGGGTGCTATTTCAAGGAGTAAAAGTTTTATCACCTAGAAAGTCTGGAAGAGACTTTTTAGTCTCATTATTCAGGACGGACTTTAAGGTTCTAGGTGCTTAGAATTCTCTTAGAAGCCAGATACAGGGGAGGACTGGGAGAGACCATCTGAAGAAGTTCCCCATCGTCTCCATTGATGTTTGTCTTGGAATAAGCCCTCCGATCTTGGGATGTTGAGGAAAATGAGACTAGTGAGGGAAAAGTGGAAATTGGCCTTCCAGAAAGTGCCTTAACCTGTGGTGCTGTGCTGACACATGGAGAGAGTTACCAGGCGGTGATAATCTAGAAGCTGGGAAACAATTCGCAGGAAGACGGCTTCCACCTCATACTGGCTGGTTTTGCCATGAAAGCCTGTGTCTCTGCCTGGGAGGTCACTTCACATTACTAACAAGCAAGAGAAATAACAGCATGCTGTCATCTTGGACTGCTAAGAAGCCAGTTTTTTTCCCTAGAGTCATAATATCACTGTATTGCCAGCTTCCTGCTTCCTCTCCTTTTTACGTTTTCGTGACACATCACAGATGGTGATGTTCATGCCTGTGGCTCCTGCCACCAAAGGGAGTCCCCTGGTCCCTTCAGGAGGCGGGAGGTCTGTGGATACACTGCTGTGTTTCCCTGGTCCGTTCAGGAGGCGGGAGGTCTGTGAATACACTGCTGTGTTCCCCTGGTCTGTTCGGCGGGCGGGGGGGCCGTCTGTGAATATGCTTCTGTGTTTCCCTAATCTGTTTAGGAGGCGGGAGGTCTGTGAATACACTGCTGTGTTCCCCTGGTCTGTTCGGCGGGCGGGGGGGCCGTCTGTGAATATGCTTCTGTGTTTCCCTAATCTGTTTAGGAGGCGGGAGGTCTGTGAATACACTGCTGTGTTCCCCTGGTCTGTTCGGCGGGCGGGGGGGCCGTCTGTGAATATGCTTCTGTGTTTCCCTAATCTGTTTAGGAGGCGGGAGGTCTGTGAATACACTGCTGTGTTCCCCTGGTCTGTTCGGCGGGCGGGGGGGCCGTCTGTGAATATGCTTCTGTGTTTCCCTAATCTGTTTAGGAGGCGGGAGGTCTGTGAATACACTGCTGTGTTCCCCTGGTCTGTTCGGCGGGCGGGGGGGCCGTCTGTGAATATGCTTCTGTGTTTCCCTAATCTGTTTAGGAGGCGGGAGGTCTGTGAATACACTGCTGTGTTCCCCTGGTCTGTTCGGCGGGCGGGGGGGCCGTCTGTGAATATGCTTCTGTGTTTCCCTAATCTGTTTAGGAGGCGGGAGGTCTGTGAATACACTGCTGTGTTCCCCTGGTCTGTTCGGCGGGCGGGGGGGCCGTCTGTGAATATGCTTCTGTGTTTCCCTAATCTGTTTAGGAGGCGGGAGGTCTGTGAATACACTGCTGTGTTCCCCTGGTCTGTTCGGCGGGNTTCCTCCTCCAGGGGGTCGTCTCAGACAAGGGGTCAACCTGGAGTCTCCTGCGTTGGCAGGTGGCTTCTCCACGACGCCCAAGCGTGTGTGCTTGCAGCCTGGTCACTCTGGCGCAGCAGCCGGCGCCTCTTCACCCCTCCCCCAGCCTTGCCCCTCCCCGCTCCCTCCCCACCGTGACCTCCGGTTTGTTCTCTGTATCTGTCAGGCTGTTTCTGTTTCAGCATATTTAGTTGTTTCCTATTTTTAGATTCCTTACATCAGTCGTAACATACAGTGTTTTCCTGTGTCTGACTTCGTAAGCATAATACCCTCTGTGTCCATCCACGTTGGTGCAAATGGCAAAAAATTTCACTTTTTCACGACTGAGTAACATTGCATTCTGTATTTACATAACACACCACATCTTTATCTGTTCAGCTGCAGTGGGCACTTGGGTTGCTTCCATATCTTGACTATTATAAATAATGCTACTGTAAACATGGGGTACGTGTATCTTTCCAAATTATTGGTTGTTTTTTTCCTTAGAATATATACCCAGGGGTGGGATGGCTGGGTCTTACAGCAGTTCTTTCTGTTTCTAGTTTTTTGAGGAACCTCCATGCTGTGTCCATAGTGACTGCATCCGTTTACATTCCCACCAGCACTGCACCAGGGTTCCCTTTTCCTCACATCCTCACCAACATTAGTTTGTTATTTATAGTCTTTTTGACCATAGCCATTGACAGAGCTTCCCAGGTGTGATGGAGGCTTCCCAGGTGGTGCCAGTGGTGAAGAACCCGCCTGCCAGTGCAGGAGACATGAGAGACCCAGGTTCCCTCCCTGGGTCGGGAAGATCCCCTGGAGAAGGAAGTGGCAGCCCACTCCAGTGTTCTTGCCTGGAGAATCCCTTGGACAGAGGAGTCTGGCGGGCTACAGCCCACGGGATCACACTGAGTCGAACATGACGGAAGTGACTTAGCACCCACGCATTTCCGGGTATGGGTTGCTCGTTGTGGTTTTGATTTCCATATCCTTCACTTAGTTTTTTCTTAAGTGCAGCTTTTATGTACAACAACATCAGACATCCTGGCTAGGGTTACAGCAGGGTCATGAAGAGGAAGGGTTTTTCATAGGAAGAGGGAGGAATCTTTCTAAGGAAGGATAATTATTTTAATAGCCCTCCCTCAAGGGAAAACGCAGATGAGGGTGAAGCTGTCTCGGGCAGTTGGATAAACCTTGAAGAACACAGCAGGATTTACATTCCTGGAAAATCCCATGGACGGAGAAGCTTGGTAGGCTACAGTCCATGGGGTCACAAAGAGTCGGACGTGACTGAATGGCTTCACTTTCACTTCACTTTCACTTTTCCCCAAATGCAGGACCGGGCTGGAAGCTGAATGGACGTGAATGGGGCTCTGGGCACTGAGCGCTGCTCTCGCCGCCGGGGGCGTTCGACCCACGCCGAGACGCCTCCCTGAGTCCCGCTCTGTTCTTGTGCCCACAGCGCCAACCTGTCCAAGGCCGCCTGGGGCGCGCTGGAGAAGGGCGGCACCCAGCTGATGATCCGCTCCTACGAGCTCGGCGTCCTCTTCCTGCCCTCAGCATTTGTAAGTCCACGCGGCTGCCTCACCCGCGCGAGCGGGAGGAAGGCGGGAGGCCTGACCGGCGCGAGCGGGAGGGAGGCGGGTGCGTGCTCCCATCCTTGGGCTTCCCAGGTGGCGCTGGTGGTGAAGAACCCACCTGCCAACACAGGAGACAGAAGGATGCCGGTTTGATCCCTGGGTGGGGAAGATTCCCTGGAGGAGAGCACGGCAACCCTCTCCAGTGTTCTTGCCTGGAGACTCGCGTGGACAGGGGCGCCTGGTGGGCTTAGAGTCCACGGGCCGCAGAGTCGGACGCGACTGAGTGACTCAGCACGCGTGCACGCAGGCTCTCTTCAGTCTCACGACTGGCCCAAGGTCAGGAGGCCACACAGCTGTGAATTGTTCCCCGATCACTGTGCTGGGTACCATGTGGTCGCTGCTCTCAAGGAGGATATCCAGCAGGTGATGGAAGACCCTGCTTTGGGTAAAGTTAAGAACAGTCTTTAAATAAAGATTGTGAGCCAGAATGTGAAAGTTACCACAAGATCAGCAAAGGGAGGAGTGAGCCAAGCGTGAGACTTGTTCTGGGGTGTGATGGCCGGAGACCACCTTCTGGAGCAGAACGTCTTGAGGAGGGGGCAGCGAAGGGTCCCGAGGATGCTCGGTCAGCGGAGAGGAACAGGAAAGGCTGGCTATGGAGGAACCGGCCTGAGCACCAGCCTGGAGGCAGGGAGGCCCACAGCGTCTGCTGGAGACGGGATCGCAGGGGTCACGGAGGACCTGCTGTCGCACTCACTGGAAAGCCCCCAAGGGGGCACCGCGTGGGAAGCTGTGTCTCTCGGCGTCCTTTTCTTTTCTTGCCGCTCACTGTAGTTGAGTTGCTGGTAAGCACACCCGTGGTGCTGGCCCTTGGCACTCCGCTTGGCCTGGACCAGGAGACTCAGCCAGGGGAGTGCTGTGAGCTGGTCCTGAGACTTCCCTCCGGGCCCCGCAACGTGAGGGCATCGTCTCAGGGCGGGCTGAGAGTGCCTTTTCTCAGTCTTGGGGGAGTTCTCACAGAACCATCTCACAGCCTGTCCTGGGGCAGCCCCGTCACAAATGGGGGTCACAGACGAGGCGGCGACTTCCCCAGGCCCCCCCCCAGCGGATCCAGCAGCCCCACTGCCCCGTCCCCCCGACCCTCCTGTGATCGCTCAGCTGTGTCGCTGGGAGGTAGTAAATCCTGAGCACTAGGGAACCAACACTCATGTGCTGTGATCGTAGTGGCTATAGCTTTGAGCGCAAGCTAGAGTTACCTTCCAATGACAGCTTCAGTTGTGGAGTAAATTCCGTCACTCACTGGCTTCTGTTGCCAGCATCTGCAAACTTCCGGTCTTTTCTAACTGTTCCGATGCGATCCCCCATCACGAAAATGAAAGCAGGAAAGAAGTACGCCGCACTTGCAGAAGCTCTCAACCCCTCTAAGCAGCTAAGTTTTACCTCTGATGTAGCTTCTATGTGTGCATTAGAGAAAGAAAGGCCATAATCGTTTAGAATCCCCAGAATGACTCTAGACTAGACTCCTCGCTCAGATGATAAAGAACCCGCCTGCCAGTGAGAGAGGCCGGTTCGATCCCTGGGCCGGGAAGATCCCCTGGAGGAGGGCATGGCAACCCGCTCCAGCATTCTTGCCTGGACAGTCCCAGGGACAGAGGGGCCTGGTGGGCCACAGTCCGCGGGTTGCAAAGAGTAGGACACGACAGAGCAAGTAACTCACCACTGTCGAGCATTCTAGGTAGAATAAGGATTGCGTCACGTATAAAGACCATCAGGCAAGAATATTAAAAGATGGACTCCCCCATCCTACGCTGTGCCCCCAGGTTCAAGATCGAGGCCTCCAGCAGGGGCTGCGGAGCTGACTGACTGAGGCGGCGGGCTCTCGAGTGAGCAGGTCCTTTGTCATGTTTCCACGTGCAGATCCCGCGCTTCACGGCAGGCCTCCTGCACACTCTCAGGAGCCCACACACCGCCACCGTCTCGTCCTCAGGCTTCTTCCCATCTGGGCAGATGGCCATGTCCTTCAGCAAGTCATCACTGCCCGGGCAGAGTGCTGAGATGAGGCGTGTGTACAGCACATGAGTATCTGACCTCGCCTCCCAGGGGCCTGACGGTCGAGCTGAGCAAGGACGTCTCTCACTGAAGCAGACGCCTTGTGTGAGAGACGCCCCGGGCACAGGCTGGCCGCTGAGACGCGTGAGGAGGGCTGAGAGGCGCCCCGGGCGCAGGCTGGCTGGGAGGCGCCCCGGGCGCAGGCTGGCTGGGAGGCGCCCCGGCGCAGGCTGGCTGGGTGGCGCCCCGGGCACAGGCTGGCTGGGTGGCACCCCGGGCGCAGGCTGGCTGTGGGGCGCCCCGGGCATACGATGGCTGGGTGGCACCCCGGGCACAGGCTGGCCGGGGGGCGCGTGAGGAGGGCTGAGAGGCGCCCTGGGCGCAGGCTGGCTGGGAGGCACCCGGGCGCAGGCTGGCCGGGGGGCGCGTGAGGAGGGCTGGGCGGCGCCCCGGGCGCAGGCTGGCTGGGAGGCGCCCGGGCGCAGGCTGGCTGGGAGGCACCCCGGGCATACGATGGCCGGGTGGCACCCCGAGCACAGGCTGGCCGGGGGGCGTGTGAGGAGGGCTGGGTGGCACCCCGGGCGCAGGCTGGCCGGGGGGCGCGTGAGGAGGGCTCTGGGCCGAGTGAGCAGAGGTCTCAGTGCGTTTCCAGGGTCCTTTAGGTGTGTTTTCAGAAACCAGCCTGAGGCCCACGGAAGGGGGCGTGTGGTGGCATCACGGGATGGGAAGGACAGTGGAGAAGTGGAGGGCCGGGCCGGCCAGCCCCCGACGACGGGCTCTGTGGGCTGCCGCCCCTGCTGCAGCTCCGGCGCGGAGCTTCTCGGCCCCGTTGCGGACTGCTCTGCATTTCTAGTCACTGCACACGCGTGGGTCTGCCTTCCACGTCTCTCCTTCCCTGCCCCGGCCAATAGGGGCCTGCTTGCAGAGAAGGCGGTTTGGTGTGAGCTAGGAAGCCACCCGAGAGGTAGGAGCTGACTGCCAGAGAGTTTCCCCCGTGAGTGAGGAGATGTGTTTTATCAGCAGGAAGCAGCTGAAGGGTTTTTGCAGCGCAGGAGACGTTGTCCATCAGCCACTCTGTCTCGTCCATGTCACATACTGTTCTGCAGAGCTTCTGAGAAAGCAGGAGACTTCGGTGTGGCCCTCAGAGAATTAACATTTATGGATTTGGCTTTGAAGGCAACCCGGAGATCTCTGCCAGGTCATCAGTCACCTTGCGGAGGCTGCAGGAGCCCAGAGCGAGACTTAGCTCATGGAGGAGATGCCCTCCTGCTCACAGGGCGCCCGGCTCGTCCCTGGACTCGGTGCCTGGGGTGGCCTCCCACACGGTCGGCTCTGCAGGCACCTCCCGCCTCCTCCGAGGAGGCAGACGAAGCAGGGTCTTCATTCTCGGGAGGCCCGTGCCGCTCCCAGCCAGGCAGCCCTGCCTTGGCCTCTTAACACTCCGGGCTCCCCACTGATGGGGTGGGGCCCACACACAGAGTTGGGGGTCGTCTTTACTCAGCCCACTGATGCAAGCAGGAATCTCGTGGAGACACCCTAGGGACACTGGGGGGATGTTTACCGGTTCCCTGGTATCCCGCGCCACCCTTCTCGGGAGCCTTCACCCCGCCTCCCCCCACCCCTCTCTCTCTCGTCTCCACCGCAGATGCTGCTCCTCTGCACCCCACGGCCTTCGAAACCGGGGCTTGTCCTCTGTGCCCTGTATGGTCATTGTTGACTCAGACGTCTCCTCAGCTGGGCTGGGAGCTGCTCTCACAGGAGGGCCTGGCACACGGGGGCCTCTCCCTGAAGTCTGTCCACTGGTGTTGCTCCTGTGAGGCTCCTGGGGCACCCTCACCCCTTTGTGTGAGGAGGACAGTTAGGCAGTTCAGGGGCTGTGTGGGCGACGTGGATTTAATCAAAGGGGTACTGGGTGGTGGTGGTACTCAGTTGCTCAGTCCTGTCCGACTCTCTGCGACCCCATGGACTGCAGCACACCAGGCCCCCCATCCTTCACTGTCTCCCAGAGCTTGCTCAGACTTACATCCATCAAGTCGGTGATGCCATCCAGCCATCTCATCCTCAGTAGCCCCTTCTCCTCCTGCCTTCAGTCTTTCCCAGCATCAGGATCTTTTCCGATAAGTCGACTCTTCTCACCAGGTGGCCAAAGTATTAGAGCCTCAGCTTCAGCCTCAGTCCTTCCAATGAACACCGAGGACTGATCTCCTTTAGGATGGACTGGTTGGATCTCCTTGCAGTCCAAGGGACTCTCAAGAGTCTTCTCCAACACCACAGTTCAAAAGCATCAATTCTTCGGCGCTCAGCCTTCTTTATGGTCCAGCTCTCACATCCATACGTGACCACTGGGTAAACACAGCTTCGACTAGATGGACCTTTGTCAGCAGAGTGATGTCTCTGCTTTTTAATAGGCTGTTGAGGTTGGTCATAGTAGATGCTCGAGGATCTGTCAGGAACAGTTTGCAGCGTGGGGCAGCTCACCTGTAGCTGTCTGTTGAAGTGACGCGTGTGGACACAGCCTCACGCTCGCTGACATGGGCTCTGTTGCCTCACTCAGCAGTCCCTATGTCTTCCTTCAGTGTCTTAAACTCTCTGTGCTGGCCGCTGTCTTGAGTGGCTGCTGGGAGTGGCGCAGTCTGAGGCCCGGTGTGATCCCTGTCTTTGGGTTTCTCCCTTCAGTGCTGTCCAGATAAGCCTTTTAATACGTTTCGCTACATGTTTGCCAGAGACTTACATAACACCCAGTTCCCGAGTCGCTCTTCTGACTGGACACCATGCAGACCCAGTTTCTGGAGATCAGCCCTCCTTTGTGGCCCTCGAGCAGAGCTCCGTGTGTGAGACGCCCACTCTTTTGAGTTAGCAGCAGTCGGAATCGCCACTTCTGTCCGTCGGTGGACCATCCCGACGTCTGCGTTCCTGAACGCGGACTTGAGGCCCACGTTGCACATGGTCAGGTTTTGTGCTCAGCGTGGGGGCAGCCTCAAGCGCGGCAGGTGCCACCCGCAGGAAGCCGGCGGCTCTCCTCTCCGGGGCCGTCTCAGGGGCCGGTCGCTCCGGAAGCATGTGAGCAGACGCTGCGTGGCCTACAGACTGCAGCGGGCGGAGAGCCGGCACTCCCCAGTCATGATGGTGGTGCCATTTGAAAGTTCTGGGATTGATCTGAAAGCCGACAAGTTCCAGGAGGCCAAACACTGATGTGCTCCCATTGTTTCTGTGTTTTTTCCCTCTGGCTGTACCAGGCCTGAGCTGCTGTATGCAGGGGTCGAACCAGGGCCTCTGCACTGGGAGTGTGGCGTCTCTAACAGCTGGACCACAGGGAAGCCCATTCTGCTGCTTTTAGATGCGTGGCTCAGTGAACACATCGTTTTGAGGTTAACCTAACTCGCCATAGAGCGTGGAGCCAGCAGCTTTCTCTTTGATCGGGACACTTTCAGGACCTTTGGGGATTAATGTGACCGTGCTCGCCTTGGCTGTGGTTACAGTAGGTGCTCAACCAGTGTTTGTTCAGTGAAGACCTCATTCCTTCACAGTCTGACTTCACCCTTCCACGTCTATAATGTTGTTTGAGTTGTCCCTTTTATTGTGGCAGTCTGCAGGTTGGGAAAGGATTTCCAGACGCAGAGCATTTCAGAAGGGAGTGAGTTTATTAAGAGCGAAGAGCAGAGATAAAGCGGGCACTGCAAGTGCAGCGAGCGGGCTGCCGCCTCCTGACAGGCCAGGGAGAGTTGGCATTTTTTATGGGTTAGTAGCCAACTTCTATGCCTCAAGACAAAGACAGTTCCTGCTGGCAGATGACCATTAGGGGTTGGTTAGGTCCCTATACGGTGACTCCCAGGGTGAGCATTTCCGCCTAATGTGGGGTCAGGAGGCCTGCTGGTGATACCAGAGGAGCTTTTGGCCGTGGTTATACAGGAGCTCAGTCGGCTTCAGGGGCGACCGTCCAGGCTCTGCCTTTGTGGCCATGGTGGAAGGCCTTGCACCTGTGGCCTTGGGGCAGGACTCCACACCTTTGATTGAGGCGTATTTAACTTTTCGGCTAGACGGAGTCATCTAGGTTCAGAGAAATCTCAATATAGGAAAGATCACCTCGTGATTTGGAAGAGCAGCAGCTGTGTTCTAGCTGTCGGGCGTCTGCGAGTGCTTCGGGGAGACACAGTCTTCCCTCTGTGCACCTGTGCGCTTCACTGTGTGCTGAGCACGAACGTAGACGCTGACGAGGCTGCCCAGCGCTCTGTCCAGAACCCCTCCCACCTCTGGGAATAACGCACAGACCGTCTCAGAACGGTGGCCCGATGTCCCGAGCGTCCCTGCCCTTGTCCCAGGCTGAGGGCCGGCCCAGCCCCTTGCTTAGCCCCAGGCTCACGTGCTCCTGAGAGGGTGGCTTCTCTTTCCTGTGATCAGAAGCAAAGGTGCTGCAAACAGATGCCCGCCAGCTTTCAGTCTTCATGACTTTGCTTTCTCTTTTCTCCATTCTGGTTAAACATTTTTCATTTCTGTTGCCAAGCGTGGCTCTGGCCGGAAGAACTAATAAAATTTACAAGCACCTCCACCTTAACCGTCCCCTCACCCTCCCTACACCAGCTCTACCAACCTGCCTGGGGCCCAGCGCACAGCTCAGGCACTCAAGAGTTCCCCAGGAGGCCACGGCTGAGCACCGGCTTTCAGGTGATGTTTCTTTGTAACCCCTCGTGTTCTTCTGCTCAACTGACAGGACCACGTCCTGGCCCCGCCGCTCAGCGGTCCACGTCCAGTCCCCACGTCCTGGCCCGTCTGCTGGGCACAGCCTCCGCTGCCCCTGCTGGTCCTGGTCTCTGCTGCCCGGGACCCGTCCCAGCCGCCCCCGCTCAGCTCCCGCCTCCTCCTGAAGCGGTTTCTGCCGCCCGTCAGGTCTGTGTCTCTCTACCTTGAAGGCTTCCGAGGTCCAGGAGAAGTGCTCCGTGTCCTCAGGGGCAGCACAGTGGATGGGGGCAGCGTGCCTCCCGCCGCCTCGCCCCTGCCTCCTGCCCCCACCTCCAGGCCCCACCACGCACCAGTGCCTGTCGGCCACCGGTGCGGCAGCGATGGCTGTCTCCTGGCTGGGACCCCCCGGGCCTGCTTTGTGCTCAGTTAGAAGTGGCTCAGGGAGACAGCGCAGAATTGGAGAGAGTCCAGGGACCAAGAAGGAGCCCTCCCCGAGCACAGGGTCTGAAGGCTCAGGGCCTCGAGGTCTGTAGGAGCCAGAGTGACAGGGATGCAGCCCCGCACGGGTGCTGAGACGCAGCCCGCTCGCTTCTCCGGGCTTCCTCCTTCTCCTTATGCTTCAGGAAGAGCGAGAGAGCCACCTTCCTGTAACGCGCTTCCTTGCCAATCAGCACATCCGTGGTGAAAGGCGCTCCTTCCAGAAGGTTCGTCTGCCGCTAGGATTCGCCCAGGAACATTTGATACCTTGCCTAGGGTTTTACTGCTTGAGGATGCTACTCGGTTCGGTGCAACTGGAAACATAAATCACATCTGCACTGAAATGTGAGCCTGCTTCTTGTTGTCTGTGATTGAGCTGAGCTGCTAAGCCTAATCCGTCACAGTGAGGACCAGCTCTTTCCCTCCCGGAACTGATGGGGGAGCCAGCAGCTCCTCATGCGTGTCCACGGCCACCCTCTCACCTGGTGTTTGATCACTATATTGTCATAACAGCTGTCTTCAAAGTGACCCATGCCTGGGACAGTGCCGTCCTCTGTTTTGTAAAATGCCAGCTGGTACCATTGTGACATAAATGTTGATGATTAGACAGCCTCGAATTATTCGACATCCAGATTGAAGGGGAAAGTGGCACTCTTTATAAATATATGATGCCCTAGAATTGGGGTCAGAAATAGCAGTCTAGGGAAAAGCACATTGCTTCCTGTCAGGCATGGACAGCTCAAAGCTCCTGGTGTGTGAATCGGCCGCCACAGAATGGCACAGGGGGGCTTGCGATCTGGGTCTGAGCCATAAAGATTCACCATCCCTCACCATGCGCATTTGAGAAGTAACGCAAATAAGCCAGGAGCTAAAGAAGAGGAAAGTTGTTTTTTGTCTGAAACTCCATAAAGTTTTTGATAATCATTGAATAGGCATCACTTCCCAACCTCTGGCCTCTTTTTTCTTCTAAGATGTCAAGGGCCAGGGTTTCCAGAATTCGGCTCATCCTGTCTTGTTGTTCAGTTGCTGAGTCGTGTCTGACTGTCTGTGACCCCATGGACTGTAGCCCGCCGGCCCCTCTGTCCATGGGGTTTCCCAGGCAGAGATACTGGAGTGGGCTGCCGTGTCCGCCTTTACGGTGGAACTTACTTGCTCAGAAAACCTTTTGCAACTCCTCACTGCACATCACAGTAAAGGCCACTCTCTCACCAGGGTCCTGCGACACCCCGGGTTGTAAGTGAAGCATAACCAGCTGAAACTTGCTCCAGGCGGGGCTGAATCCAGAGGTCTGGGAGGTGTCATCGGGGTGTACCTTGGGGCTCAGGTGAACCTTGCCGAACTGTTATAAGTTGTTACCTTCCATGGCCCCGAGGGAGGGCTCTTGTCTAACACTCAGAAACGAACTGTCTGAGGAGACTGGTGCTGACCAAGCAAGACACCTTGTTGGGAAGGGTGCTCGGGTGCAGAGCAGGCGGGGGCGGGGGCCCAGGGGGACCGCTCTGCCGTGTGGCTCACCGTCCCAGCCTTTATGGGGAGCTCGGGTGCAGAGCAGGCGGGGGCGGGGGCCCAGGGGGACCGCTCTGCCGTGTGGCTCACCGTCCCAGCCTTTATGGGGACTGGGTTAGTTCCCAGGTTGCGTCTGGGCAGTCCGAATGGATTCCAGCACAGAGGGTTCTGGGAGGTTGCTAGACGCTTGGGCTGGAGTCTCCTCTCCCCTTTTGGCCCTTCCCAAATGCTTCCAGTTCGGGTAGCTTGTTAGTTCTGCGTTCCTTGCCGGGACCCCTTGTAATAAGATAACTCATGCAGGGCATGACTGTCGTTCCCGAACAGTGGGCAGTTTCAGTCCGTGGTTCCCGTAGTGAGACGAGCTCCCCAGAGAAGGGTGGTCTCTTCCCCACATCCCTGACTCAGGCCACGTGCCCGTCACTGTGGCCAGAAGCCAGCCCGATTCAACAGGGAGAGGCTGCAGGTGTCCACGCTGCTTCCCCTGCACCGCCCTCTGCAGCCTGCCGCCACGTTCCCTCTCCCGTGCTCCCCCGCCTCGCCTCCCTCACCGTCCCGCTGCAGGGCCTACCCTCAGGCTGGCCCCCCCGATGCTGCTCCCTGCCAACACTCCGTTCATCAGAATTACATCAACTTTTCAAGGTCCAGCAAAAATATTTTCTGTGGAGCCTTTTCTTAAGTGACCACCATTACGAGGTCCTTTCTTCCTTTTCTGCACAGACTCTGCCTGTCTCACGTGTTGCCTTTCGCAGCTTTACTCACCCGCGTCTGGGGCGGGCGTCCCCCCCTGCCCGCAGTGCTTCCATGCACGTTGCTGCATTTGCTTCCATGCAGATGCCCAGAAAGTAAGCGGGGAAGGTCCTTTATCCCCATTTTTGCGACTCAGCATTTCTTAACCACCAACTGTGCATCAGGGCTTGTGCTGGGTGCTGAACTGAGATGTGTTAATGCAATAACATCGGAAGATTGGGGCGCCCCAGGGGTTGCGAGTGGTAAAGAATCCGCCTGTCCGTGCAGGAGATGCAGGTTCGACCCCTGGTGAGGAAGATCCCCTGGAGGAGAACATGGAAACACACTTCAGTAGTCTTGCCTGGGAAATCCCGTGGACCGAGGAATGTGGCAGAGTCAGACAGGACTGAGTTCCCATTTTACAAGTGAGGAAGCTGAGGCCTGGTGAATACGTGGCCTGGTATCCCCCGTGGCCGCCTTGCTTAGTTCCTCTCGCACACAAGTTCTCGGCGCCTCTGGGCCACTAGGGACCCTGTGCCCCCCACCTGGACCACCCTCACCTGACCAAATACAAGTCACCTTTCAAAGTGTGATTAAAATGTCACCTTCGGGGGGCTTCCGCTGAGCACCCATCCCCGACAAATCTAAAACAGGCCTCCTATTTTCTAGGGCTCCTCTGCTGTTCATACCACCTGTCACAAATTGTAATTAGTTATTTTACTTCCATAAATGTGTTTGTTTAACGTCTCCCCACTAGACTGTACATCCCGTGAGAACAGGGATTGTGGCAGTTGTAGCGACCCCTGTACATTGAGTACAGGCCGGCACAGAAGAGAGACCCAAGGAGTCGTGAGTGGGGTGAATGAGCACAGCCTGAGCCTCTCACAGCGCCCTTAGCACCCGCACAGATGCAGCCCGGGCTGCCCAAAGGCCAGGTCCACACAGCGCTGACGCTTACCATGCCCTCCCCTGTGCCCAGGAAGGAGCAGCCTCTTCTACCCAAGTCTTAAGTTGTGTGCTCACCAAGATAGGAACTGTAGGCCTAGCACTTTGTATGGGTTCTGGAGACAGAGCCCCGTTTGATCTGGGCGTCTAGGATGAGAAGTGGTATGAGTGTGAACAGGTGACCAGAGGAATGAGGCAGAAACAGTGGGATCATCCGGGAAGGGGCCGGGGGATGGTCAGTGGTGTGGGGAGTGCCCAGCTTACCTCCAGGGCGCCCACGTGGCGTGCAGGCCCCGTGTGAGGAGGCAGGAGCAGTGTGAACACCAGCCGGGTTCGGCACCTGGCCATGCATCCCGATGAGGATCCGAAGTTAGTACGAGCCTCTTCTGGAGCTCTTAGACTCAGCCTTCATTTGGTGGGTCTTGTTGAGTTCTCACTGTTACATTTGTATCCCGTTATCTTGGACCCTTTCATTATATATGAAAGCAACTTTTATACCTCACCAGAGTGAGCAGCCCATTACTACAGCAATGCTGAAAGTATTCGAAGTATTTGATAGTATCTTCTACATACTCCCTGCTGCTGTACAGAGATTGGTAGAAATGGGCTGTAACAGCCAAAAATTTTTTTTGTCATATATCTTTATATACTTTATTAAACTTTTGCAAGCTTTGCTATGATTTATTTTCTGAAACTTGGACATCTCATTTTTAGGCAAGAGTAATTTGCAGAGTGTCATAAATATATTTGACCTAACCGATATCAGAAAAAGCTCGAAACGGTCACAAAAATAGCTCTGAATTCTGTTGTGAGCATCATAAAAATATAATTGCATCTTGGGACCTTCTTCCAGAAAATGAGATGCAATTATGGATTCTGTGTGTCTGCAGGGCCTGGACAGTTTCAAAGTGAAACAGAAATTCTTCTCCGGGAGCAGCCAGGAGCCCACAGCCTCCTTCCCTGTGCCGTACGACCTGCCTCCAGAACTGTACGGAGACAGAGGTGAGACCCGGGGGACAGAGACGCTCGGGTGTGAGTGCCAGCACAGAGACGACGGCGCTCGGGGAGAGCCACGGGCGGGCTCTGGCCGGGAGCCTGGCCAGTGGGCTGCTCTGGGAGCACAGGTTCGCGGCCCTGGAGACACGGCTCTCAAGCCGCTGGGCCTCAGAACCCCCTGTGCCCTTACTAATCAAGGACCACAGACAGCTTTCCTTTACATGGGTTTCTGTAGCTGTTGACATTTGTCATAAAGAAATTAAAGCCAATAAATTTTAAAGTACTTATTGACTCAGTTTAAAATAATAATAAGCCCGTTGATATATTTAAAACCATCTGAAGTGGCTATTCGCCAGCTCAGGTTGGTTTGGAAGGCGGCCTTGGCCCCTGCTCTGCTGGCGCGCCTGCTGTCTGGGTCGATGGCTGGGCTCTCACCGCTGCTCCGCGCTGCCACCCGCGTCGGGCGGCCTCTACACCCAGGCGGCAGTGACGACTTAATGTTAGGATGGCCGTCGTTTTGACTTGACAGGTGTATCCCCAGCCCCGTGAAAGGTAGGTCCCCAAGTCGCCCTCTGAACGCTGCAGCGCTAGGCGAGGACTTTAAGGTCAGACCAGGTATGTTTCGCAGAGGAAGTCGGAGGCGTCTTGGCGCGGGTCCCCAGCGCTCTGGAGGGAGGCTGGCCGGGGTGGGCGGCCCCACCTCCACGCCTGCTCTGCCGCGGCCCCTCCGCCCCAGAGCGCTTCTCTCAGCCCCGGGACGTCTGGCTGTGAGGCGAGTTCACGCTTCAGCAGGCTCGCGCAGGGGGAGATCCTGCTGTATTTTCCCCTGTAGGGTAGGCATCTACTGGGGTAGCCCAGGATAGTCCACAGTTTTTGAGCAAATGCTAAGTGTGAACAGGGCACGTTTGAGTTTTGATTGGAAAGTGTTAATGATGTCATCCCATTAATACTGCAAAACCTCAGATTCCCTAATGGGGTCGGCCTTGCCTGGCGGGTCCCCTCCTTCCTTGATCAAGACTGGTTGGGGTCTAGCCGCCTCCCACCCTCACTCCTGGCTTTTGTGGTGAGCCGAGCCTGCCCCTCTGATGGCTCTTTTCTCAGGTTATCTGGGCTCGTCTGACAAAGCCCCCCCTGCCCCACACAGCTGGCTTCCTCTCTCTGGTCACATGGACGGCTTCCAAAGGCCTTCTTGTTCCCTTCCTCCCAAGCCATGTGTATTTCTGAGTCCTCTAAGTATGTTGTTGTAAATTCACCATATTTGTTTTTCACTAGCAAGAAGTTCTGTCAGAATTTCAAGGAATCCGTGACAACTCCTCCCCCCCTCCAGCTCACAGATGGAAAACACTGCTTTAGATCCTGGTGTTTACGCGCCAGCGTGACAGCTTGTCACATGGCCGTGGGTGGTGGTTTGCCTTCTCTAGGCCTTAGTGTCTCCATTTGCAAAATGAGAAAATGAGAGGGCACAGCTCATTGCTGAAAAGTGACTGAGATGAGGTCTTGAAAGCATCTAACCCAGTGTCCAGCTCAGAAGTACCATCCAGTTGCTGTTAGCCACTGTTTCTTGTACTTAAAATGTCCGATGCAGTTATAACAGGGAGTGGGCGGTCGTTCCCTCCCCCACCCCGATGAACTGGCAGAGAGCCTGTGACTCATGCAGGACAGTCCCTGACCCAGGACATGACCTGATGCCCTCGTTCCCCTTCTGGCTTCGGGCTATGCCTTTGTCTCTTTTCCTCTCTCTTATTTTTCCATTCTGTTCCCTCCTTCCTGCCCACCAGCCTCCCAGCTCTCCTGGATAAACGTGCTGGTGGTGGGGAATACCCAGTGTGATGACGGCCTTAGGCTGAGCCTCCTGGGCTGCGTGCTGAGCTTTGGGCCTTGGGCCCTGTCTTGACAAAGGGGCACATTGCCAGGCCCGGCCCAGACCTACTGAGACGAGCTCTCCAGTGGTGGGTCCCAGAAGAACAGGCCAGGAGTTCCCAGTCAGCCCGGACAGGGAAGCGCGGTGCCGACTCAGCGAGGGTCGGCATCCCAGCGGCAGGGCGTCCCCAGCCTGCCTCCGCTCTGGACTGTAACCTGGAGAGGCCCTCGGCTTTGTCTAGCAGGGCGGTGGTGGTTAGTCGCTCAGTCGTGTCAGACTCTCTTGCGACCCCGTGGACTGTAGCCTACCGGGCTCCTCTGTCCATGGGACTTCCCAGGCAAGAACACGGGTGGGCTGCCAGTCCCTTCTCCAGGGGATCTTCCCGACCCTGGGGTTGAACCCACGTCTCCTTTATTGATAGGCAGATTGGCTTCCCACTGGGCCAGCGGGGAAGCCCGCCTGGCAGAGCACAGCACCTAACCGGCACTGACACGCATTTCATATTCACACACGACTGTCACGGGGCAGCCGAGGAGGCGCGCCTGAAGCAGGCCTTTGTCCCAGCCAGTGGGTGGCAATGCTGACTTCACAACCCCCCACTCCCTCCCTGTTGGCATATTTTTGTGTGTGGCTTTCCCCCAAGGTTGTGGAGGGCCTTCCAGCCAGCATGGAAAAGGATCTGCCCAAGAAATACAGACATTTGGTTATTTATAAAACAGAGCATGGCATTTGCCAGGCGGGCAATTCCAGGTCCTCACTGGCTTATCTTGAAGGAAAGGAATACAGTCACCGTTGGTGTCCACAGGGGGTGGCTCCAGGACCCCCCTGGATACAAAATCCTCAGATGCTCGAGTCCCGTGACAAGCGCTCTAGGCCCCCAGTTCCACATCCCCTGATTCGACCAACCCCTAATCATGTAGTACGTGTTTAGTGAAAAAAAAAACCGGCACAAAAGCAGACCTGCACATTTCAAACCCAGGTTGTTGGAGGGTGCGCTGTAAGTGCAGTGGTGGTCTTTCAAGTTAGGAGGAAATGTCTGTGCATCACAGATCCTGCACTGGGGAGACTCTCTTGACGAGCTGTTGAAACAGCAAGGGTCAGAGTGTGTCCTGCCCAGGGATGAAGTACAGCTGCCATTACCCCACAGAGCAGTTTGCAGGGAAAGAGGAGAAAGTGCAGGGACACACAGACGCAGAAGATGGTGTTTCTCGGGCAAGAGAGCAGCCAGTGAGCAGCCAGAGAGTCAGGTCTCCAGCCCTGCCAGCCCCCTGCCTCTCAGGCAGATTAACAGAAAGTGTGGTTTGCTGCTTCGAGCCATCCGGAGGCCAAAGGCTAGAGAGCAAGGTTCTGATGACGTGCGTCCACCTTGGGCATTCTGTGGCTCCTCCTGCTGCTGGGAGCTGCTGTTTGCTCGGCCACTCTATGAAAAGGATCTGCCCAAGAAATACAGACATTTGGTTATTTATAAAACAGAGCATGGCATTTGCCAGGCGGGCAATTCCAGGGCCTCACTGGCTTATCTTGAAGGAAAGGAATACAGTCACCGTTGGTATCCACAGGGGGTGGCTCCAGGACCCCCCTGGATACAAAATCCTCAGATGCTCGCGTCCCGTGACAAGCGCTCTAGGCCCCCAGTTCCACATCCCCTGATTCGACCAACCCCTAACCATGTAGTATGTGTTTAGTGAAAAAAAAACCGGCCCAAAAGCAGACCTGCACATTTCAAACCCAGGTTATTGGAGGGTGCGCTGTAAGTGCAGTGGTGGTCTTTCAAGTTAGGAGGAAATGTCTGTGTATCACAGATCCTGCACTGGGGAGACTCTCTTGACGAGCTGTTGAAACAGCAAGGGTCAGAGTGTGTCCTGCCCGGGAATGATGTACAGCTGCCATTACCCCACAGAGCAGTTTGCAGGGAAAGAGGAGAAAGTGCAGGGACACGCAGACGCAGAAGATGGTGTTTCTCGGGCAAGAGAGCAGCCAGTGGGCAGCCAGAGAGTCAGGTCTCCAGCCCTGCCAGCCCCCTGCCTCTCAGGCAGATTAACAGAAAGTGTGGTTTGCTGCTTTCGAGCCATCCGGAGGCCAAAGGCTAGAGAGCAAGGCTCTGATGACGTGCGTCCACCTTGGGCATTCTGTGGCTCCTCCTGCTGCTGGGAGCTGCTGTTTGCTCGGCCACTCTATGATTATTCGACACAAATGGCGAAGCTGGGCGGCGTGAGTGGCAGGTACCATTGTTAGGCAGGCCAGCCTCCTGGCTGCCATCTGCCTCCGCTCAGGAAGAGGCCCGCCTTCCCCCGGGGCGGCTGGCTGGTCCATCCCAGCCGACCTGCCGAGTGAGCACTCTGCCCTTCAGACTTGTTCCGTCACTCAGAACAGTAGTGTTTCTCAGAACAGTGGGGGGGCGCGGATTTTTAATCCTTGCAATGTATTTACACCCTACCCAAGGCAACCTACTCCAGTATTCTTGCCTGGAGATTGCATGGACAGAGGAGCTTGGTGGGCTGTAGTGCGTGGGGTCACAAAGAGTCAGACGTGACTGAGCAAGTTACACTTCCACATTATTTTGGCTCTTTTGGAAGAAAAAGTTCACATTTATTGAGCACCTGCAATATGCTGGGAACGCGCTCCCCAGTCATTCTCACTTTCATACTTCACAGTAATCCTGGGAGGTTGCGAGTGTGATTAGTTCCCATCTCACAGACGAGGAACCCGAGACCAAGATCCACAGGCCTTCCCCAGGCCGCAGACAAAGACGAAGGCAGAACTTGAACCTGGGTGGTCTTTCCGTTGTATCAGTACCGTTCCAAGGCCTGTTGCTTTCCTTCATGTGGGTCTACAGTCATTACACAGAGGTCTTCATGGCTCACCAAGCACTGGCCTTAAGTTACAGAACAAAACCGTTTCAGGGACGTGACTCTGGGCCCCGTGGTTCTGTGTGACCGTGACCAGCTGAGAGCAGAGAAGTGGCCTTGCTGTCCCCATGGTCACTGCTGGTTTCTCCCAAAAGAAGAAAACGAGAGCCACCCTCCTTTTCAGGTTCTCTCTGCGGATGGAACAGGCATCTGGCACAGCTCATCCGTTTATCTCATTTAATGGGCTTCCCTGGTGGCTCAGTGGTGAAGAATCGCCTGCCAATGCAGGAACGTGGGTTTGTTTCCTCTGATGGGAAGATCCCCTGGAGAAGGAAATGGCAACCCACTCCAGGATTCTTGCCTGGGAAATCCCATGGACAGAGGCGCCTGGTGGGCTGCAGTCCCTGGGGCTGCGGAAGAGCAGGACACAGCTGAGCGACTCAACAGCAGCAGTATCTCCTTTAATCCTCCTGCCAGCTCCACGTCTTAGGTGCAGATGAGGAAACTGAGGTCCAGAGGTGAAGGGACTTGTGAGCCTTAGTGGCAAGCCAGCATTTACCCCAGGGTTCATGCTCCCGTGTCTTAACATGAACCTTTACTGCAAGCTCGTACCCAAAAGGGCTCAGTTCAGAAAAGGGCTCTCGTGATGTGTTGACTCCAGCCCGTGAGTGACTTGATCCTATCAGGCGAGTGGATTTTCAGATAAGTATTACACTCATGTAATCTTTTTCCCCCAGATCGACCATGGATTTGGAACATCCCTTATGTCAAAGCACCTGATACACACGGGAACATGTGGGTTCCCTCCTGAGAGCAGGAAAGCTCTGTGATGCTGACACGTAAGGCCTGAGCCCCGAACACTGGATGTCCTTGTTGGTAATGGGTGTTCACTTCCCTTACTGTTTTATCTGCCCCCCAACAAAACTCTGCAAAGGTCAGTTTTTCAGACATGAATGTTGGTTATCCTTTCAGTGTTCACTGTTGACATTCTCACTTGAAAAAAAATTGTATATTTTCTTAACTCTCTTTTCTATGCCTTGGAATAAAAGTGATCAAACTTCCCCATATTAAAAGAATATACATAAATAGATGCAAAATGATCTTCCACCATGAGCGCAGACACTCATGGTGGTGTCAGCGCTTCTGAACGGAAGGTTGACATTGTGAGCTGTGCTCCGTTGGGAAGGGTGCCTCTGCTTCAGCCGAAACTTTCCAGACCAGGAGTGTGACCCGTCACCCCTCCCTCAGCTTTCTGGTGTGTGGCGGAATTGCTGGAAGGGCCTGCTGTGTGTCACTGAGGCCCACGAGGCTCCCCAGACGCCATGCACCGACTGACGGTCGTCATCCAGCAGCTTCCCATGACATTTCATCCTCCCCACTCACGGACCAGCCCCCTGCTGCCCTGTCCTCAGCCGTCCCCACAAACGCGCAGAAAAGACAGCTCACAGGCCCCTAGCAAAGCACACAAGTATCCCACTCGCAGGAGCCCCTGCAGGTGAGCTGGCAGGGAGGGGCAGAGGCCCAGAAAGGTCAGGACGCCCGCGGGACTCCAGCCGCCCCGGTCAGCGCAGCGAGCGTCGCCGTGCTTCTTGTCCAAGCGCCCCTCACGGGTGGGAACCACGCTCTCCTCCGACGACCCAGAGCCCCCTGGATTCCTCTGTGTGTCTCCTTTCCAGTGGTCCTCAGCCTCTTCATCCTGTAACTTAGAATGCAGTTGACTGTTAATTCTGAAAGATTCTTTTTTTTAAGATGCTCGTTTTTCAGAGTGTTCTCAGGGGCCGGCAATGTTCACATCAGAAGTGGGGTTGGGGCTAGGTACTGTGGCAGGAGGCGGCTGGGCGGGCAGGGATGGGGTCTCCTGCCTTCTCCTCCCCTGCAGAGAAGGCCTCCTTCACTCTCTTTTGGTTTTGTTTTATTTTGCATTCTGCCTAAAAACGTAAAGTTGAAAAGCCACTGAATTCATTTAACCAGTTCCTGCCACTGGTAAGAAAAGTAAGGCTTAAGCCTTCTTGGAACCTGCTTTCTGCTTTAATAACATTGAAACCCTTAACAGATTTGAACCCAGCAGCAGCCCTGGGCTCACAGTAAAGGCGGATGCCGCGATGAGACCAGCCCAGGATGGGAACCCAGCCACCTGAGTGGGCATCCAGAGGACTGTGGTTGGCCACTCGGGATGCCCACTAGCACGGTCCACCCCGGGTGGGGGTGGGCTCAGTACAAGGCTCCAGCCAGCACCGGACAAGCCACCAGCCAGGGAGCATCACCGCTGCAGACCAGTCATCCCAGAGCAAAGGAGACCCCTCTTTCCCGGCGGTGCCGGCCGAAGCCCCTTGCGGCCTCTGATTGGCCAGGCTGAGTCACGTGTTCATTAGCCGCGCCCAGCCACGGCTCTCTGCGCCCTCGGCCCTGTGAGACTTGGGCGAGTCGCAGCATGCCTCTGAGTCTTCACTTTCTCCTCTGTTAAGTGGGGCTCGTAGCTCTCCTTCCTGTCTGGTGGGATTGCTCTAAGAATCAGAGGAAATGGTGTTCCTGAGCGCGGGCAGGAACTCCATCAGTGTAAATCGGGGTGATTCTTGATGAGTACCACGCTGGCAGTCTCTCCCTGGGGCATCTAGAGAGAGAACGGAAACTCGAGGGTCAAAACCCATGCCTTCTGAAAAATCAGCTACTTCCTGCAAATACTGCTCCCTCCCACACTACCACAGGTGGGTTTTTCTGAAAGATGGGGGAGATTGAAGAGTCCTGGCTGCAGCCAGGTGGCGACGAGGCCTCTGGATTCCAGGAGAAGGGGGCTCTGTTTACAGAGGAAAACTGTGTCCTGGGACCCCTTTGTCCCAGAGCCCAGGCTCTCAACTCTGAACAGAGTTAACAGCTCTGCAGACTGCATACTTCCTGCCCTGAAAGCACAGATCCACGTTGCCTGCCACCTCCGGAAAGAGGGGGTCCTCATGGAGGCCGCTGGGACTGAGGTTGGGGTCAGGGAGTCCACGTTCAAGTGACCCTACGGGTGAGCTGACGCTTGAGTCCTGGGAGGAAGTCCGTTTCACAAACAAACTGAGGCTCAGATCTGTGAACTGCGTGAGGCCTCTGCCTTGAAGACAGCCTCTCGCTTCCTGAACGCCTCATACCGTAACAGATTCAAGAAGTGGGCACCTTTGTGCTTCCATTGGCAGAATCTTCCTTAAGAGACAGGAACGAACCCTGTGATTCCATGAGCCACTTCCCGCCTCTAAAAACAGCCTGGGCCCTGTGAGGAGCCCGCCTGAGCCCCGACTCCACTCTTCTGGTCTCCCTGGCATCTCAGGGCACGCTTGGCAGCGAGTGGCCTCTCCTCTGCCTCTCCAGCTCCGGCCCCTGCTCTGGCTCCCTGGCTGCTGCCCACATCGCACTGGGTGCCTTAAGGATAAGTGCAGGTGTGGGAGGGGTTGGTGGCATGAGGGAAGCTCGGGCGGTGACGGAAGGGTTCTATCTTGACTGTGGCTTTGGTTACACTTTACGAAACCCCTTGAATTATGCACCAAGTTGGTTTTTTTATTGTACGTAAATTATAACCCAGTAAAGCTGCTTTTTAAGAACTCGAATGCACAAGTTCAGATATGTGCACTGTGTGAAAATTCTACATCAAAAAAAAGTTGTTAAACTCTATATATAAACTCTAAAGTACTTGAGGGCAAGTGTATTGATCACAGTTTATTTTGAAATGCTTTAAAATAAGATGTATTAAAGGATGAATAGATATATGATAAAATATAGGAAAATTTGTACAGTTTAGATTGCTGCTCTAAAATTCTTTAAACCTTGGTACATGTTTGAAGTTTCATTATCAGATGATGTGAAGGGAGACCAGATAAGTTCAGGTTTCTGGTAGGATGAAATAGCTGCTACTGAACCCACTCTTTCAGAAATAAAAATAGAAGTTGTGGTGTGGAGCTTACACCATCCAGCTACTGAAAGTGACCAACCGCAGGCAAAAGAAGGGGGTCAACAACTGCAAGAACGGCGCTCTCCAGGGCGAACTTCCTCTTTTCCCACCACTTCTGGCCTGAGGTCAGGTCGTAGTCTGCACCACACAAGGCAGGTAAACCTCCCGTGGAAAACGTACAGTCTTTGTGGCTTGGAGACCCAGAGCACCGACTAACGGAAGAGCCAGAGTGGGGATTCCCAGCTTCTCTATGTAAACTCCTCAGGTCTAGGGCTGACCCCTGAACCGTACATGCACCACTAAGGCTGAAAGAACTAAACTAAAATTTCCTTCATGCTGTAGGGGAGATAATTTTGCAGTTGAGTTCACCTAAG
The DNA here is from genome assembly GCA_006408615.1 of Connochaetes taurinus. Lineage (NCBI taxonomy): Eukaryota > Metazoa > Chordata > Mammalia > Artiodactyla > Bovidae > Connochaetes > Connochaetes taurinus. Next base: position 262,859 of record SJXO01000179.1, read on the forward strand.
TTAACTGTTTAAAAATTGTTATTTTTAGAGAAAGGTAATTAGAATCCAGAATTTCTACATCAAGACTCTTGAGACTCCCTTGGACAGCAATGAGATCAAACCAGTCAATCCTAAAGGAAATCAACCCTGAATACTCACTGATGCTCAGGTTGAAGCTCCAATACTTTGGCCACCTGATATGAAAAGCTGACTCACTGGAAAAGACTCTGATGCTGGCAAAGATTGAAGGCAGGAGGAGAAGGGGGGCAGCAGAGGATGAGATGGTTGAATGGCATCACCGACTCCATGGACATGAATCTGAGCCAACTCCCAAGAGATAGTGGAAGACAGAGGAGCCTGGCGTGCTGCAGTCCATGGGGTCACAAAGAGTCAGACACGACTCAGTGACTGAACAGCAAGCACCAAATTATACACAGCAGCCACTAGTCACACGTGACACTTAAATTTGTTGTTGACTTTAAAGTTAAACATTCTGGGGGGTGGGGTGGGAATTTCGTTCCCTACTTGCAAGTCTAAGCGCCACGACAGGCTTCAGAAGAGCGCAGGTACAGGATATTCCTGTCGCCACAGAAGTGATGGGCGGTGTTTATCTGATCAGTTAAAACATGGAGGCTGTCAGAGCTGACCAGAAAAACGAAAAAAAAAACAAACGCTGCTGTACGCTGTCCACAACAAACACTCCTGGAATATATAGAGACACAGATAGGTTGGAAAGTAAATGGAAAAGACACTACAGATGTTACATAAATGAAGCCTGCGGTAACTAGATTAATGTCAGACAAAATAAACTTCAAGGCAGAGGGTATTACCAGAGATGAAGAGAGACATCGCATAAAAATGGTCGCGCATCAGGAGGATATAATAATTATAAATGGTTATATTCAGGCAGGAGACAGATAGGCCCCAGGCTGAACAGTTTCTCCCCTGTGGACAGAAACTCCTTAACAGCAGAAACTCCATAAAGCAGGTTGATGGAGGAGGCTGGGCCTTGCACAGATAAGAGAGAAAAGACCACACACTCCATTCTCAGAGTTAAGACCTCCCAGACTACACGTGCCCAGAAAGGCTCTGCAGAGGTCAGCAGAAAGGAAGCATCGCCTCAGAGTCAAATGGTGCAGCTTCCCAGAGGCGGCTTCTCTGGAATCCATCTCGGCTAAAAGATGCGCACACAGGCAGGAGGATCCTGAGATAAGCCAAACACAGACTCGGAACCCGGCAGAGCAAGACGATTGCTCAAAGGAACCCTGGAAGAAATGCCCCATAAAGTGATCCAGACTGCTGCAAGGGTGGGAGTCTCAGCCCTCCTGTGTGTCGGTCCACACACACTGTACTCTCAGCCTAATAAATGCTCACTTGCTGCATTACTCTCCGTCTCTATGTGGAAATTCATTTCTACATGGCTGACGGGCCCGCGCCCGTCACTGGCCTCTGCCCCTGGTACACACAGTGGTTGCCATCCAGCGTTCTCCCTACCGCTCCCAGCCTCAGTCTCGGGCAGGAGCCAGAGCCCTGCTTCAAGCCACTGCGACCGATGGTAAGAACAGCTGGAAGTGTGTGAAACAAAAGCTGACATACTTCAAGGAACAGACAGACAATTCCACGTAGTTGGTGCTTTTAATACTCTCGATAATTGTCGGAATAACTAGAACAAATGTCAGTAAAGACAGAAGGTCTGAAGAACACTGTCGACAGCCTTGACGTGGAACACCACCTCCAGCAGCTGCAGAATACACACTGTTTGTAAAGGGTTCTTCTTTTGGCTGTGGTTGGTCGCTGTTGCTGCACACAGGCTTTCTCTGGTTGCGGCAGAGGGGCCCCTCTTTCTCTGGTTGCGGCAGAGGGGCGGCAGAGGCGCCCCTCTTTCTCGGGTCGCGGCAGAGGGGCCCCTCTTTCTCGGGTCGCGGCGGAGGGGCCCCTCTTTCTCGGGTCGCGGCGGAGGGGCCCCGCTTTCTCGGGTCGCGGCGGAGGGGCCCCGCTTTCTCGGGTCGCGGCCCCTCTTTGCCGCGGGGCTCGGGTTTCTCGTGGCAGGAGCGTCTCTGGTTGTGAGCGGTGTCTCTCGGCAGGCGGGCTTCCGTCGCTGTGGCTCGCGGGCTCGCTCGTGGCGTACGGGCTCAGCTGCTCTGAGGCACGTGGGATCTTCCAGGACCAGGGGTTGAACCAGTGTCCCCTTCATTGCAAGGCAGACCCTCAACTACTGGGCCGCCAGGGAAGCCCAGAGTACATGTTGTTTTCAAGTGCATATGGTACATTCACTAAGACTATATTCTGGACCATAATACAGTCAATTTAGGAGGACTGAAACATATCATACATGGGCCTCTGACCTGTGAATGAAGAATTTTGCTTGCCTTATCGGTAAACCAGTGGGCATGTATGGATGTGAGAGTTGAACTGTGAAGAAAGCTGAGCGCCGAAGAATTGATGCTTTTGAACTGTGGTGTTGGAGAAGACTCTTGAGAGTCCCTTGGACTGCAAGCAGATCCAACCAGTCCATTCTGAAGGAGATCAGTCCTGGGATTTCTTTGGAAAGAATGATGCTAAAGCTGAAACTCCTCATGCGAAGCATGGCCACCTCATGCGAAGAGTTGACTCATTGGAAAAGACTGTGATGCTGGGAGGGATTGGGGTCAGGAGGAGAAGGGGACAACAGAGGATGAGATGGCTGGATGACATCACTGACTTGATGGACGAGTCTGAGTGAACTCTGGGAGTTGGTGATGGACAGGGAGGCCTGGCGTGCTGCGATTCATGGGGTCGCAAAGAGTCGGACACGACTGAGCAACTGAACTGAACTGAACTATCGGTAAACCAAGGTGGCAGCCATCAAGCAGCTGCAGCCACCTCAGCGGTGCGCCCTGAGGGAATCAGGGTGGGAAAGACAGGATACTAGCCCTCATAGCTCAGGCACACTCAAAGGAACGGTTTCGAGGAGCCCAGAGCTTGTGCTGAGCTCCCTAAGCTGGGGTGTCTGCTTTTCTTTGATTAATGACCGAACAGCAGCAACAGTTAATGGTGATCTTTTGATGTCCCGCTGCCTGGTTTTTATTGCAAAATTCCTGTATATCCTGGCTCCTCCCCTTCTTCAGGGCAGTCCCTCAGAGCTATCTGAGAAGCTATCTCCTGGGTTTAAGTCCTCAGAAAGTCTATCAAATACAATATAATTCTCAACTCTCAGGTTGTGGTTTTTTTTTCAGTCAACAGACCACACTGAAAATGTTAGGAAAAATGTATCTTAAGAAATAGATTTAAAACAAGTACAGTGCATTGCTAAATAATTTGTAGGTCAAAGGAGGAAAAAAATCAAAATATTTTCAATAAAATGATGTAAATAAAAATACAACATACCAAAATTTTAAGGGTGCAGTTAGCCCAGGACTAACGAGATTTATAGTTGAAAAATGCTAACATTAGAAAAGAATTTTATTTCTAAAATTTGTGATCTAATAATCCACTATAGGAAGTTGTAGAAAAAAAAATAAACCCAAAAGGAAGTAGAAGAATGAAAATAGAGGAGTAGAAATACTACATTGTTTATTCCAGAAATGCAAGGTTGGTTTGACATTAGAAAAGCAATAAATGAAAACCAAGATATTAGTAAAGGATAAAATTATACGATCATTACACTAGATGCAGAAAAAAGCATTTGATAAAATTCACTCATTCATGCTTTTTTTTTTTTTTTTTTTAAACTCAGAACCAAAAATAAAAGAGGCTCTCTCAACCTGATAAAGGGTATCGGTGAAAAACCCACACCATAGTCAACACAGAAAAACTAAAGGCTTTCTCCTGAGATCAGGAACAAGACAAGATGTTTGCTTCTACCTCCTCTATTCAGCATTATACTGAGGTCCTGGCCATTGCACCATGAATAGAAAAAAAAGTATCAAAAAAAGCAAAACTCTTATTTTGGATAACATGGTAATTTACATAGAAAATCCTAAAGGAATCAACTACTCAACTAATGCATAAATTTAGCAAGGTTGCAGGAACCCAGTTAATTTGTAAAAATCATTTCCATTTTTACATTCTACAGCAAACAGCTAGAAAGTAGAATCTTGATATTTCGTTTACAACTGCATCAAAACCCCAAAATACTTTAGAATGAATTTACAAAAGATGTACAAGATCTCTACATGAAAATTTTCCAAGACTGACATAAATTGAGGGCTATACCTTATTCATGAATTAAGATGTCAGTTCTCCCCAAAATAGATCCAACACAATCCTAATTAAGATCTTGCAAGTTTTTTTTTTTTCTCCTGGTGAAATTAACAAGCTGATTATATAATTTTTATAGAAATGTTCAAAGATCCTGTAATATTCAAAGAAAATCTTGATAAAGAAGAGCAAAGTTGGAGGATTCACACAAAAGCTGCAAGTAACCCTCTGGACTGCAGCCCACCAGGCTCCTCTGTCCATGGGATTCTCCAGCAAGGATACTGGAGTGGGTTCCCAAGCCCCCCTCCAGGGGCTCTTCCCACCCCAGGGATCAAACCTGGCTCTGCTGCATTACAGGCAGACTCTTTACTGTCTGAGCCCCCAGGAAATCTAGACATCATGGTATTAATATGAGATGGACAAATAATGAATAAAGAAGAGCAAAGTTGGAGGATTCACACAAAAGCTGCAAGTAACCCTCTGGACTGCAGCCCACCAGGCTCCTCTGTCCATGGGATTCTCCAGCAAGGATACTGGAGTGGGTTCCCAAGCCCCCCTCCAGGGGCTCTTCCCACCCCAGGGATCAAACCTGGCTCTGCTGCATTACAGGCAGACTCTTTACTGTCTGAGCCCCCAGGAAATCTAGACATCATGGTATTAATATGAGATGGACAAATAATGAGCAAGACACAGATTCCCAAAGTAAATTCGCTTTTGTCTTTTCAGCAAATGACACTAAAATAACTGAATATCCACATGGACAAGAGACACCTAAAGCCTCGACTCTCAGCTCACGCCTCACAGAAGCAAGCCGAAGAGACAAAGCTTGAACAGAGACCAGCATACACAGGCTAAGACTATAAAATTTCCCAGGGAAAAGAGCCCATAAAACTTATGCAACCTTAAGAGAGGTGAGGTTTCTTGATACACAGAGATCCAAATATAAAGAAATGATTGATAAATTGGGCCTCACTAAAATTAAAAACATACCCATCAGAAATAATTAGGCAAGTCAGAGAATGTGGGAAACGTTTCTAAGATACCATACCTGAGAAAGGACTAGCAATCCTGGATCTATGTAAAGAATCCCTACAACTCAGTAGTAAAAAAGAGAAATGGATATTCAACAGAGGTTTTAGAAAGCAGATATACTGATGCCAAAAGCTCAGCTTCTCTGTATATTGGTGCTGAGTAGAATCTTGGAGACAGAGTTTTGAGTGAAATAGAAAAGAACAGCGTTGTTACTTTGCCAGCAAAGGGGGTCACTGCGTGCTAATGATTGCAAAATTGTGTGTCCTCAACTTGGAGAAGAGAGACCTTTTATAGTAAGTGTTCAAAGAGGCCATGATCAGCACACAGACATTCTTCTGATGAGTTGCTGGTAAGGTGGAGTAAGCAAGGAGAGGTAAGAAAGCCTTCTCAGTGATCAATGCAAAGAAATAGAGGAAAACAATAGAATGGGAAAGACTAGAGATCTCTTCAAGAAAATTGGAGATACTAAGGGAATTTTCATGCAAAGATGGGCACAATAAAGGACAGAAATGGTATGGACCTAACAGAAGTAAAAGATATTAAGAAGTGGCAGGAATACACAGAAGAACTGTACAAAAAAGATCTTCACGACCCAGATAATCACGATGGTGTGATCACTCACCTAGAGCCAGACATCCTGGAATGCGAAGTCAAGTGGGCCTTAGGAAGCATCACTACGAACAAAGCTAGTGGAGGCGATGGAATTCCAGCTGAGCTATTTCAAATCCTAAAAGATGATGTTGTGAAAGTGCTGCACTCAATATGCCAGCAAATTTGGAAGACTCAGCAGTGGCCACAGGACTGGAAAAGGTCAGTTTTCATTCCAATCCCAAAGAAAGGCAATGCAAAAGAATGCTCAAACTACCGCACAATTGCACTCATCTCACACACTGGCAAAGTAATGCTCAAAATTCTCCAAGCCAGGCTTCAGCAATACGTGAACCATGAACTTTCAGATGTTCAAGCTGGTTTTAGAAAAGGTAGGGGACCCAGAGATCAAATTGCCAACATCCGCTGGATCATCGAAAAAGCAAGAGTTCCAGAAAACATCTACTTCTGCTTTATTGACTATGCCAAAGCTTTTGACTGTGTGGATCACAGTAAACTGGAAAATTCTGAAAGAGATGGGAATACCAGCCCACCTGACCTGCCTCCTGAGAAATCTGTATGCGGGTCAGGAAGCAACAGTTAGAACCAGACATAGAACAACAGACTGGCTCCAAATAGGAAAAGGAGTATGTCAAGGCTGTATATTGTCACCCTGCTTATTTAACTTCTATGCAGAGTACATCATGAGAAACGCTGGACTGGAAGAAGCACAAGCTGGAGTCAAGATTGCTGGGAGAAATATCAATAACCTCAGATATGCAGATGACACCACCCTTATGGCAGAAAATGAAGAACTAAAGAGCCTCTTGATGAAAGTGGAAGAGGAGAGCGAAGAAGTTGACTTAAAGCTCAACATTCAGAAAACTAAGACTATGGCATTTGGTCCCATCATTTCATGGGAAATAGATGGGGAAACAGTCTCTTTCTTTATGGGAAATAAAGTGAGAAACTTCATTTTCTTGGGCTCCAAAATCACTGCAGATAGTGACTGCAGCCATGAAATTAAAAAGACACTTGCTCCTTGGAAGAAAAGTTATGACCAACCTAGACAGCATATTCAAAAGCAGAGACATGAGATTACTTTGCCAACAAAGGTCCATCTTGTCAAAGCGATGGTTTTTCCAGTAGTCATGTATGGATGTGAGAGTTGGACTGTAAAAACAGTCTCTTTCTTTATGGGAAATAAAGTGAGAAACTTCATTTTCTTGGGCTCCAAAATCACTGCAGATAGTGACTGCAGCCATGAAATTAAAAAGACACTTGCTCCTTGGAAGAAAAGTTATGACCAACCTAGACAGCATATTCAAAAGCAGAGACATGAGATTACTTTGCCAACAAAGGTCCATCTTGTCAAAGCGATGGTTTTTCCAGTAGTCATGTATGGATGTGAGAGTTGGACTGTAAAGAAAGCTGAGTGCTGGAGAACTGATGCTTTTGAACTGTGGTGTTGGAGAAGACTCTTGAGAGTCCCTTGGACTGCAAGGAGATCCAACCAGTCCAGCCTAAAGAAATCAGTCCTGAATATTCATTGGATGGACTGATGCTGAAGCTCCACTACTTTGGCCCCTGATGCAAAGAACTAACTCATTTGAAAAGACCCTGGTGCTGGGAACGATTGAAAGTGGGAGGAAAGGGGGACGACAGAGGATGAGGCGGTTGGATGGCATCACCAACTGGATGGACATGAGTCTGAGTCAACTCTGGGAGTTGGTGAAGGACAGGGAGGCCTGATGTGCTGCGATTCATGGGGTCGCAAAGAGTCGGACACGTCTGAGCCACTGGACTGCACTGGAGTTTAAGTAGGAGTCAGCGTCAGCAACTTTCAGTCCAACTGGTATGGAGCCTTTCCCTGGCGGCTCAGAGGTTAAAGCGTCTGCCTCCGATGCGGGAGACCCGGGTTCGATCCCTGGGTCGGGAAGATTCCCTGGAGAAGGAAATGGCAACCCACTCCAGTATTCTTGCCTGGAGAATCCCATGGACGGAGAAGCCTAGTAGGCTACAGTCCAAAGGGTCGCAAAGAGTCGGACACGACTGAGCGACTTCACCTTATGCTTGTGGGCGGCCTGTCATCATCAATCATTAACTTTCCCCACCTGGAGGGGGTTCAGTGTCTGCAAAATAGGTTACAGATATTGTGTGTGTATATCCATTGTGGGGGAAACAGGACCTTGCCCCAGGGCTGCCCTTGACTGCTTCTTCCTGGTCTCACATCCCCGCCCTTCCCTAATTAACAACTGCTTGAATCTGTCCAGTAGAGCTCAGAGAAGGTCAAGGATGCTGAATGAAGGCTGTTTTTTTGTAATCAAAGGAATAGGGAGGAGCAGAGAAAGGCTTTGTGCCCAGGAGCCCCCTAGGGCCCTGCTTGGTATCAGTGCAAATGGCCAACAAGCACATCAGTCAACGCAGGTGCTCAGTCCTGTCTGACTCTTTGCAACCCCACGGACCGTAGGACCAACAGGCTCCTCTGTCCATGGATTTCCCAGGCAAGAACACTGCACTGGATTGCCATTTGCTCCTCTAGGGAATCTTCCCGACCCAGGGATCGAACCCTCATCTCCTGCATTGCAGGCGGATTCTTTACTGCTGAGTCATCAGGGAAATGCAAATTAGACTACAGTGAGATATCAGTACACATCCACCAATATATTTAAAATTAAAATGACTTACACTGCCAAATGTTCACAAGGATATCGGACATCCAAAACTTGTGCCTTGTCAATTGGTACAACTACTTTGGATAAACGTTAGTTTCTTATAAAATTAAACAGCGCCACTATGGTCCAAAGAGTCGGACACGACTGAGTGACTGAACTGAACGGAACTATGACTCAGCAGTTCCACTCCTGGGTGTTTACCCAAGAGATGTGAAAACACACGTCCATAAACACTGTGCAGGAATGCGCCTGGCATTTTATTTATGATGACAAACATTTTCTTTTTGGTAGTCCACCAATTTTTAATTGCATGTAGGGATAATTCAACAAATCAACAAATGTTGTGACCCCATGGACTCTACAGTGCATGGAATTCTTCAGGCCAGAATACCGGAGTGGTTTGCCCTTCCCTTCTCCAGGGGATCTTCCCAACCCAGGTCTCCTGATTTGCAGGCGAATTCTTTACCAGCTGAGCCACCAGGGAAGCCCAACAATACTGGAGTGGGTAGCCTATCCCTTTTCCCGCAGATCTTCCCAACCCAGGAATCAAACTGGGGTCTCCTGCATTGCAGGCAGATTTTTTACCAGCTGAGCTACGAGGAAAGCCAAATAGATAACAGATAGTGGCAGTATTAAGGGAAAAGATACAGCAAAGCAGGAGGGTAGAATTCCCTGGCCAGTCTTGGTGCACTTTCTTTCTAATACTGTAATCAGAGAAGACTCACTAATAAGGCAGCACTGAAGAGAGTCCTGAGGAGGTGAAGTGTGGTATTTGAGGGAAACTTGGCAAGTAGAGAGGAAGCATGTGCAAAGACCCTGAGGTGATGTGTTCAGGGAACATCAGGAACTCAGAGGAAGGGGAGTGAAACAGATAAATTGAGGTCAGGTCACTAGGTATTTGTGTAAATTAAAAGGATCTTAGAAAACATCAGAAGAATTTCAGCAGAGGAGAGTCATGCCCTGGTGATGCCAAGCACCTTTAATAGTCCTGGTGGCTCAGAGGAAAAAGCGTCTGCCTGCAATGCAGGAGACCCAGGGTTGGGAAGATCCCCTGGAGAAGGAAATGGCAACCCACTCCAGTATTCTTGCCTGGAGAATCCTATGAACAGAGGAGCCTGAGCGGGCTACAGTCCACGGGGTCGCAAAGAGTCGGACACGACTGAGTTCACTTCACTTGACTTCACTTCTATCAGTAAGGAGAGAGTGAATATTCAACCAATAAAAAGGGAAGGACTAGTAAGATATGTAACATGGCTAGATCTCAGAAATACAGGGCTTTACACGAATACATAACTATGAATCCATTTATATGAAGATGCAGAACAAGCAAAACTAATTTCTACAAAGGGAAAAGCGGATGGCAGAAAAATTCAGAACGCTGATTGCCTCTGTAGGAATGTGGTTGGGAACTTGCTGGGAAGGGGCCTGGGATATTTGGTGGATAGGTTGGATAGATTTGTGTTTAATTTGCAAGAGTGAATGCATTTGCCAGAACTCATTTAATGGTACAGTTAAGATTTGTGCATTTCATAGTATGTAAATTTTATTCCCAAAGAACACAATCTGTAAGTAAGTAGGGTTGTATTGATCTCTACCGGCTTCCCAAGTGGCTCAGTGGTAAAGAATCTGCCCACAATGCAGGGGTTCGATCCCTGGGTCGGGAAGATCCTCTGGAGAAGGAAATGGCAACCCACTCCAGTATCCTTGCCATGGACAGAGGAGCCTGGCGGGTTACAGCCCATGGGGTCTCAACAAGTCAGACACGACTTAGTGACTGGGCAACAACCCTGAACTCCAGGAAGGAAACTGCAGGGAGACGTGCGGGGTGTGTGTGTGGGGGGGGGGGGCGGGGAGCAGTGCACTGATGTCTGCAACTTTGAAATGAATCCAAACGAGCTGAGTTGATGGATGGAAAGAGGGATGGACAGATATGTAAGAAAGCAAGAAGAGTAAAATGTTCGTTGAGTACGCGGCAATTCACCGAAACATTCATTCGAGGTGGCGGTGGGGAGCTCATCACAGGACTCGCCCTGGGTGGACGCCCTGGGTGCTCCTCCTCTAAGCGTTGTTCTCTAAAGCCCTTGCTCCCAAGAGGCCAGATAAAAGCGGGGCATCCGGGAGTGGAGAGGAGAGAAACTGGAGAGGAACACTGGCAGCATCGTCGGGAGGACTCCTGTTGGAGCTGAAGCTCCAATCCTTTGGCCGCCTGACGCGAAGAGCTGACTCATTGGAGAAGACCCTGATGCTGGGCAAGATTGGGGGCAGGAGGAGAAGGGGACGACAGAGGATGAGATGGCTGGATGGCATCACCGACTCAGTGGACATGAATTTGAGTGAACCGCGGGAGTTGGGGGTGGACAGGGCGGCCTGGCGCGCTGCGGTCCATGGGGTCGCAGAGTCGGACACGCCTGAGTGACTGAACTGAACCAGCGGGTCAGGACTTCTGGTGGCAGGCGGACGGGCACCTGGAAGTGTCTGTGTCTCAATTCTCTGCTCCTGGCAGGATCGGTGGGGGGGCCCTGAGCCCGGGGCCACTCTCTCAGGAGGCGAGGAAACGCTCGTTCATTGGAAGATGCCCAGGCATCTTTTCCTCCCGGGTCCGCCTCCACCCCGCAGGCCAGGGCCGCT
>SJXO01000179.1:291710-330231 GCA_006408615.1 Connochaetes taurinus
TGGGGGGGGTTTGGTGGGGTGGGGTTTGGCTTTTCAGTCTTGAGGTTGTTGTTCTCTAGTCGGATATCCCTTTTTTTTTTTTTGGTCTATCAGCTACTTCTGCTTTGTTTTCACCCATTTGCTTAATTTCATAGTTTAGGTGTGAGTCTCCATTTATCTTCCAGCTCATTAATTCTTTTCTCCACTGTCTGATAACTGTCTTTAACAATATTTTCAGAAGATGTTTATTAAGGACCCGCTATTAAGCGTTGGTCTAAATATTATCGGTTCTTCTTTGCTCTTCTCCTGCTGTCTTTATTATCATCAATAGGTCTTCATTTATAATTCCTTTTTTAAATATCCTCAGGGCTTAACTTATTTTACAGTTGGAAGTTTGCACCTCTGATCCCTTTCATTCATTTCACTGCACCCCACCCCCTGCCTTTGGCAGCTTCTCTGTATTAGGAGTTCAGGTGCTGGGTTTTGTTTTTTTTTAAGAGATTCTGTATATAAGTGACATCATACAGCATCTGCCTGTCACTCTCGGCCCATCCATGTCCTCACAATGGCAGCATTTCCTTCCTTCTTTCTTCTTTTTTTTTTTTTGGCCACATCACGTGTCATACGGGATCTTAGTTCCCTGAGCAGGGATCAAACCTGTGACCCGTGCAGTTAAGCATGGCCTCTTAACCAGTGAACAGCCAAGGACGTCCTCCTTTTCAAAACACGGGTGACTAGTATTCCATCAGGTATTGCATGACTTCTTTATCCATTTACCTGCTGACAGACCCTCAGGCTGTTTCCCAAGTCCTGGCTATTGTAAGCAACGCTGCAGAGGACGTGCAATTTCGGGCATCTTTTCAAGTTAATGATTTCATTTCCTTTCTTTCCCTTTTTCAAGTTAATGTTTCGTTTGTTTTCTGGATGAATATCCAGAAATGGAACTGCTGGATCGTGTGGTAATTCCGTTTTTAATTTTTCGAGGAACTTCCATGCTGGTTTCCACGGAGGCTGCACCAGCTTGCATCCGCTCGGACAGCACTCCAGGGCTCCCTTTCTTCCACATCCTTAACGATGCTTCATATCTCTTCTCTTTCTGATAACAGCCATTCCTACAGGTGTGAGGTGATATCTCCTTGCAGTTTTGATTTGTATTTCACTGATGGCTAGGAATGTTGAGCACCCGTGTCTTCTTTGGGGAAATGTCTGGCCAAATCTCTTTTCTCTCAGAGTAGATTCTCAGTCGTGCTTGCTCATCTGTGGGGTCCCTCCTTTCTTCAGTTTTCCTGCTGTTTCCTATAAGCTACTTCCATTCCCAGCGGAATCTTGTGATCTTTCTTTGGGACTTAAAATTTGAAAACTGAATATATGCTACAGTTAGCATTTTCCTTACTTAAAAAAAAAAAATTGTTGATTGCTGCCCTGGGTCTTCATTGCTGCATGTGAGGTTTTTCAACATCAGTCCTTCCAATGAATATTCAGGGTTGATTTCCTTTAGGATAGACTGGTTTATTCTCCTTGCAGTCCAAGGGACTCTTAAGAGTCTTCTCCAACACCACAATTCAAAAGCATCGGTTCTTTGGCACTCAAACTTTAGGCTTAGTCTTTTATTTAACAACCTGTGACTGAAAATCAACATCTGTAAAAAGAAATGTATCGAAGGCACACTTGGCCACGCAGACTTACTGGTGTCCTGTGGGATGATGGATGAGGACCATCCATCTGGGAGCTGATAGCTTAAAACAACAACTGTCACTCCTGCTTCAGCTAATTAAGATAAATTTCCTGGAGGATGTGGAGTCCAGGGGCCGGCTGGGAAGAGTTGCGACCTACTTATTCTTTCAGCAGCTCTTTGCGTTAGGGAAAGTAAGGCTCAGAGAGAGTTAGTAAGTTAAATTTCCCAAGTACACATGGCTGGTAAGGGAGTATATCACTTTCAAGTTACAAGACCCAGAAAGCAGTGGTTAAAGCATATAGGATTTTAGTCCAGCCCAGAAAAGAGGCCTGTGCTGCGTGTAGATACTTCAGGGGCTAGTGGCGGCAGCATGATGTCAACAGGAGTCAGGCCTCCTCAGCTCTGTTATCCTCAGGTGTTGCTCTGGTCCTCGGGGCTCAGCATGGTTGCTGGACCTCTGGCCATCGCATCCACAGCGTGAGTTGTTCTTCAGTTGCTCAGTCGTATCTGACTCCTTGGGACCCCATGGACCGCAGCACGCCAGGCCTCCCTGTCCATCACCAACTCCCGGAGTTTGCTCAAACTCACGTCCGTTGAGTCAGTGAGGCCATCCAACCATCTCATCCTCTGCCGCCCCCTTCTCCTCCTGCCCTCAGTCTTTCCCAGCATCAGAGTCTTTTCCAGTGAGTCGGCTCTTCACATCAGGTGATCAAAGTATTGGAGCTTCAGCTTCAAGATCAGACCTTCCAGTGAATATTCAGGGCTGATTTCCTGTAGGATGGACTGGTCTGCTAAGTAACAGCAGTAGAAGAAAAGGGAAGGTTAGTGTGTGTCCTTTCCCTCTCGAGGACGTGTCTCAGGTCATTTTCTTAAAGAAGCAGACTCTGGCTAAAGGTTTGGGTCGAAGCAATCTATCAAGGAGGTGCCCAGAAGAGCCTCGCAGGAGGGTGAGCGCTGTGAGGATGGGGTGGGGGGCAGTCCAGCAGGAGGCTGTCTTCTGGAGCACGAGTTCCATGTCGTGTCCCACCAGAGGCGAAGCTGCCGGCTGCGGGATGCACACAGCTGTCACTCACTGGCCGTGGCTGGAGTGGAAGAGACCCAGGCACTTTCCTGTACGTGTGAAAAATCGCGTTTGAAAGGGCCCGGTACCCTTTTGTTGAGGGGTTGCTCTGTGCCTTGTAGGATGTTGAGCAGCGTCTCTGGACCAAAGACAAAGTTTTGAAGCCCCTGTTTGTTTGCCCCTCTGTACACCTCACCTGCAACCTCACACCTCAGCTTTGGCTTGAACTGTTAACTGTGGGGTGCCTCTGTTATTTTTTAATTGATGTTCTTGATTTCGGCGCTGAGTCTCGGTTGCTGCACGGCCTTTAGCTGGGTGACCAGGGGCTGGCCTTCACTCGTGGAGAGGGCTTCTCAATCGTGGCGGCTTCCTGTCCCAAGGCGTGGGTTCCAGGGCCCGGGCTCCAGTTGCGGGCAGTGGTCTCAGTTACTTTTTGACACGTGGGATCTTTCCAAACCAGGGATGGAACTTGTGTTCCCTGCATTGGCAAATTGCAGTCCAAGGGACTCTCAAGAGTCTTCTCCAACACCACAGTTCAAAAGCATCAGTTCTTTGGCACTCAACTTTCTTTATGGTCCAACTGTCACATCCATACATGACTACTGGAAAAACCATAGCTTTGACTAGACGGACTTGGTTTCTTTGGCCAGGTAATGTTTTCAAGACATCCATATTATAATACATATGAATACTTCATGCCTTTTTATTGCCAAATAATATTCTGTTATATGGCTACACCATGTTTTATCTGTTATTTCATCAGCTGATAGATGTTTGGGTTGTGTTAATTTTTTAGCTATTATGAATAATTCTGTATAATGATGAATAAGTATACAAGTTTTTGTGCAGACATAGTATTTTTATTTATCTTGGGTAGATTTAGAATTTCTGGGTCATATAGAAACTCTTTTCTCAACCTTTGGAAGAACTGTTAGACTCTTCCCAAGTAGTTGTATCATTTTACATTCCCACCAACAGTGTATGAGGGTTCCTCTTTCTTCACATCCTTGCCAACACGCTCAATAACCCATCTCTGTGGTTACGTTCATCTTGTGGATATGAAGTGGTGTCTCATTGCATCTTGGATGTGCATTTCCCTAATAACAGGTGATGCTGAGCATATTTTCATGCGTTTTTTAGTCATTGATATACCTTCTTGAAAGAAATGTCTATTCAGATCCTTTGCCGTTTTTAAATTGGGTTATTTGGGATTTTTTATTATTGAATTATAAGTGTTCTTTATATGTGATAGATTTAAGACCCTTACCAGATACGTAGTTTGCAAATGTTCCTGCCCCTCCCGCAGGCTGTCATTTCACTTTCCCCGCGGTGTCCTCTGAAATACAAGCACTTCACACTGTGATGAAGCCTCATGAACTGCTGTGTCATTGTTCTTTATGCTTTCAGTGTCATATGCAAGACACCATCGCCTAATCCAGCGCCGCAGAGGTCTGTACCCTTGTTTTCTCCTGAGAGTTTCTAGTTTTGCTCTTACATTAAGGTTGTAGGTCTATTTTGAACCCATTTTTTATACGTTATGAGACAAGGGTCCAGCTTAAGTCGTTTCCGTGCAGTATCCAGTCCCAGCAGCATCTGTTGGAAAGACTATACTCTCCCTCATTGAATAGTTTTGACTCCCTGGTCAAAAATCGGTTGACCATAAACGTGAGGGTTGATTTCTGAACTCTCAGGTCTGCTCCACCGATCTCCATGTGTATCCTCAGCAAGTACCACACTGCCGGGACCACTTTAACTTTGTGGTTAATTGTGAAATCAGGAAGTCTGAATCCTCCAGGGTGGTTGTTCTTCTTCAGAATTGTTTTGGCTATTATGGGTGCCTTGAACTTTCCTGTGCATTTTAAGATCAGCTTGTCAGTTTCTGCAAAGAAGGCTTGTGTTGGCTCTGTAGATCAACTAGGGGAATATTGTGATTTTTAAAATATTATGTGTTATAATCCGTGGGGTGTCTTTTCATTTATTTGGATTCTTTAATCTCTTTCAGTAATGTTCCGTTGTTTTCAAGTATCACTATAAGGAGGCTAGACATTTGGATGGGAAAAGAATTCCGCCTTTATGTTCGCTGACCCCTGACCGAGCAGCCTCTAGCATTTCCTTCAGTGGAGCGGATAGAGAACCGCTCAGAGGCAGAACAAGTAGCCCCTGTCACTTTGTCACCAGCAGAAATCACAGGTGGGTTCTTCTCACCTAAGAGTGTGGCACAGCCGGCATGTCAGCCCCTCACCATACTGCAGACTTGGGCTCGCTGTTAGGCCTATTCTTGTTATCTAATGATGCAGTAAAGTTGCTCATATACTGTATCATGGGACGCCCTGATGGCTCAGCAGGTAAAGAGTCTGCCTACAACACAGGAGACACAGGAGTCGCAGGTTAGATCCCCTGGAATAGGAAACAGCAACCTGCTTGCCTAGAAAATTCCACAGACAGAGGCGCCTGGAGGGCTACTAGTCCGTTGGACCACTAAGAGTCGGACACCGCTGCGCGTGCGGCGCCGGCACTGAGCCAGCATCTGCTGCCCGGTTTCCTAACTTTAATGTCATGGCTTTTGTAATCTTATGCACTTTATTTCACTCATTAAAAAAAAAAAAAAAAAGAATCTGAGACAGTGGAGACCGGCAGGCTTCCCCAGACTGCTGAAAGCGCCTGTCATAGAAACAGGAATTGAGAACCCCGCCGAGGTCAGGCGGACTTTGAATGAAGAGCAGAGGGGAAGTGGTCGTTTTATCACTGCTCCTCGGGTGCCTGGCAAAGAGCTTTAACCCACTCGCAGCTGTTTGAAAACTGGCTTGAAGCACTCTTATTGCTCCATCACTGCACAGTCTCAGCTTTTCCTGCTGATTCAGAAGACATCTCAGGCTGTTGCGGTACCCGGAGGATCACCACGGCGCAGAAGATACCGCAGCCGCTCAGAGCAGCGGGCAGGCAGCGAGCGCTGAGTGCCCAGTGCCCAGTGCCCAGTGCGGAGCGCGCGCCCTGCCCTTCCTGCTCTCAGCTGGCGGCCCGCCCCTCCGCACGGCTGCGGCGCCAGTGCACTCCTGCTTCTTTGCACTTAAATACTGCTTCTGTTCACGGGGTTCTCGTGAGGATGAGACGGTTGGACGGCATCACCGACTCGATGGGCACGCGTTTGAGCAAACTGTGGGAGTTGGGGGTGGACAGGGAGGCCTGGCGTGCTGCAGTCCATGGGGTCGCAGAGAGTCGGACACGCCTGAGCGACTGAACTGGACTGAACTGAACGAATGGGGTTCTCAGGCAAGAATACCGGAGCCGTTTGCCATTCCCTCCCCCAGTGGACCAGGGCTTGTCAGAACCCTCCACTTCTTGGGTGGCCCTCACTGCGCCCCTCATAGCTTCAGCGAGTTATGCGAGCCCCTTGGCCCCAACGAGGCTGTGACTCAATGGACATGAGTTTGAGCAAACTCCAGGAGATGGTGAAGAACAGGGAAGCCTGGCGTGCTGCAGCCCGTGGGGTTGTAGACTTGGACACGACTTAGTGAGTGAACAGCTACTTCTTTACGGTTGTTTAGCAGTTGGCAAAAAATCCGCCTACAATGCCTGAGACCCAGGTTCCCTCCCTGGGTCGGGAAGATCCCCTGGAGAAGGAAATGGCAACCCACTCCAGTACTCTTGCCTGGGAAATCCCACCGACAGAGGAGCCTGGCGGAGTCTCATGAGTCCCCATGGGGTCTCAAGAGTCGGACCCGACTGGGCAGCTAAACCACCCCCACTTCTCGTTCCACATTTAAACTAGAAGTCGCAGCTGTGGCCAGAGGCGCCATGCTTTGTTTGGCCCACANCCACTCCAGTACTCTTGCCTGGGAAATCCCACCGACAGAGGAGCCTGGCGGAGTCTCATGAGTCCCCATGGGGTCTCAAGAGTCGGACCCGACTGGGCAGCTAAACCACCCCCACTTCTCGTTCCACATTTAAACTAGAAGTCGCAGCTGTGGCCAGAGGCGCCATGCTTTGTTTGGCCCACAGATGGAGATGTGCTGGGAAATGTTTGGTGGCAGCTTAAAGAGCAAAGAAACAAGAGCCTGACTTGTAGCATTTGCCTGTTTCTGTGACGTAAATATTCCCTAAATGGCCACAAACATTTCAAGCTATGAATGTGAATTCACTCAAAGCAGGAGTAGAGAGAATATATGCTCTTATGAGCCTATAACAGCCAGTTCCAGGAAGCTAACATGGGCTGTGGGGTGTTTGAGAAGACTCAAAGCAGTGGTCAACTTTTAAAAATGAGATTTCCAGTCAAACTGTACATTTCTGATTTCTCTTGGAAAGTGAGAAATCTGGCTGTGCTGGGTCAGCTTTCCTACGTGCCAGCCACCGGCTGAAGACGAGCAATGGCTGCCCCCCTGTCCCCACCCCATCCAGCCTGAGTGTCACCTGCCCTTCGTCACTGGCCTAAGAGCTGAGGTCCACCCTGTCTCTTTGAGACGTAAGAACCGAGTGACCTTGTCACCTGGCTCTTTATCAGGAAATTAAGGAACGAGCTGCAGAGCTGTGTCCTGCGTGACACTGCTTTTCAGAAACTGCTGCCGGTCTGATCACAGAGCAGTCAAGCCTCTCCCGATGGGATTCGTGGAGACTGGATCCCACTCTTGTTGATTTCTCTCTGGTCGTTCCCCATCAGTAGGCAAAGAAGCTGTTCTTAAGCTGTGTAATAAATGAGGTTGAACCGGAAAAGCGTGAACTTTGTGACCAGCCAAAGGTTTTCCTCTGGGAAATTAAGACCCATTAACTGGAAATGGTGAAAAGTGACAGGTTCAAAGGAAACTCAGTAGAGTAATTAAAAAATGTATCGAGCTCTGTACAGCATGCAACTGACAGGCACAGTGAAACGGAAAGGGCGCCTCTGAGGTCTCGCTGGATACTGGCCATGTTGGTTTTGGATAACGCCCAAGTGTCTGTGGGAAAGATCACTCTGAAACCTGGGATGCCAACCCCGCCAAAGTGATTGTCCCATAAATACTTCATTATTTATGGGTATTAAGGGACTCATAAAGGGTATTAGGCTAACCCTAACCCTAATACCCTGTTCTTGGGTGGGGTGAAGTGCTTCTGCAGATGATTTAGGAATATGAGGTTTAGGAAAGGGTAATGCACTGGAGAAGGAAATGGCCCCCCACTCCAGTGTTCTTGCCTGGAGAATCCCAGGGACAGGGGAGCCTGGTGGGCTGCCGTTTATGGGGTCGCACAGAGTCAGACACGACTGAAGCGACTTAGTCCTGGGGTTTCAAGTGCTGGGAGACAAGTGGAAGTTGGTAAGAAAAACAGCGAAATTAAGAATTGCATCACTTAAACACCGGCAAGAGTTATTCAAGAATAAAGTCAATTGCATTGTGGGAAAGAGAGCTCCATTTTTAAAGACGCTTTTTGTGAACATTAACGCGGTGAGGCGTTTTTCATGACTCCTCTGTGAAAACCCTCTAGACTCTCATAATCCTGTGTTTGTTTGGGGCGGAGATAGGACCCGGTGCTAACGAACATCCATCCCTTCCGGTTCTTTTTTCCAACAAGTGATATTAAATGAAGAGAGAAGAGGGTTTTAAACTGGTGAACAGAGATTATTAGAAACAGATGCAGTAAAACCACCGTTAAAATACTGAGGTTGGCAGGCAGAAGATACGGAAATGTGGGAGACAGATGTTAAAGGGAGCATTTTGAAGTGGCAGGAAAATCTGCCTGGGAGGGAAGACGACAGGTGGGATGCAGAAACAAGCTTTGCAGACTTGAGCATCTTCATTCCTTTGCCTTTAAGGAGCATCAGCGTGCTCTGAAAAGCCCGGGAGACCCAACAGCCGCCACTGGCACCCACTTTGCACCAGATGCTGAGTGTCTTCAGTGGGCAAGATACTCTCAGTAGGCGCCCAGATTCTAGCAATTAAATTTGTTGAGCCCTTCACTGCACCAGGCACATAAACCATAAGCAGCGGTTTGTGTTTGATCCTCAGAACAACACTCAGTGATGACATCCCCATTTCACAGAGGAGCAAACTGAGGCTTAGGAAACTTACCCCTCACCCCACAGCTAGCAGAAGAAGGAGTAGGTCCATCTGGCTTCAAAGCCCACACTTTTTCTGGACTGCGGTGTCACTACATAAGCATCAGATTGTATTGTGAACTAATTAATTAGTTGAGCATAATGGTCCCCCAAAACATGGTGTAGAATTGCTGTTCTATGTTCTCAGCACTGATGAAAATTAATTCAAAATACCAGCAAAGATGGACTCAGTCCCAGTTCTATTTGATTTTATTCTTTCTTGATAGTTTTCTTTTTTTAATAAAAGCTATTACCATTGCCTTGGTTACTCTTTGCCACCTCTGAATTTTCAACAAATCCAGGGTGAGTCAGGGAGAATGGTGGATTCTTCTGATGCTGTATGCAAGGAGTCCCTGATCCTGCCAGTGTGCCCAGCCTGAATGAGAGATGGTGTGAATATTGCCAAAGGGATGAAGGGGCCTTCGGAGAGCAGCCAGTCCCGGGGTGATTCCAGGGTTCCTGTCTCCCATTCTCTTGCAGAGAACATTGTGAGCTGTTTCAGTTCTCCAGGGGAGTCCCTCCCATCTCTGCTTCCAGAAGATTAAGAGGTCTCCTTGACCATGCATGGGTGGAGATTTACCAACTCCTCATTAATGGAATTCTGGAAGACAGTGCTAAGACTTTCTCAATACCACAAATGGTCTTTTCTGTAGCTGGATTAGTGCCTGGCATTTGGAAATGCCGTTTTATCACATAATTGGCTTGGCTGTGTTGAAATGTGTTTTTTGTTTTGTTTGTTGTTGTTTTTACTGATCTTCACGGTTTTTTTTTTTATTTTTTACTATTTCTTTTTTAAACTTTGTCTAGATATAATTTCTATGACATACATATAAATACTATATGACATGCTGCTGCCACTGCTGAGCCACGTCAGTCCTGTCCGACTCTGTGCGACCCCACAGACGGCGGCCCCCCAGGCTCTGCTGTCCCTGGGATTCTCCAGGCAAGAACACTGGAGTGGGGTGCCATTTATTTCAAATGTGGGATTCAGTGATGTGGATACCTTCACAGTGTTGGGAAATACTCACCACCACCCATTTGTAAAACATTTCTGTCATCCTAAAAATAATGGCTACATCCATGACGCAGTTGTTCCCAATTCAGCAGCCCCCGGCACCTGGCAACTACATTTTCACTTCAATTATTTCCATTTGGTTATTTTTATATTTCTGCTTCTTTCTTGAAAATCACTAGTTTGTTCATTTTTGTCATACTTTCCATTACGTCTGTTTTTCCCTGGTTTCTTTTTCTCTTTGAACCTGCTTACAATGGCTGTTTTGAAGTGTTTTCTGTTAATTACCACATCTGGAGATATTCAGAGACAGTTTATACTGACTGATTTCTTTCTTTGCATATTTCATTATTTTTTTTGTTGAAAACTGGACATCTTGGAAAATATATCATAACCCTGGACTCTTATTTTTCCCCTGAAGGTCATTGTTTCTGATTCTTTAAATGTATTCAGTGACCTGCTTGGGCTGAATCTGTGAACTAGGTCACTGTGCGACGTGTGACTGCTGATTTATCTGGTCAGAGTTTTTGTGACACTCCTTTTTCTGGAAGCTTGGTTTCCTGAAGGTGAGCTCTGCGTCCCCGCCGCTGCGCGGTCAGTGATCGCACAGAGGCTGTCCTCAACCACCTTGACCATAAGGCTCTGTCTTCTGCCAACAGAGCCGTGTGTGAGAAGGGAGCGTTCCGAGGTCACGCCGTTTGTAAGTTGGCCGAAGCGTCCATCTTCCGCTGAGCCTTTTCATCTCCTCCGTGCACTGCCTCGGGGCTGAGGGAACCTGTCTCAGTGGTGTTCGGTGGGTGCTTCTTCCTCTCATCACACTGGATCTCCTCGCGTCTCGGGGAGCGCCTCGGAGTCCCCCCAGCACCTCTTAGGCCTTGCAGTCCACACGGAACCACGGGTCCCCGTCTGTCTCACTCACTTCCGTGTGTCTGCACCCCGCACAGTGCCAGGCACACCGCGGGCCCTCAGGAAGCGTTTGTTGGGTGGACGGATGAATGGAAACTTGCTTTCCATGGGCTTTGACTGAGACTCCCTTGCACCCTCCCTT
This sequence comes from Connochaetes taurinus, assembly GCA_006408615.1. Lineage (NCBI taxonomy): Eukaryota > Metazoa > Chordata > Mammalia > Artiodactyla > Bovidae > Connochaetes > Connochaetes taurinus. The sequence goes on from SJXO01000179.1 coordinate 302,549, forward strand.
TGTCGCCCCTGGATGAGCACCTGGCCTTTGATCTCCTGAAATGACAGCGAGCCAGCTCACAGCTCTGCACAGGCGTGGCTCAAATGAATTAGCAGAGGTAGACAAATGCAAAGTGACTTAATATTTAGTAAAACAGACTCACAGACTTAGAGAATGAAGTTACGGTTACAAGAGCGGAGGGGTGGGAGGGGGAGGATAGATTGGGAGTTTGGAATTGACATGTGCACACACTGCTATATAATGAAAATAAATGCCTTAAAAAAAGGTTAACATAATTAAACAAAACTTGATTTCTTGTAGTCTGAGAGAGGCTTCCCAGGTGGCGCTAGTGGTAAAGAACCGCCGGCAATGCAGGAAACGTACGAGGTGGGGGCTCGATCCCCCTGGGTCGGGAAGATCCTCTGGAGGAGGAAACGGCACCCACTCCAGGATTCTTGCCGGGAGAATCCCGTGGGCAGAGGAGCCTGGCGGGCCGCAGTCCGTGGGGTTGCAGAGCTGGACAGGGCTGGAGAGCAAAGAGAAATGGCAGTGTGCAGGGCTCGTGCTTTGCCTGCTTGCTCTCCTCCTGTCTCACGGAGACCGAGTCCTCTCCCAGGTCACCTCGGAGGAGAAGGACTCCCTCCCTTTGCGCACGCACTGCAGCATCACTGGCTTACCTGGCAGCTAGGGGACAACGTGCTGCCTTATCAAGGAGTTTTCTCTAGAATTAAAGCTCTCTGTAGAAATGCATCTGCCCTAAGCTTGTTTCTAGGTTAATCATTTTGGTAGAAGCATTTTAATCGATTAAATATTTGTATACTGATATTTATCATGTATCAAAATTTATTACAGTACCCTAGTGAGAATTTAGCTTTCTAAGCCTAGAAGTCACAAAGGATAAGACTAAGAGATCTGGCTGGTGAAGACATAAGACTCCTGTGTATTTAACACCCAAAACAATAAACTACAGAAAAGTGTTTCTAGCTAATGAAGCGTTAATGTCGATTATGGGTATCATAAAGTAAAACATGAACATCTCTACTCTGGGAACAACCTAATATTCCATCAATAGGAAAATGACTAAACACTCACAGAAGGGAAACCTGCTGTTTCCTGAGTGCTTTCCATGCGCCTCACGTGCATGTGGGCCTCGTTCAGCCCTCACAAGTCCATCCGTCACTGCAGTGCTATGAAGCTATAAAAAGTACATTTCGACACAGAGTGTGTTCATAATATATGAAGTGGAAAATACGTTATAAAACAATATGGTCCTATTTCTGTGCGGGAAAAAGATATACATAACCTGATAGGATAATGAGAGAGGAGTATAGACCCCACAGTGTGGTATGAATCACCAAACAGTGGGTCATGTGGTTCTGGGACATAATTGTTTTCTCAATTTCTGATTTCTACAGTGAAGAAGTAACTTGAAAAATTGTATACAAATTGCAAACTCAAACCCTGTTTTGTTCTGTTTAATGGATTACATGTTATCCTACTTCTTCAAGAAGTATATACTGCACGCAATTTGAGCCATTTTGGAGGTTTGAAGCTCATCTTGGGTAAACCACGTGTTTCTGAGCTAGGAGGGAACTCTGCCAGTGCCAACGGGCAACCACTGCAGTTAGCATTATTTGTTTTCGCATGAGTCTGTGATCGCGAGAGTCCTTCCTTTTCTCAGACGTCCCTTTGTCCTGGGGTCAAGTGGTTCTTCCTAACAGGAGTGCACATCAAAATCTCCTAGGATACTAAAACAAAAGAAAATGTATAACTGTCTTGACCACTTGACTGGGGTTTTTGCTTCAACAGGTCTGAGGTGGGGCCTTGGAAGCTCTGTTTAAAACCAACTTCCAGGCTTCCTTTTTACCTTCCTTCTGCTGCTGGTATCCGCTGCCTTATTTTTCTCAGGTTGTTTGTGTGAGGACCCGAGAAAGACGTTCTTCCTTCCAACAGCTGTGGAGCAGTCACTCTCAGACTTGTCCAGATGCTGTTATTGTTCAGTCGCTCAGTGGTGCCCGACTCTTTGAGACCCTGTGAACTGCAGCCTACCAGGCCTCCCTGTCCATCGCCACCTCCCAGAGTTTACTCAAACTCGTGCCCATTGAGTCGGTGATGCCATCCAACCATCTCATCCTCTGTCGCCCTGAATTCTTTCTCCTCCTTGCAGACTACAATGAAACATTGTGACGCTGAATTCTCTTATAAAAACTTGACATTTAATTCTCTTATAAAAATTCAGGGCAATTTTATTAGCAGTGCCTATGACCACGTTTCTGTACTCTCTCATTTTCATACAAGTATTAGCACTCACTTGGATTAGGTCAAGGCAAAAACGCAGAATGTGTTATAAGGACAAAGGGGAAGTTTCTGGAACTGTGGGGCGGGAAACACAGCTCCGCCTCACAAGAGCCCAAACCAAGAGGGAGAAAACCTCAGGAAACAGCAGTTGTTTTCTCAATCTCTTGTTTTTGACTTCTGCTTTCTGCTTCTCCCCACTGTTGAAGGCTGAGGCCAGCCCTCAGCCTGAGTTTATATCTTCTGAGTTGCAACAACCGACAGTGACTGCCCAGGGTTTCACAGGCCCGCCGCTACGCTCCTTCAGTCCAGTTCAGTCGCTCAGTCGTGTCCGACTCTTTGCAACCTCGTGAATCGCAGCATGCCAGGCCTCCCTGTCCATCCCCAATTCCCGGAGTTTACCCAAACTCATGTCCATCGAGTCAGTGATGGCATCCAGCCATCTCATCCTGTCGTTTTTCCAGTGGTCATGTATGTGAGAGTTGGACTATAAAGAAGGCTGAGTGCCAAAGAATTGATGCTTTTGAACTGTGGTGTTGGAGAAGAACTCGAGAGTCCCTTGGACTGCCAGGAGATCCAACCAGTCCATCCTAAAGGAGATCAGTCCTGAATATTCATTAGAAGGACTGATGCTAAAGCTGAAACTCCAGTACTTTGGCCACTTGATGCAAAGAACAGACTCATTTGAAAAGACCCTGATGCTGGGAAAGACTGAAGGCAGGAGGAGAAGGGGATGACAGAGGATGAGATGGTTGGATGGCATCACCAACTCCATGGACATGAGTTTGAGCAAGCTCTGGGAGTTGGTGATGGACAGGGAGGCCTAACATGCTGCAGTCCATGGGGTCACAAAGAGTCGGACACGACTGAGAAATTGAACTAAACTGATCACACATTTGTGTAGAGTGTGTACAGCATCCTGAGGGCCAGACAGAGAAAAGTGAACCCGGGCTTTTTAATGCACAGGTACCAAAACCCACACACGCTGATGTAAGCAAACAATGAGGCTCCATCACAAGGCTCCAGCTCGCTCTCAGCATCCCCGGGTAGGCTGGGGTCGGGCACCTGCTTCTCCACCACGTTGCTCTCTCTACTTCTCTTGATGCCAGGCCCTAGCCTGGGGATTCTTCATAGGCTCTAAAATATGGATTCAGCAGAAATAGACATTCCTACTGCAGGCTTCTTCAGGTACCACTGGGGCTAGTTATAATTTTAGGTGATACATGGAAAACATTGTCTTTAAATGGGTGATTTTGTTTAACTTTATTTAATCTTCTCAGGGAGCAATATGGAAAATATACCAAATTATAAGATTATTTCAACTATGCGTCTTAGCCATTTTTGAAGTCTAGTCAACACATATACTAAGTGAAGGCCAGCAGAAATGTCATAAAACATAGTCTAATGTATCAGGTAAAGAATGGGGCCTGCACATACACACACATATATGAAGCTATAAAAACATTTGTAGATACGTATGAATAAAGTTCACTTACAAAATAAGTGGGGGTTATATTGCTGACCTCCTGGAGTTGTTTAGAAAATTAAGTGAGATAACATATATGTAAAATGTGTGCACATAACAGATACTCTGTGTTTTTTTAAGATAGGGCCAAAATATTAAATTCCATTTTTTTATTGTGACTTTGATTTTGAATTTTTATTGGAGTGTAGTTGCTTTACAATGTTGTGTTATAACACGATATTATAAGTAGGCTTTTAATTGGCATTTATCTGCTCCAATTTTTATGTAAATGGCACACACACACATGTACACACACATGTACACACACGCGTACACACACGCGTACACACACACGAAACCCCTTTGTGGTTCTTGCTCTCTTTGTTTCGGAGGAAGGTTAGGGTTTTAACGTGCCGCGGTTTACATCACGGCATTATTAGGTCCCTGACCATCCAGGCCAAAGGTCGATATGGGCTCCTCATGGAGAGAGTCCTTCTGGAGACCTGAGAAGCCTCACCCAGATTGCCTCGGGAATGGAACGGGTCCCCTGGGTTGTCTTCTCTTATCGTCAGGAAGTACTTGAATCTTATTTCAAACCTTAAAAAAATAATTTTGTCTCCATCTTTGAAATTAAAGAATACAAATCACGTATCATCGCACTAGCCAGTTAGGCCTTCTGTTTTTGTGCGCTTCTTTCAGGCGCTGCGTGTATGGTTTTCGCATGGCTGAGATGGAGCTGTTCTGAGGTACCCGCGCCCCCTACGCTGTCTCAGTAAGTAGGGTGGTGGTGTGGATTCCGCGTGGCCCCCGGCACTGTTTGAAGGGCTGCAAACGTGGGTGGAATCAGAAGCGGAGCTCTCTCAGCCTTATTCACCGTGTGCCCTTGGTGACTGTGAAAATGTCCGCAGATCTCTGATGCACCTTGTTTCTTGTTAACGGCTTCCTTTTCCTGAAACTTGTGTGTATGAGAAACCCCAAGGGAAAGAGAGCATCCATTAGTGGGGTTTCAGGAGACGGAGCACCGATTTATCCACGTGAATTATTGGAAAGGTCGCCTCTGACTCATCACCGTGTGCCCTTGGTGACTGTGAAAATGTCCGCAGATCTCTGATGCACCTTGTTTCTTGTTAATGGCTTCCTTTTCCTGAAACTTGTGTGTATGAGAAACCCCAAGGGAAAGAGAGCATCCATTAGTGGGGTTTCAGGAGACGGAGCACCGATTTATCCACGTGAATTATTGGAAAGGTCCCCTCTGACTCGATAGTTGGCTTTGAATGTCTCGTCTTCTTTCTGAAACAACCGGGGAAAGTGCTGGCTGTCCAGGTGGGTTTTGAGGGCACCAGGCGAAAGGCACTGCTGTCAGAGAGCAAAGTCCCGAGCGACCGGAGCAGAAAGGCAGCCTCTGTGCGAGCCTGACCCTGCCGCGGAAAAAGTGGATATCAGGCTGGGCGTGATGTTTGCGAAATCATGCAAAAGGGTTTCATCTGCTTCACGGAGAAAGTCCCGGACCACACCCTCTGTTCTACCAGACCAGCAAAATTCTTCCTTCCAGGGGAGGCAAGCAGTGTAAACAGCCCCTGAATTGTGTGTATTTGGCTTCGGCATGCATCCCACTTTGATATAAACCATGTAGATATCTGCACCTGGATAAATAGGGATGGGCCACAGTAAAAAAAAGAAGAAAGGATAAAACTAGAAAGGGCTGCAGGTCGGAAGCCTGCTGCAAAGGGGCGAGCTCACTTTCCACTCCCAGAACCCCAGAACACGCGTCACAGGTGCAGCTGCCCTTCTGCCACTGGTCCTCTCTCGAAGCTCAGTGGTGTTTGACCCTAATGGAGTCTGAGCTGGAAGTAGATTCTGCATAATGAAACTACACTTAATAAGCCACTTTCCTGGAGGCCTCCAGGACACAAGGACTTCCTACTTCCTGGAGAGAAAACTACCTCCCTCACAAAAGACAAGGCCTAATTGGACCCACATTTATTAGGCAGGCCTCTAAGTGTGAAGCAGTGGTTTGAACAAAGGAAAACAGTAATTTTCTCCAATTAGCAGTGGTTCACATGAACTAGTGGAATGATTTTGAAACATATTCTGAAGATCTGCTACTTATAAAATTGTATTTGTGTTTGGCTGCGTCCCTTTGCCATCCACCTGAAACTATCAAAACATTGTTAATTGGCTATACTCCCGTATAAGAAGTTCTCAAAACTGTGTTTGCATCTTAGGGCAGCTGTTTGACTCACGAAGATGCCTCTGAACCTTTACAACTAGGTGAGCTGAGCTTATTGGTGGATTTGCCTGCTGCAAGGTGCTTCCCTCTCCTGTATCTTAAAGTAGTTTCTCTGTCTGTAATATGGCGCACTCAGTTGCTCAGTCGTGTCTGATTCTCTGTCCCGTGGACCGTCAGGCTCCTCTGTCCATGGGATTCTCCAGGCAGGAACTCTGGAGTGGGTTACCATTTCCTTCTCCAGGGGTCTTCCCGACTCAGGGACTGAACCCACGTCTTCTGCTTTGGCAGGCAGATTCTTCTACCACTGCACCACCTGGGAAGCCCCTGGAGCATGGGGGTGATGATACTCACCACTCACAGAATCGTGCAGAGGAAGAAAGAATGACCTAGCAAGGGGCTGAGAACCATGGTCTCCACTGAGCTGGCTCCCAGTGCACAATGGGCGGGGACGCTCTTTCTGACACTGCCATCCTATGTCCCAGGGTGTCTCTGCTCTGAAAGCTTGTCTGGGTCAGTGGCCCCCACGAGGGTGTTTTGTTCTTTGTATGGCAAACCCAGTCTTGACACAGGAGGGCAGGGCCTCACCTTCAGGAAGGGCTCACTGAGGGGGACTCCTCTGCAAATGCGTGGGCCCTCCGTTAATTCTGATCGAAGATGGAGACCTTCATGGAGATGAAGATGTGTGATGTGGTACGTGTGCCTGCTGAGTCGCTCAGTCGTGTCCGACTCTTTGCGACATCGTGGACTTGCCTGTCAAGTTCCCTGTCCAGGGAAGAATACTGGAGTGCATTGCCATTTCCTTCTCCAGGGTATCTTCCAGGCCCAGGGATCGAACCTGTGTCTCTTACATCTCCTGCACTAGCAGACAGTTCTTTACCACGAGTGCCACCTGGGAAGGGTGACTGTAACTGATCATTGTAGAGGAAGCTCGTTGGATGCCAGACTCAGCTCACAGCCCTTCCACTTGCTGGAGTATCTTCACTTATGGACGAGAGAAAGCTGAGGCTTTGAGGGGTTAACTGAGACTCAGTTCAGTTCAGTCGCTCAGTCATGTCCGACTCTTTGCGACCCCATGAATCGCAGCACGCCAGGCCTCCCTGTCCATCACCATCTCCCGGAGTTCACTCAAACCCATTGTCCATTGAGTCAGTGATGCCATCCAGCCATCTCATCCTTGGTTGTCCCCTTCTCCTCCTGCCCCCAATCCCTCCCAGCATCAGAGTCTTTTCCAATGAGTCAACTCTTCGCATGAGGTGGCCGAAGTACTGGAATTTCAGCTTTAGCATCAGTCCTTCCAAAGAAATCCCCGGGTTGATCTCCTTTAGAATGGACTGGTTGGATCTCCTTGCAGTCCAAGGGACTCTCAAGAGTCTTCTGCAACACCACAGTTCAAAAGCATCAATTCTTTGGTGCTCAGCTTTCTTCACAGTCCAACTTTCACATCCATACATGACCACTGGAAAAACCATAGCCTTGACTAGACGGACCTTTGTTGGCAAAGTACTATCTCTCCTTTTGAATATGCTGCGTGTATTCAAAGCCTGGTGGCAAAGGCAGGGCTCAGTCTCGGATGTTCAGACCCCAGAAGCCGTGACCCCGACCCTGGCCTTCCCCAGCCGCCCAGGTCCCAGTGGCTGGAATCAGCGGCTGCGTGGTGCATCCCTTCCCGGGCACCCTCCGCTGCGCTGTGTCCTTTCTCCGCGTGTCTCTCAGGAGCTGGGCCTTTAGAAGCTTCTCGATGAGGGCACTGTGCTTTCCTCACACGGCCACGCTGTTTCCATCTCTGTTTTCCAGGCGAATTGCAAAGTTTCAGAATATTATGAGTTTGAGGGATTCTGTGTTCGTTAACACTTTGGGTTAACTTTTATTCCAGCTAAATCCCATCTCTCCTTTCACCCTCTCAGAGTGCTCTGGTTTGAGTTTCACTGGGCTTCTCAAAGTCTGCTGCTGCTGCTGCTGCTGCTGCTAAGTCACTTCAGTCGTGTCCGACTCTGTGCGACCCCATAGACGGCAGCCCACCAGGCTCCCCCATCCCTGGGATTCTCCAGGCAAGAACACTGGAGTGGCTTGCCATTGCCTTCTCCAGTGCATGAAAGTGAAAAGTGAAAGTGAAGTCACTCAGTCGTGTCCGACTCTTAGCAACCTCATGGACTGCAGCCCACCAGGCTCCTCCGTCCATGGGATTTTCCAGGCAAGAGTACTGGAGTGGGTTGCCATGGATAAGGAAAATATGGGGTATATACACAATGGAATATTACTTTAAAAAAGAATGAAATGTTGCCATATGCAGCAACATGGATGGACTTGAAGGGTATCACAGTTAGTGAAATAAGTCAGAGAAAGACAAACACTGTATGATATCACATATATGTGGAATCTAAAAAATAAAGCAAATGGATGAATATAACAAAAAGAAACAGACTCATATACAAAGAGCAGACTAATGGTTACCAGTGGGATGGGGGAGGGGGGAGGGGCAAGATAGGATAGGGGATTAAGAGCTACAAACTAAGACGTATAAAATAAGCTACATGGGCATACTGTACAACATAGGGGATGCAGCCAATATTTTATAATAATTTAATTTTAAATGGAGGATAGTTTGTGGAAGTGTCGAATCTTTATGTTGTACACCTGAAACTAATATAATCTTGTTGATCAACAATGCATCAATAAAAACGATAAAACAGAGAGCAAAGAATTACATATAGTAGAGGGAAAGACCTCATCCACATCATCTGCAAAAGTTAAACAGAATTCAGCGCCATAAGATTTGTGATGGATTCTTATGAGGAAATTGCAAAATTCTACTAAGGCTTATTTTTTAAAGACTTCTATTCATTTAATAGAGATACAGTGTGTTCCTGGTGGGAAAAGTTTTTTTTAGTAAGGATGTCATTTCTCTAGAAATGAATCTCTAAACATAAGGCAATCTAATCAAAATCCAAGTATTTTTTCTGGAGCTTAACCAAATAATTCTAAAACACATCAGGGAAATTTAGCATGAAGTTAGCTGTGCATTTTTGAAAAGGAAAAGGAAAAAGGAAAAGAATAAGGGAGAAGGATGAGGGTGAAGTCTTCAAGGATATATAAAAAAAGGAGAATTATTTGAGTAGGGTACCAGTCTCAGCATAGACAGATCAATGGAACAGACTGTGTAATCCAAAAACAAATTTAAGAATGTTGCCTCTGATAAGAGTGACATTTCAAGAGGGTGAAAAAGAATGGACTACTTAAAAATAGGCTCTTCTTGACACCAAAGAGCCTACACATGTGACAAAATTGTGTAGAACTAAATACACAATGTTAATATCCTGGTCATGATATTATGCTGTAATTTTGTAAAATATTAGCAAAAATCTTGGTAAAGTATAAGCACATTCTTATTCTTCTGACTGCTTATCAGTTTGCAATTATCTCAACAAAAACGTTAACCAAAAACAGTGCTGAGAAAAACCAACTCGTATTTTTAAACATTAGATCCTTACAGTTAAGAAGAATGAATTATCCAATTTTAGAATCCAAACTGTAAGTGAATTACCAGGATATGAAGTAAGGAAGGACTTTTCCCGCCATAACTCCGAAGCCAAAAGCCACAAGAGAAGACTGATGGAAGCTGATGGATTTTTCTACGTAAAAATTAAAGTTTGGCATAGTAACAAAAAATTATGTAAAAATAAAAGACAAAAATTAGGAAAACTAATTCCATATGTGTAAAAGATGATGAGTTAATTTCTTAGAAATCTCTGAAGAGCTCTCAGAAGTCAGTAAGAAAAACAGTAGCTACCCTTACTGGAAAATGGACTGGACATGAATAGGAATTCACAAAAGAAGAGAAACAAGAAGCCAGTGAGCTTGTGAAGAAATTTAGGCAATGAAGCAGAAGCTCGTGGAGAAGAAAGGATAAACTGGAAGAAATATGGCTGAAGGAAGCTGAGAGGTGATACCTTATTTGTCCTATGCTTAGTTGCTCAGTCGTGTCTGACTCTTTGGGACCCCACAGACTGAAGCCCACCAGGCTCCTCTGTCCATGGGATTCTCCAGGCAAGAATCCTGGAGTGGGTTGCCATGCCCTCCTCCAGGGGATCTTCCCACCCAGGGATAGAACCCAGGTCTCCCACATTGCTGAGGATACGTTACCATTTGAGCCACTGATATGTTCTTTATTTACCGATATCTTATTCACTAATAACAGTTAGCTCAGCACGTGGCACACAGCACACGCTCAATAGACATTTCTCGAATGACTGAGTAAGTGGAGAGAGCACAGGTGACCCGTCAAGGAGAAGGAGAACTTTAGGTGCACTTGGGATGGAAGAGGAAGGTAGAAGTGTGGTCTAACTTTAAGGGAGAAACGGGTAACTTAGCTGAACCATGATTGCAGAGCCTGTTTTGCCAGTAAAACCAGAAGTGATGTCACGGGAAGAAAAGCCCTCTGCGTCGGTTTCTGAAGGCCTCCAGTGAAACCACACTCAGGTAGGAGTGTCCCGGAGATACAGTGCAGGGTTTGAACCGCCCTCTTCAAGGCCTTGTGTCTGAGTGAACGGCTGCTCACTCATCTTCCCAGCCCCCAGGGGGCGACCAGTAGCTCTGCCCTCTTCCAGCCCCATGCTTTTGCGGTCAAGCTCAGCATAAGCAGCGTCGTTGACAAGACGCCCGCCAGGTGCAGGGTGCACCTGGACTCTGGTTTGCACTGGGCCGGTTCGGCACCTGGACTCTGGTTTGCTCTGGGCCGGTTCGGCAGCTGGACTCTGGTTTGCACTGGGCTGGTTTGGCACCTGGATTCTGGTTTGCTCTGGGCTCCTCAGACTTGTACTCTCACTTTGAAGTTCACATCTCCAGTTTTGAAAGTAACTTATGAAAGACCCTTGGGTTTGGGTTCATAGCCTGAGTGCAGGGGAAATGTTTGTCTTCAGGGTTTCTTCCTTCAGTGGAAAAATTAGTGAATCAGCCCTTTCTTTCCCCCTGACTAGCTAAAAGGCCATTTTGCTACATCTGTATTTTTCAAACAGCCCCTCTGGCAGCTCTTACACTGACTCCATTTGTGCCCAAACTTCGCTGTGTTCTCTGAGACAGGTTGTCTACTGGCTTTGGGCAAAAGAAAGTCATATTGCTTTCTGAAACTAACAATACCAAAAATTAAATATTCTTAAGAAAAGGCCCCAACAGAGCTCCCTCAGTGAACAGTTCATTACAGAGCAGTGTGACTCATTTAGATAAAGCCTGGAAGGGGCCTCTCCGAAGAATGAGGTTTGAGTCTCTAAAGACTGTTTTAAAGAAATGGGAGGGAAAAGAGGGAAGAAGAGAGGACGGGAGAAAAGGAAAGAAAACCTTGATTTTTCTGCAGGGAGCTTTGATTCCTAGAGCAACTTTACATTGAAAGGGTGAGGATGTCTGCTGAATGTTTCTAGGAAATTCTGGGTGATGATGGGTAGGTACTGGTACAGTAGTAACATTCTGCCTTAGCTCAGGCTGCGGTAACGAGTGCCATGGACTGGGCGGCTAGTGAGCCGCTGAAGCCTCCTCTCTCCCAGTTCTCGAGGCTGCTTGGCTTCTGGGTGACAGCCCTCTTAGGGGTTTCAGACTGCTATCCTCTCCTCGTGTCCTTACGGGGTGGGGAGCAGAGAAGAAACTAGCTCTCACTGGTGAATCTCAAAAGGGCGGGAATCCCAGCATGAGGGCTCCACCCTCATGACCTCATCCAAACCCATTCACTTCCCAAAGGTCCCACCTCCTGATGCATTGCTTTGAGGGGATATGGTTTCAACATATGAATCTGGAGAGGACACAAACACTTAGTCCATAATGTAGGAAATTTCATGAGTTTATAGGGAAGAATACAGAGTAGGGAAGAACATGGGATGTTATGAATGACACGCATTCCTTCAGCCTTACATAATCCTGTTATTTAGCTTATGTGGGCCGTGCTTCCTTCCTTCCCATTACATCATACATCTCAGTGAAACCCTAAAAGGTGAGAGAGATAGCAATATTCTCCAGGCCTTTGACTTTCAGCTAGATTTCTGGAAGCACTAGGATCCCATAAAAGAGCTCCGAGGCTGCTGCTCTGGGAAGAGGGAGGTGGCGAGAAGGTGGGCTGGAAGCCAGCCAGGTCGCGCAGAACGGGTGGGCACCGCTGTTGGGTACAGCAGCTACTGCTGCTCCAGGGAGCATTGCAGCCGTCTCATCAGCAGCAAGAAATTCACGAAGGCAGGTGGGTTTGCTTGTGCTTTATCTAATAAGGGTTTTCCAGGTGGCTCAGGGGCAAAGAATCTGCCTGCCAGTGTAGGAGACAAGGGAGATGCAGCTCAGCTCCCTGGGTCGGGAAGAACCCCTAGAGGAGGAAATGGCAACCCACTCCAGTATTCTTGCTTGAAGAATCCCATGGACAGAGGAGTCTAGTGGGCTACAATCCATGGGCTCTCAAAGAGCTGGATACAGCCGAGCAACTGGCGCACACATGCACGCACGCGCACACACACACATTTTCATAATGCCTCAAAACGTCTTGCAGCCAGATTCTCTCACTCATGTTGAAGAAAAACACCTTCCATCAGTCATCACCTGTGTTGTGCTAACATTCTACTTAACTGAGCTGTTTCTTGAAGTCTGGGGGAGGGCAGTTTCATTCATGAGAGAAGGTAATTATAGGGGCTGGCTTCTAAGGGGGTAGTTTCATGATTTCAAAGTTAAGAAGCCCTGGAATTGGGACACCTACTTGAGATAAGTAAATTCAATGACTTTCCCCTTTGAAAATGAGAGTGAAATCAGAAATAATGATAGCATTTATTCCAACTGTCACACTCGCTAAAGGTTTGTGAGGAGGAAGGGAGCCGAGGCAGCATTGAACACAGAGCTGATGCCCCCAGGATCCCATGGATCCCTCAGGAAAATGAACTCCGTGAAATTCCTCTTTGGGAGCTGACGTAGTCTGATTCCCATGAGGCCAATTTTGCTGCCTTTTGAGGACAAAACCAGCCAGTCCATCCTAAAGATCAGCCCTGGGTGTTCATCGAAAGGACTGACGTTGAGGCTGAAACTCCCAATACTTTGGACTTTGGCAAAGAGTTGACTCATTGGAAAAGACCCTTATGCTGGGAGGGATTGGAGGCAGGAGGAGAAGGGGACGACAGAGGATGAGATGGCTGGATGGCATCACCAACTCGATGGACATGGGTTTGGGTAGACTCCGGGAGTTGGTGATGGACAGGGAGGCCTGGCGCGCTGCAATTCATGGGGTCGAAGAGAGTGAGACATGACTGAGCGACCGAACTGAACTGAACTGAGGACAAGACTCACTGTGGTCTAGAAGTGATGGCGATGATTTGAAGAGTCCTTTTCTGGGTCACATCCCTGTTTTCTGCTTTTATAGTCAGGACATCAGTCATTTATTTTTGACATATGAAATACTTATTGCTAAAGAGTGTGGAAATGTCCCTTAGTTCAGAGTTACCTGGAGAATAGTTTGGTCTTTACTACACATAATATCATCATCTTTTGTCAAGGATGCTTTACTGTTACCGAGATGAGAGAGGAGTCATATTCCTGAAACTAGCACATTCTAAAAATGTCCTTAACTTTAGGAAGGACGCCTAACTTGGGGGTCCACAAGTGTACCTATCACAGGTGGACACTGAGAATACCTTTGACCTGAAACACTTTAAATCAGCTGCAATGTCTTTGTGGTTGAGAAAGGTTACCAACAGGGAGACGATAGGTTCACCCACCCGACTGGTAGGAGAGCTGTGGATACCAAAGGTGAGCTCACCCCAGAATCCTGGGACGGTCAAATACAACAGAATGAGCCGATGAGCTCAGATTCACGCCCTGCCCTCTTGAATCACAGCATATTTGAATCTGAAGTTCCTTAGAGTACATCTGGGCCATCCTACCCCCATATGACCAAAGGGACAACCAGAATAAGGTGTGGCCGTCACACCCTCAGGGCGTTCATAGTCTGCACTAGAACCCAGACCCCTAACTGGCGTGCTGAGTGGCTTTCAGCTGCTTTCTTAACCTCTGGGTACTTCAGATTTCTCATGTGTCAGGAGAATGAGAGTGCAAGTCCCTCAGTCGTGTCTGTCTCTTTGTGACCCCATGAACTATACAGCCCATGGACTTCTCCAGGCCAGAATCCTGGAGTGGGTAGCCTTTCCCTTCTCCAGGGGATCTTCCCAACCCAGGGATGGAACCCAGGTTTCCCGCATTGGAGGCAGATTCTTTACCAGCTGAGCCAGCAGGGAAGCCCAAGAATACTGGAGTGGGTAGCCTATCCCTTCTCCAGCGGATCTTCCCGGCCCAGGAATTGAACCGGGGTCTCCTGCATTGTGGGCGGATTCTTTACTCAGGGGGGGAATGATATTCCTACTTCTCAAGGGTGGATGAGGATTGAAGAAGCACTTTCATGTACCGCGCTCAGCACCATGCTGACTCACAGTGTAAACCGCCAACGTCCGTCTCATCCTCACTGGACACTGTTCTGCCCGCCTCAAGGAGCTGGAGGGAACAGCCAAGTAGCCTTGTGCGCGAGGACCCAGAGAGGTTACCACTAAAGCAGCAGGTCGTAGAACGGAGGAGGAAGTGCCTCAAACCAACCTACTTCCCTTGTTTTTCTCACTAGATCGCCCAGTTGTCAATGACATCACTGTAAACGGTGCAGTTACCGCCCTCCTAAAGGCCGAGCGTTGTCTCGGTCCCCTCTTGGTCTGTGACATCGCTGAGCAAGCCTGTCTTCAGTGGAAAGCCAGAACAGTGGTTCTCCTGCTCGAGGGTAACTGTTGATGCGGGCAGGAGACGGGGCCCAGCCCCAGAGACACACTCCACTGGGCAAGGCTCAGGGTCTGCACCTAACAGGCTCCCCAGCTGGCTTTGGTATCAGGGGGTCCGGCACACAGGTGAGGAGCGCCGCCTGGAACACAACTGCGTGTGTGTGTGTGCGCACGGGTGTGTGTGTGTGTGCGCGTGGGTGTGTGTGTGCATGTGTGTGTGTGTGTGCACAGTCATTCAGCCGTGTCCAACTCTTTACAACCCCAGGGACTATATATAGTCCGCCAGGCTCCTCTATCCATGGGATTTTCCAGCCAAGAATACTGGAGAGGGTTGCCGTTTCCTCCTCCAGGGGATCTCCCAACCCAGGTATCAAACCCACATCTCTGGCGTCTCCTGCACCGGCGGGCGGGTTCTCTACTGCTGAGCCCCCGAGAAGCCCCGGGTCTGCTCCTTCACCAAGGTGAGGCCACCGGGTGCTCAGCAGAGGCCCGTCGAGAAAGCCGATGTAGGACCAGTGCCCACCTCACCCCTCGTTCACACTCCTCACCCCCCTCCCTCCAGCCCCGCAATAATCCAAAACCGTTTAAGAAAGCTAAATCGTGCGTGGCTTCCACCAGGGGATGGCCTGGCTGGAAAGTGCCCCTTCCTTGCTTCATTTCCTTAAGTGACGCGCGCAGTGAAAAGCCCTTGACTATCTTAGAGAACATTTGACCCAGGGAAGGGGAGCAGCTCCATCATGGCTGCCGCTGCTGCGGGCCCACCCTTAACCAGAACTTTCCAAGAGCTCGTTTTGATCCCTCATGCCACCTGAAGGGGTTTTCTGTGTTGTGTATTAATACACAAAAGAGATAGGCTTGCCTTTGCCTCTAGGCTTCCCTGATAGTTCAGTCGGTAAAGAACCCACCTGCAATGCAGGAGACCCTGGTTCGATCCCTGAGTTGGGAAGATCTGCTGGAGAAGGGAAAGGCTACCCACTCCAGTACTCTGGCCTGGAGAAGTCCATGGGGTCACGAACAGTCTTACACGACTGAGCGACTTTCACTTTCACTTTGCCTCTAGGACCCGAGAAGTATTAATCCTTCACTGGGTTTTGGGGGGTAAATGTGGTGCGGGGGGCGGGCTTGCTTTAGAAGCTTCCCAGGCAGACGTGACTTGTCTCCAACCCCCTGCCCCCCGTGCTCTGACCCCGGTGGGTGATGTTTTCCTAAGGGGCACCACAGTCCTTTTTTCACAGTCACTGTGGTGCTGATTTAAACGCAGGTTTTCTGGCCTCATTGGACCTCCTGAGTCAGAATCTCTGGATGAGGCCTGGAAATCCTCAGTTTTTAACCAGCTCCTCAGGGAATTTTCATGAGTACTCAACTTCAAAACTTCTGTCCTGGGTGACTTCAGTTCCCTTCTACCTTATTCACTTCTCAGTAAATTTTCATCCTGTAAGTAAAGGCGTGCTCGGACCTTCCATTCTTCCTGAAGCTTGACAGGAGGCTTCCGCCCATCTTTCATGTCGGGCAGGTGGCTCCGGCAAGGAGTCCGCTTGATCTGATAAACAGCCTGGCACAGGTTTCCTTCTTGTGTGTTGTTTCCAGGCCTTGATCTTCCGGATCGGGTTTGACGCTCCCGGGCGGCAGAAGCTATCTTCTAGTTACCCCAGCCCTCTGCTCCTAGCACAGCATTTTGTCGTTGTTTGATCGCTAAGTTGTATCCTGCTTTTTGCAACAGCACAGACCAGCACCCCAGGCTTCCCTCTCCTTCACTGTCTCCCGGGGTTTGTTCAAACTCGTGTCCATTGAGTTGGTGATGCCATCCAACCATCTCAGCCTCTGTCGTCCCCTTCTCCTCCTGCCTTCAGTCTTTCCCAGCATCAGGGTCTCTCCCAACGAGTCAGCTCTTCGCATCCGGTGGCCAAAGCACTGGAGCTTCAGCCGAGGCTGTGCTGAGCAGCCGTGTTTATTCACATACAGGAGCCACAGGGGACAACGCCAGACCAGGAAGGGAAATGCAGAGAAAGCAGAGAAAGCCAGTTCTGTGCCCCATCCTCCCTTCTTGGTCTTGTAAAGCAAGAACCAAGCCAAAGGAGAGACAGTCTTAGCTAGACTTTAGGAACTGGCGGGGGCTGCCTTCTCAGTCTGCATAAGGAGGACCAGGGTGGCCACAAACGTGGCGACGTGCCAAACCCCTCGGAGCCAAAGACCCTTGTTTGGCAGAAGAATTCCCCTTACAGAACTCAGCGAACAGCATTTGGGACAGGAAAGGAGTGACTTTCAAGCGTTCTAGAAAGTCTTCAGAAAGGACTCTGAGTGATCCTCTTGCCCCGCTGCCTGAGTACAGGGGTGGCCCAGTGGGAGGTGAGTGGAAGTTCTTTCTTTCCTGCGTGGTATGTCAGCGTTTGGTACACAGCCGCAGCTTCCCGTTAGAGGGTTCAGACTGGCTTGTCAAATGAAAATCCTGGTCAGGGTGTTAACGGTAGCCGTTTCTGGTATTATTATATTGTTTGAGTGGCCGTTTATCATTAAACACTTCACTATAAACAGGTAAGAGTGAGTTGTGTAAGTTAGCCTCAGTTTACACCCTCGAGGCAGTTAGTCATCAAATAGCCGTGTCTTTCCTGGAATCCGTTCTCAAGAGGTGGCTGTTGAGCACAGTGAATATTGTTCTGAAAGTCTACGCCGGAGGGAATACTGCGTAGCATGGGGAACATCAGAAGTAATTCGCCGTTGGAGAAGTGAGTGCTGGGCAAGATACAAGGGTGGCCAAACAGAGTGCGTGGACCCCAGCGTCTTGTGTGAATGAGTAAATGCACCAAGCAAGCTTTCAGCAGCCCTGGAGGCCTAGGGCTTCACTATCTTTGTCACCTGGAGATCAACAAGCAAAAAGGGAAAGGACAGAATAATTGAACAGGCCCTCAAGAGGGTGTCCAAGTGACCACGAGGTGTATGAAACGCTGCTCGACTTTGTAGACATCAAGGAGGTGCCATTTAAACCACTGCGTCCCCGCCAGCATGGTTAGAGTGCAAGACGGTGAGGAGCCGGAACTCTCAGATGTGGGTGAGTCAGCACTTCACTCTGCTGCCCATGCACACGCCCTGTGAGCCAGCACTTCCCCTCCTGAGTCAGTGCATGCAAGAGGAATGGGTGCTGTGTGCACCGGCGTGTCTGTAGAAGCACTGTTGGTACCAACCCCAGACTGGAGACCTCCGAAGCGCGTCCGCGGGAGAAGGCCCTGCCCAGCCCGCCCGCCGCCGCCCTCAGTGCGCGTCTGCTCCTTAACGCTGAAGAGATGCAACAACTTGCTTCATTAACGGGTGGACTTGCTGTTAAATTCCAAATCCCTTGCAGGCCTCCTCTTAAAGTTCCTGTGAGTCCTTTGAAAAAATTCCAAGTCCCAGAGAGAAGACATTTTGTTAACTATGGCTACATAGCAAACCACCCCAACGTGTGAACAGCAGCTTAAACAACTTGGGGCGTTTCTCACAACCGTGTGGCTCTGTGCACTCAGCTGCTGGGTGGTTGGTCCCACGAGGTGTCGGCTGGGATAATTCACACACTGCACTCAGCTGGGAGCGCGACTGCGGCTGAAGGTCCGAGAGGCTTCACGCAGCATCTGGGGGGGCTGGGATGACTGAGGCCGGGCCTCTTTCTGCAGCGAAGGGCTCACACTTCCTGCTCGGTGGCTCAGAGGTCCTGGGAGAGAAAGACAAAGTCTGGGGGCTTCTCGCCATTTAAGCCTGCAACTGCTGCAGCCTCGCTTCTACGCGTTCTGCTGATCAGAGCACGTCTCTAGGTCACCCAGGGTTCACGGGAAAGGAAGGAGGCTTCTCCCCTCAAGGGCTTGCAGGCTTGGGAGCAGTTTGTTCAAAATCGTCTTTGGAACCACTGACCCAGGCCACAAGGGTAAGGAAGGGCTCAGGCCAGGCCTCCACCGCTCAGAAGGTGGCCTGGGTAGTGGCCTTGGTCACCTCGCCTGTGACACCAAAGCTTGGGTGTGAGAGCTGTGAGCCCCTTTCAGCTCTAACAGCTGTGGTTCCACGGTCTGTGTAGAGACAGTGTGCCTAGTGAGACCCTTCAGACCCATCACTGGAACCCCCTCCCCACCCCACCCAAGAATAATCTGCAGGGTCTGCTCTTGCCTCCTTTTCCCATCCCAATGAAGGGTCTCTTCAACTGAAGGGTCTTTTGAAATTGAAGGGTCTTTTGGGGGAAAAAAATATCCACAAACTCCTTTCATCCCACACAAAGAGGCATTTCTGAATCAAAAAAAGATTATGAAGACATTTATTCAAGTCAAAGTTTGATTTATTAGTGTAATGAGATAAACCAAGAGGAATACTTCTTCCGAGCAGGTGTTTGCATGCAATCTGAAGAAATGTCCCAGAATATTTTCAAAATATTTTAACATAGTTTTCTCAGTTTAAAAGTAAAGATTTTTTAAAAAAAACAAACCCGTGGCCTACCACACTGGGTGCTGTAGGCTTTTAAAAAAAGTGATGAAAGGTATAAAACATTAAGAAACAATTACATCACCATGCTATCACCACCCTAAAACGACCTAGTTAAGACTTTATCTCTCTCTGTTTGTTTCTTCTCTGTAGTGGCAGCCGTTGCTGGTTCCGGGGCCCATCTCTTTTTCGGGGACGCTGGTAAACCCTAACCAGTCTGAGAAGAAATCCACTCCTTCTGTAGGTAACTAGTTTGGAAAGCGCGCTTGTGACTTGTTGCTGCTTAATGGTATACGATGGAAACTTTGCCAGGGGGGTTCTGGAATGGCTTCTCTGCTCTGATAAAGATGTAAGCAAGGTAGAAACAAAACACGCGCTGACTCTGGACTCGGGTGTGTGAGGGGGTCCTTCCTGAAGCTGCTGGCGTGGGAGGCTAGCCGACACGCCGATGGAGCCTGAGTCAGAAACGGTGAGGTGACCGCGGCTCGTAGATCTTGTTCCAAAGCCGCCTGGTCAGCTGTCCCTGGAGCAGCCCTGTCCCCAAACGTCCTGTTCTATGAGGTAATGCATCCCTTTTGTGCTTAAGCCACCCTTATTTACAATTGTTGGTACTGGCATCCAAAAACACCTTAACTGCTACAATATACAGAACTGTGTAAACACATTTTGTGAAGCTTATTCTTTCATCCAACAAATAATCAATGAAGATGATCCAGACTAGAGTCTTTCTGTAGACACATCTTGGCTCTGCTTTTGTCCATTTAACATTTTCTCTAGTCGTTAAAAATTCTTTGTATGTGTATTTTTTTTATTTATTTACTTTTTAATTGAAGGATAATAGCTTTACAGAACCTCAACATGAATCAGCCATAGGTGTCCGTGTAATTTTTAAATTGAGGTATAGTTGATATACAATATAAGTCACAGGTGTACAGTACAGTGATTCACAATTTTTATAGGTTATACTCCATTATAGTTACTCTAGAATATTGCCTGTATTCCCTATGTATGTATCCTTCTAGCTTATTTTGTACATAATGTGTGTGTATATCATACGTATATTTTAAATTTTATTTTATTGAAGGACAGCTGTTTGTGATGTGTTGGTTTCTGCTGCGTAGCGTAGCGATTCGGTTACACGTACGTGGGTGTGTATTCTCTTCATAGTTTCCACTGTGGTCTGTTACGGGGTGTTGAGCAGTCTCCTGTGCTGTGCGGTAGGACTCCTGTTGCCCCATTCTGCACACACCACTTGGCGTCTGCTGACCCACACTCACTCCATCCCTCCCGCATCCCCTGCCCCTTGACAGCCCCCAGTCTGTTCCCTGTGAGTCTGCTGGTTTCACAGGTGAACCCGCCTGCGTCATGCTTCAGGCTTCACACATAAGTGGCGTTACACGCTATTTGTGTTTCTCGTTCTGATTTTCTTCGCTCAGTGTGATCTTCTCTGGGTCTGTCCATGTTGCTGCAGGTAACATTATTTCATTCTTTGGATGGCTGACCAGTTTTCCACTGTTCATCTGGGCCCGTCTTCTTTACCCACTCAGCTGTTGAGGGACGTTTTGGTTGTGAACTGTGGACAGCGCTGCCGTGAACTCAGGTGTGCAGGCACCTTTCCAGACCACAGTTTGCCCAGATACTTGCCCAGGAGTGGGCCTGCTGGGCCGCACGCCAGCTCCGTTTTCAGTTTCCTGAGGAATCTCTGTGCTGTTTTCGTGAGTCTGTTGGCCATCTGTATGTTTTCTTTGGAGGAATGTCTACTTATTTCTTCTGCCCATGTTTCAACTGGGTTGTTTTTTTATTACTGAATTGTATGAGCTGTTTGTATATTTTGGAAACTAAGCCCCTGTTGGTCACATCATTTGTGATATTTCCTCTTAGACCGTAGATGGCTGTTTCATTTTATTTATGGTTTCCTTTGCTGTGCAAAAGCTTATAAATTTGATTAGGTTCCATTTGTTTATTTTGCTTTTATTTTTATTGCCTTGGGAGACTGACCTAAGAAAACCTTGCTACTACTTATGTCAGAGAATGTTTGCCTGTTCTCTCTGTTAGGAGCTTTATGGTGTCATGTCTCGTATTTAAATCTTAAGCCGTTCTGAGTTTATTTTTGTGTGTGGTGTGAGAATGTTCTAACTTCACTGGTTTACATGCAGCTGTCGAGTGCCCCAGCACCACTTGCTGAAGAAGCTGTATTTTCCCCATTGTGTGTTCTTGCCTCATTTGTCGAAACTTAGCTGGCCATAGCTGTGTTTGGGTTTATTTCCGGCTTTCTTTTCTGCCCCGCTGGTTCACGTGTCTGTTTTTGTGCAAGGACCGCTCTGTTCGATTTCTGGAGCTTTGCAGGGTTGTCTGAAGTCTGGGAGGATTTTGCATGCTGCTTCTCTCTCTGTCCTCAGGACCACTTTGGCAGTTCCCGTCTTTGGTGGTTTCATGTAGATTTTAGAATTACTTGTGTTGGTTCTGCTGTGTGTATGTGATTCCAGTGGCTTCAGCTTAATGGCTACTTTTACTTAGTTGCTGCCCTATTATCTGCCATTCAGGTTGCTAAAGATTTTCATTGTTAAAAGTAAAGACAGGGTGACGTCAGTGTACATAAATAAGTAGTCACATTTCTGATAGTTTTGAAGATATATTCCTTAAAAATTATAAACAAAAAGATATAAATACTTTTAAGATGTCTGATACATATTCTCAGATTGCTTTCTAGACAATGTATGCTAATTTGCAGGTCTCCACACAGTGTTTGATATTTGCTACTGCATGTGAGGGCACTCTCATAATACACATTTTCCCCCAAATGTTTCCAGAAAAAATAATGATGAAAGTCTACAGGCACACTTGATCAACAGCTCAGTGGCATTAAAAAAAGAAAAATGGGAAGGGAGACTGTGAACAAAGGAAAGAGACGTGAAAGATATGCCTCATGGACCTCCTTGGGGTCCTGATTCATACGGGTGATCTGTACAGTTTGGAGAGACTGGAATATGGACTGGGTATTACTTCCTGTTAAGGAGCTGGTGTTAATCTAGTTAGGTGTGATGGTGACATAGTGGCTACACCAGGAAAATAAAGTGCCTGTCAGTTACACATGCATCATTATTAATGGATGAGATGGCATGCTGTCTAGGGTTTATCAATGCTTTAAAAATCTCCAGCAAGTAAAGGGGGTGGGGTGGGATAGGAAGAGCATGATTGGCGGGATGCTGACAGCTGCGGAAACCAGGAAACTGAGCTTATTGTCCTATTCTCCCTACCGTTGTGTGTATTTGAAAAGCATAATGCGAAACTTTTCTATTTTTCACCTTAATTTTTTAAGAGACTATTTAGACAGTATGTGCTGGAGGGCCAGGAGTGGCAGGTCTTGCTCTGTCCCCGTGGTCCAGGTGAGGGGCTCTGTGGGGGTGGTGGGCCCCTGGCCAGGCCTGCCGCTCCCTTCCTGACCCCAAGGACACACCAGGATCAGGAGCCACCCTGAGGTTGCAATCACATCAGAAACAGATCTGGAATAGTCAAAGGGGCCAGATGGAAGCAGACCACCAGGCGAGCCCCCGCCTCGGCCTCCAGAGCACGCCGTGCCCACGACCCCCGATCAGCTGGGCCATGTGCTCCCAGACTCAGGGGCTGGGCACAAGCCCTGTGACCTCAGACCTGAAGCTCAGGGGCAAAACGGTATGCTGAAAAGCACCCCGCCTGACAATCAGCGTCATGTGTGTGTATGAAACACGAGGGGACCAAACGCATGGGGTGCAGCGGGTTTTTAACACCGATTGAATGGCATCGCATGTCGGGAGGGGCACCCGCACATTGCGGCTGTGTGTCTGAGTCAGTGAGGGTGGCGGGCGTCCGCGTCTGATGCCGGCCGCTCCCGACCGTGTCGGCTCTGGCAGCCCCTCGCGTGGGTGTGTGTGCGGAGCCCGGGAGGTCAGACGCCCGGCTCCTTTCCCTCCGCCGCAGTGCAGTCCGGTGGGAGGTCGCGGGCCTGGAGACCAGACAGGCCTCGGTTCTAGCTTGGCTTCACCGCTGGGAGTGGCGTGGGGATGAGGAGTCGGTGAACCGGGCAGACAGCAGGCTTCTGATAACGCCTGTGCCCTTTTCCCCACCGAGGAGGACCCTGAGGCTTATTATTTCCAATCCAGGGCATTCGTAATGCCCAGTAACAGGGGGCTCAAAACAGTGGAGACTTTCTATGAAAAAGCCTGCTTATTAGCCGGCACACTTTTAAGCTCTGAGAGCAGTCCGAGCTATGGAAACACCTCTAACTGCAAACACTGGGAAGCGGCCTCCGCTTGCGTCTGTGAACACCACCACTTGTTCTGTCTTCTGTTATTTTTGCTGATTAAAAAGAGGGCAGGGATCAAGAAAATTCAGTAGGTAATCAACAGTCATGGATTATCCCTTCTTTGATAAAATTGAATGTTTTAAAACCAGCCAAACAAGAAAGAATCTAGAGATTTTAATTCCTAGAACAACTGGCAGGAATAAAGATGGTGTGGCACGTGCGTGCATGTGTAGCACTCAGCCATAAGAAGGAGTGAAAAGTGAACGCCGTTCGCAGCGATGTGGATGGACCTAGGCAGCCACAGAGTCTGAAGTCAGAAACAGGAAAATATATTCTCACTTGTGGAATCTATAAAAATGGTCTGCGTGCGTGCCAGCCATGTCCAGCTCTCTGCAACCCCCATGAACCGTCTACGGAATTTTCCAGGGAGGAATGCTGGAATGAGTTGCCATTTTCTACTCCAGGGGCTCTTTCCCACCCAGAGATCGAACCCATGTCTCTTGCATTGGCAGGTGGGTTCTTTACCACTGAGCCTGGGAAGCCAGAAAAATAGTGCAGATGAACTTATTTGCAAATAGTCTCCGACGGAGAGAACAGACCTGGTCAGCCAGGGGAGCTGACACCGTGTAGAAACAGGTAACTAATGGGAGCCTGCTGGACAGCACAGGGACGCGACCCGGCGGCCTGTGGTGACCTAAGTGGGACGCAGCTCTAACAAGGAGGCGATGTGGGTATACGTGTGGCTGAGTCACTTTGCTGAACAGAAGGAAATAGCCCAGTATTGGAAAACAACTATACTTCAGTCCTCGATCAATCTGTCAATCTCTGGAACATGTCATAGCATCACTAGGAGTCTCATTCATTAGAGAAACATCAGCTCATCAAGCGTGTCAGCTGCCTTCAGCACTGGCCCTGTGTGTATCACAGGCATTTGTCCCCAGGAAGGCTGCATTCAGGGCCCTGAAGCCAGGGCAGAGCCATCGTGCTTTGCTACAGCCCTGGCCTCCCCCTGCCTTGCTTCATGGACAGCAGCTTATCTGTCCCAGTCTGGATGCCGGGCTCCCGGAGGGAGGGCCCTGTCCAGGCCATCCTGCCGTGGCCCCGACTCCTAGCGCCAGTTCCCGGACCTGACGGCCGCGCGGTGAGTGAGTGCTCTTGCCTTTGCTGGTTGCGGTTCAGTCGCTCGGTCGTGTCTGGCTCTCTGAACCTCGAGGACGGCAGCACACCAGGGCGGGAGCTGCATTTCACTCCCTTTGCTCTGCATTCCAAGAGGAAAATCACTGAGTCCTCTGTGCATCAGGAAGGAAGGTTTTAAATACTTAGACATGGTCGGCAGCGCTGGGTCCCCACTGACGTGCAGAGTTTTCTCTACTCGCGGCAACTCGGGGATCCCTCTCACTGCCGTGTGCAGACTTCTCACCGCAGTGGCATCTCGGGCTGTGGGACTCAGGCTCAGGGCCCGTGGGCCCCGGTGTTGTGTGTGTGGCTTTGGTGGCTGTGCTGTGTGGCCCCGGTGTTGTGGTGTGTGGGTTTTGGTGGCTGTGCTGTGTGGCCCTGGTGTTGTGTGTGTGGCTTTGGTGCCTGTGCTGTGTGGGCCCAGTCGTTGGGGCACACGGGCGCACCCGCCCTGCGGCGTGTGGGATTTTCTTGGGCCAGGGATTGACCTGGTGTCCTTTGCGTTGCAAGATGGATCCTTAACCGCTGGACCATCAGGAAGGGAAGCTGCTCAGTCGTGTCCGACTCTTTGTGACCCCGTGGACTGTCGCGCCAGGCTCCTCTGTCCATGGAACTCTCCAGGCAAGAATCCTGGAGTGGGTTGCCATTTCCTTCTCCAGGGGATCTTCCCAACCAGGGATGGAACCCAGGTCTCCCGCCCTGTGGGCAGACGCTTACTGTCTGAGCCCCCAGGGAAGCCCCTGGAACACCAGGGCAGCCCAGCAAGGACGATTCACTACAAGAAAGCGTTGGCCCTCTGGAGCCCTGCGTTACATGAGTGAGTCCCCTGGCCCTTGGCAAGCGTTTCCGCTCCCCCCTTCGTGTGCACAGCTGCTGCTGTTTCTGGGCCTTCTCTATTTCAGGGACTTGACCCCGTTTCTGGAGTGTTGTTGGGTCAATAAATGGCCCCAGATGAACACTGCTCCTTTTCCCTGCCTGCTGCCTCAGTTCTGCTTCAGTGAAGAGAGCCAAGGCACCCGCAGCTTTACAGCCTTGGGTCAGGACTCCACGTTCCTTTTTACATCTTCTTCGTGCAGGAACATGCAGAAGCTTTACTGGTTTCAGGAATTCACTGAGCCGGAGGAGGTGCCACGGCACCCCGAGATCAGGGACCAATCACTTAGCACCTTGCCGACCCCGCGGTGTCCCTTGGACTCTAGGCAGAAGAAAACCCTGCTCTCTGCTCCGCCTGTAAACTTGGCTTTTTCTTAATCCTCTGCTACTCCAGCCACCTCACTTCAGCTCGAGCTCGGGGATAAGAATTCAAGGTGCTGACAAAGAAAGGACCACAAAGACAGAACCTCCTCACCTCAAACGAGGATGTCTGGTAACGAAGCCTACGCTCTCAGGAGTCACTGACACCGTTAAGTCTCAAAACAAGGGCTCCAGAGCAGAGATGGCGCTCTGACACTCCACCACTTCGGGCCGGGACGGTACCTGCCAGCGGAATCATCCCCGGTCCCGTGTTCCTTCCTTACCAGGTCATCCTGTTCATTCCACTCCATGGCATCCAGCTAAAAAGCTGAAATGTGGTGTCTTCCTCCCGCCTCTTGGAGGAATTAATTACACGCTAAAGAGTAGCTATACGCTATTAGTGTCCTACGTAATCCCTGGAGACTCAGGTGGAAAAGAATCCGCCTGCAGGAGACACGCGTCCTATCCTTGGTCAAGAAGGTCTCTGTAGAAAGAAATGGCAATCCACTCCAGTCTCCTTGCCTGGAGAATCCCACGGACAGAGGAGGCTGGCAGGCTACAGTCCATGGGCTCACACAGAGTCAGATACAACTTAGAAAGGAAAGTGGAATTTAATTGGAAAACTAATCAGTAACTCTATTCCTTTCCAAGGCAAACCATTCAATATCACAGTAATCCAAGTCTATGCCCCAACCAGTAACGCTGAAGAAGCTGAAGCTGAACGGTTCTAAGAAGACCTACAAGACCTTGTAGAACTAACACCCCAAAAAGATGTGCTTTTCATTACAGGGGGCTGGATGCAGAAGGAGGAAGTCAGGAAACACCGGGAGTACCAGGGAAATTTGGCCTTGGAATGTGGAATGCAGCAGGGCAAAGGCTAATAGAGTTTTGCCAAGAGAACGCACTGATCATAGCAAAAACCCTTTTCCTACAACACAAGAGAAGACTCTACACATGGACATCACCAGATCGTCAACACCAATATCAGATTGATTATATTTCTTGCAGCCAAAGATGGAGAAGCTCTATACAGTCAGCAAAAACAAGACCGGGAGCTGACTGTGGCTCAGATCATGAACTCCTTATTGCCAACTTCAGACTTAAATTGAAGAAAATAGGGAAAACCACTAGACCACTCAGGTATGACCTAAATCAAATCCCTTATGATTATACAGTGGAAGTGAGAAATAGATTCAAGGGATTAGATCTGATAGACAGAGTGCCTGATGAACTATGGAATGAGGTTCATGACATTGTACAGGAGACAGGGATCAAGACCATCCCCAAAAAAAAGAAATGCAAAAAAGCAAAATGGCTGTCTGAGGAGGTCTTACAAATAGCTGTGAAAAGAAGAGAAGCGAAAAGCAAAGGAGAAAAGGAAAGATATAAGCATCTGAATGCAGAGTTCCAAAGAATAGCAAGGAGAGATAAGAAAGCCTTCCTCGGTGACTAATGCAAAGAAATACAGGAAAACAACAGAATGGGAAATACTGGAGATCTCTTCAAGCAATTTAGAGATACCAAGGGAACATTTCATGCAAAGATGGGCTCGATAAAGGACAGAAATGGTATGGGCCTGACAGAAATGGTATGGGCCTAACAGAAGCAGAAGATATTAAGAAGAGGTGGCAAGAATACACAGAAGAACTGTACAAAAAAGAGCTTCATGACCCAGATAACCACGATGGTGTGATCGCTCACCTAGAGCCAGACATCCCAGAATGTGAAGTCAAGTGGGCCTTAGAAAGCATCACTATGAACAAAGCTAGTGGAGGTGATGGAATTCCAGTTGAGCTATTTCAAATCCTGAAAGATGAT
>SJXO01000179.1:334113-354946 GCA_006408615.1 Connochaetes taurinus
CGGGTTCTCCGCGGCCGCGGGCGCCTTCGCCGTCCTGCACGGCAGGCTGGCGGGGACCCGCGCGCGCGGGCAGCGGGCCGCCCCGCCGCGGCCTCTGGAGCTGCGCCGCCCCGCCCGGAGCCCCGCGTGAGAGCGCTCCCCCGGCAGGCTGCCCTTCCCGGGGCTGCGGGGCGCGGAGCCCCGACGCCTCTCTCCTTACCTTCATCTTAAGTCTAAAGGCACTCTTAGAAGTGAGCAGTCAGTACGTGGCCTCCCGACTCATCTTGCTCCAGAATTTGAACCCAAGAGAGGGACGGCTTCCTTAAGCCTCGGTTTCCTGCCGTCCTGTTCGTCATCTGCAAATACAAACCCTGAAGATGCGAGTCCTCCCCTGGGAGTCCTGGGAGTCCGAACGACGGAATCCACAGCCTCTCCGAGGCGCTTCAGCGACGGGAGAGCGCGGCTGGGCTTTCTTCTTGCTGAGCTGCCCTCTGAGCAGATGTTTCTGGGGTGCTGCAGCTGCGGAGAGCACCTGTTCCTCCTTAATGCCTGCTGCTCTCTTTTTGTTTCCCTGTTCTTTTATTTGTAAGATCTTAGGGCTTGGCTGAGGTGCCTGTGGGACCTCAGCATGGTTAAGAAAATAAAATTCAGCTTCAGGCCTTTAAACCGGAGCAAGATGATGGGGAGAGTCTGCTCTTGTCCCTGAAGACTGGAGCTTACCGTGTTCCTTTGCACGGTCCCGGAGACCACTGCATTTTTACCAGGGCTTGGGGCCCACTGCAGAGATAATGACTGTCTATTTATTATGTTCCTCCTTAATGCCTGCTGCTCTCTTTTTGTTTCCCTGTTCTTTTATTTGTAAGATCTTAGGGCTTGGCTGAGGTGCCTGTGGGACCTCAGCATGGTTAAGAAAATAAAATTCAGCTTCAGGCCTTTAAACCGCAGCAAGATGATGGGGAGAGTCTGCTCTTGTCCCTGAAGACTGGAGCTTACCGTGTTCCTTTGCACGGTCCCAGAGACCACTGCATTTTTACCAGGGCTTGGGGCCCACTGCAGAGATAATGACTGTCTATTTATCAAAACTGAAAATTTAATAAAGCCTCATTTTATTAACAAAGCTTACATGAGTGCTCATTAAGGACGTTGGGGTAGAGTGCTTCCTTAAACAGGTATTTACTGCGCTCACAGAAAAAGGAAATAAGAAATTAACCTTTAGGAATTGCGAACATCATCTTGGATTCTTCGCTGGAGAAACATTCTAGACCAGATAATGAAACCTGGCTTTTCCTGTCTAATCCTCCTGGGTCCTGCCTCGTGGGACTGTAACAAGCCTGATGATATTACCTGGCATATTGTTAAAGCAGTCCATGCTACGAATGAGGGCTGTTTATCTTCATCAGTGCAGACGGTTTGGGGGATGAGAGCAGGGTTTATAAGAGATAACTGCTGTTTTTTATAAGCTAAGAATGGTGTCCACACGGCACTTTCAGAAATGAGGAGGAAAGATGGGCCCCATAAAGAGGATAATGCAGAAAAGCCCTGCCTGGTGAAACTGAACTGTTGAGCAGAAAGCATCAGACTGGGAGGGCCCTTAGGAACCGTCTCATCCAACCTCCATGCTTTTGACAGAAAGAGACAGAGGCCCGAAGGGATTGCCCCTCGCCTGGGCGCTCAGGCTGATGGTGAACAGCCAGCCGGGAGAGGCACCCTGGTCTCTGAAGGGGTCTGGGCTCTTGGCCCATGATCCACCCAGCCTCAGAACCTGCAACGGCTCCCTCTCCAGGCTTTTGCCTTTTCTTCCAGCTGGCAAACCCAAATATTTCCTTCAAGATCCCAGGAGTGCCCCAGAGCCAAAGTGTGATAAGCAGCAGCCTTAGGCTTTGAACTTAGGACTCCTGAGGCTCCAAAAATCAGAGACCTTCAACCATTACTTTGTAATACACTTAAAGGGCAGCAGCCTGGAGGACTGCAAAACCCTTGTTAGGAGCCTCTGGTCATAAACCCAGGGGCTTTGCCCTGCAAGAGGCGCTGTGGGGAAGGGGGGGGAGGAGGAGCTGGGTCCCCATCCCTAGGGGATTTCTTTTATTTTCTTAATTGTTATTTTGTATTGGAGTATAGCCAATTAACAATATTGTGATCGTTTCAGGCGGACAGCAAAGGGCCTCAGCCATAAGTGTACATGTGTCCATTCTCCCCTAGACTCCCCTCCCATCCAGAAGTAGGAATCTGTGCTGCACCAAAAAGTCCAAGCAGGGGGCAGGCCGGAGGACCGTGGTGAGCATGCCCCTGACATCTGGGGAGGTGGTGGCTCTCTGAAACTAAGGCTGAGTCTGAAACGCTCCCAACATCCCCGCCTCCACGCTCACAAGCTTCAGGTGAGAGGCGTCAACAGCACGCTGCTAGGAGCACAGGAGCGCAGAGACCCTCTCTCAGAAGGGTGCAAGGAGGAAACCTGAACTTCAAGATCAAACTGACCTCACCCCGGCAAATCGAGTTTCATCCCAAACACAGGGCCTTGCTGCAGGACTGCGAGCCTGAGGAGCACTGAGGGTAACCATAGCAACAGCCAACCTCAGAGCCAGCCCAACTCCTAACAGACTAATTCAAGCATTCACGCCAGGCATTCATCAGCAGGAAAGGCACGCTCGCGTCTAGGCACAGAGGCTCTGCCTCAGTCTCTACTGGCGAGCACAAGATGCCCAGCTTTCAAGAAAAAAATCAGGAAGCAGGCAAAACAAATTAAAAAAGAAACATTCTCCAGGACAAGGCAACTATCAGATCTGAAACAAATGTTAGAAATATCTGGCAGGGAATTTAAAATCACTATTAGTAAGTTAAAGATTCAACAGGGAAAAGTGGACATCAGGCAACATCAGATAGGTAATTTCAGTAGGGAGATGGGACGTATAAGAATCAAGTAGAAATGCTAGAAATAAAAAGCACAGCAGCAGAGATGAATGGTGCCTTCAACGGACTTATTAGTCCACTGCCGCAGCCAAGAAGAGAATCGATGAACCTGAAGAGAGAAACTGCTCAAACTAAAATGGAAAGATGAGAGTGAAAAAGAAAACACGACATCCGGGAGCTCTGGGACAAAGTCAGATGGGTTATCCCAGGAGACAATGAGAACAGAGCAGAAGATACTTTAGAAGAAGTGATAGCTGACAGCTTTCCAAAATCAATGACAGAAACAAAGAAAATCCAAGAAGCTCACAGAACACCTAGAAGGTTTATATAAATATATATGTGTATTTACATACACATATATATGTATTTACATACACATATGTATAGGTACATATATATAAACACATATAATACACAAACACACTGGATATATCTAGGCCTGTAATCAAATGGCAGAAAACAAAAGACAAAGAGTCTTGAAGACAGCTAGAAAATAGTTACATTCACAGGTGCAAGATAAGAATTAGGTCTCATCAGAACCCATGCATGGATAAGAAAACAGCATGACATCTTTAAAATGCTGAAATTTTAAAAAGAAGCCCTGTCAATCCAGAATTCTATATCCATCAGAAATCCTTCAAACGGGGAGGAGAAGCAAATACTTTCTCAAACAAAAATCTAGAGAATTCATTGCCAGCAAATCTACCTTTCAAGAAATGTTTTTCAAAGTTCTGTAATATTTTAAAACAATGAGAGATAAAGAGCATAGAAGAATTCTAATTAGTGAAAGTAGAAAAAAGTAGTGAAATAGCGAATTACTGTTAGAACCCCAAAGTGGTAATTGCTGCGGGCGAGACCTACGGACGAAAACCAAAACCAGCGAGGTAAAAGTTTAAGCAGAACCAGGGTATGTGCAGTCTCGAAGGATCTCCACCAACTACCGAAATATTAAGGCATTACAAAAAGAACTTTATGGTGGAGAATTTTAGTAACTTTGAAGTGGAGAATTCTGGCAGACACCACTTTAATCAAGTGAGCAGAGCTAATGTTACCAGTTGTGAGTACTGACATCTGAAATGACTCATTGAGACAGGGGTAGCATCTGAGGCATCCTTGCCAATGACGTCAGTCTAATCTCACAGACAGACTTAAATTGAGGGATGTTCTACACAATTACTGACAGATAGTCTTCAAAAGTCTCAAGCCAATGAAAGACCAGCTTAAGGAGGCATGATGACTAAATGCCACGTGGGACCCTTCACTGGAACCTGGAATATAAAACAAATGTTAGTGGACAAACCAAGGTGACATTCAGTAAATTCTATAGTCTACTTAATAGTATTATACCTATGTTACAGTCTTAGTTTTGATAATTGTTCTATGGTTATGTAAGATGTTAAGTAAGAAGTTGGATAAACGATATGTGGAAACTCTGCACTATTTTACAATTTGACTGTAAGTCTAAAATTATCTCAAGTTAAAAAGAAAAAACCCAAGACTGTCTCGAGTTTGCACACAACCAGTCACACCGGGGCATGGGCTGCAACTTGAGTGCAGTGCCCCTGAGACTCCAGTTCGGTTCTCAAGCCCTTGCAGGTCTTGGCCTTGCTCGAAAGCAGTAAGACTTCCCTGGCAATCCATTGATTAAGACACTGCCTTTCCAACACAGGAGATGTGGGTTCAATCCCTGGTTGGGGAACTAGGAACCCACATGCTACGAGGCCAAAAATTAATTAATCAAAAAAAATAAAGCAGTAGTTTTGCGAGTGTGCACCCCAGATCAGCAGCAACAGCAGAAACGGGGCACTGGGTGGGAATGAAAATTCTCCGGCCACACACCTGACTTCAGGAATCAGAAGCTCTCACGGGGAGAGGGGAGGAGAGGGTGAGACGCATGGAGAGTAACATGGAAACTTATGTGACCGTGTGCAAAGCAGATAGTCAACGGGATGTGCTACACGGCTCAGGGAACTCAAACAGGGGCTCTGCACCAACCTAGAGGGGTGGGAGGGGGGTTCAAAAGGGAGGGGACGCAGGTAAACCTATGGCTGAGTCGTGTTGAGGGGTGACAGAAAGCAGCAAAATTCTGTGAGGCAACTATCCTTCAATTAAAAAATGAGAAAAAGAATCAGAAGCTCTGAGGGTAGGGCCCAGAAATCTTTAACAAATTTTCCAGGCGTTTTTATTGCCCAATAAAGAAAGCCTTCCTGAGCATGAGCTATAAAGGACAGGAAAGAGACCCTCCTCGGGGCCCAGCCTGCAACCCCCTCAGGCTGTGCCCCTGTGGCTGGATCCCAGTGCCTCCCAGAAACTAGCATCGTCCGCACCTCAGAGCCATTTCTAGTCATCTTGAGTTTCCCAAGTGATGCTTTAGCCTTCTGGATTTAGGCAGAAGGCAGTGCTTTTTTGTTTAGCCTTCTGGATTTAGGCAGAAGGCAGTGCTTTTTGTTTTCAAGGGAATTTTTTTAAAAAGTATATCATCTCATAGTGGTCCTTTGGTAGAATTCTGTGTATCCCTTGAGCGTTTGCGGATTGAATTTTGTTGACTCTTCCCAGCAGCTGGCCTTGGAATTTAAGTCGTTCCAGAATTCCCTGCCGTCAGGAGCCACACATCCAGTATGTGCGTGTGTGCGTGCCAAGTCACTTCAGTTGGTTCCGACTCTTCGTGACCCTGTGGACCATTGCCCACCAGGCTCCTCTGTCCACGAGATTCTCCACGCAAGAATTCTGGAGTGGGTTGCCGTGCCCTCCTCCAGGGGATCTCCCTGACCCAGGGATCGAACACACGTCTCTTACATCTCCTGCACTGGCAGGCGGTTCTTTACCACGAGCGCCGCCGAGGAAGCCCTCAGTATGTACTACCTTCCTCAAAATCACCATAGTCCCCTAGGGAGATTGGTTTTAATGCCGATTTTCAGGACTTTGCCCAGACCTTCTCCGTCAGAACGTCTATGGGTGGGGGTAAGGAATCTGCATTTTTAATTTTAATATGCATCCACCCTTGCCGGGGTCCAGCCCCGGTGGATCCAGGGTGATTTAAAGGGGAGACGGAGTAGGCAAGGAAAAAGCTTATTTATTAATATAAGATTAAATTAGGAAGAAATAGTGTAGTAGGAAAATTAAGTGGAGAAAAGAGGGTGAATAACTTGGCTTATGTGAGCTTGCACCATCTACGTTAGGCCACCGGCATCCGTTTGAATATCAGAGGGTGCCCCGCCTCGGGCTCTCTCTCTTACGGATCTTAGAAGCCGGGACAAGTAAGTAGACATGGCGAGCCTCCACGCCCCAGATGGGAATTCAGCCTGAAATTAGAGTAAAGAGGAGACCAATGACTGGCCTGGCCCCTATTGTCTAGGAAGGCCTTTTATACCTTTTTGATTGTACATAGAGATCAATGGGTAATACAAAATTATGCAGCATTAGCAGCCCGGACTCTTATCAAAACCAGGCTTTTCTTTCTGCATACCTGTCTTAGGTAATTTACATCATCTTCCGGCCAAAAGGGCCAGTTAACATTTTACAGCCTTTTTTCTGATAAGGGTTTGTCAACCAGAAGACTTATTTGTGTTATTCTTCTCAAAGTCTGGTGCCACTCTCAGAAAGCACTAAAGTTACATTCTTACATAACAAAGATACAGCAATTTATAACAAGTAAAAGGAGTACAGTGATTTATAACAAAAAAAAAGTAATTAACTCAAAAGTCTAGTGTTGCTAACATCAAAACTATTATATATCCTTTTCCATATCCCGTTTACATTGATTAACATCCTCCCGGGTGCCTAAAAGATAAAGAATATGGAGGCCTTGCAACAATCATTGAGTCAACAGTGAAATCCCGTCACCAATATGATTTTTAGCTCTTTANCTCAAAAGTCTAGTGTTGCTAACATCAAAACTATTATATATCCTTTTCCATATCCCGTTTACATTGATTAACATCCTCCCGGGTGCCTAAAAGATAAAGAATATGGAGGCCTTGCAACAATCATTGAGTCAACAGTGAAATCCCGTCACCAATATGATTTTTAGCTCTTTAGAAAAGGCTCTGTATCTTTAAGATGCTTTAAGCTTTGTGCCTGTCGCAGTTGGGGGGCTGTAAGCAATTCACAAGCTGTAAGAGGTCCAGGGGAACCTGTTAGGCAAGCTAGAGTTATCAGAGGGGGTTTTAACTGAAACATCCCTTTCAAATGCAGAAGACTAAAGCCCTGAGTTGACTTTCTCCAGAGTGTACCAGAAGAGTAGAAAAGTACGATACAATAAGGCAGGCAGATTTTTGGTTTTTGGGGTACACGCTCAGGAAATTCCAGGGGGACACCTGAGACCTGACTCTCCTTGCCCATCAGATCTCTGCCACACGACCTTGTCACTGGTGGGATTCCTCACGCTGGCTCCCGGCACACCCTCCCCATAAAAATCAGTCCTTTGGCATATTAATATTTCAGAACCACTGCCTGGCAGGGTGAGGTGGGGGGAAGAAAAGGACCTGTCTCCATTTGATGAGAAGGATTCATGAACACCCAAGATTATAAATTACAGCAGAGCGTTGTGCATTCAGGTCGGTTGGGCTGATGGCCATTGAGATGATCAAAAACTGGCATGGTGCACCTATTCCCATCATACCTTCTTGACTTAGTCTAACCCATACGTGAACATGGGCACCACCCCATCTGCTTCTCCACGTGCGTTAGAAACATTCATTGCTGCTTTCTTGTGGGTCCTTGAAAGTCAGCTCAATATTTAGCATGTCTCAAGACCCGCCCTGGTGAGCTGCTTTGAAGGTACAGCGCAAATCTCAGGGAGCCCCTAACTTCAGGGATACACTGAAAGCACATTATGTAACCAAGAGTTGAAAACAAAGCATCCGAAACATTTCCACGATGACCAGAGAGAAGTGAGAGTCCGTGTAGACTGAGAAAGTCAGGGAGGTCTGCGTGGAAAAGTGGGCTGGAAGCAAGGGCTGGGAGAACGGGCGTGCGCAGTGGGGAGCTCCGTGAGGAAGGCAGGCCAGGCGAGGAGGGGAGGGAGGGTCACGGCTGCAGGCAGGGTGTGTCTGCATCAGAGCCAAGGCGATGAGCACCTCCCCTGCCCAGGGAGGTCGGGATTGGAAGCGAGCTTGAAGGCAGAGGAACCTGCTTGCTCATCTTTTTCCGAAATTCTTTCTTCCCTCCTCTACGGAGAGTCAGATAGTGACTGCAGCCAGGAAATTAAAAGACTCTTGCTTCTTGGAAGGAAAGCTATGACCAACCTAGATAGCATATTAAAAGGCAGAGACATTACTTTGCCAACAAAGGTCAGTCTGGTCAAGGCTATGGTTTTTCCAGTGGTCATGTATGGATGTGAGAGTTGGACTGTGAAGAAAGCTGAACGCCGAAGAATTGATGCTTTTGAACTGTGGTGTTGGAGAAGACTCTTGAGAGTCCCTTGGACTGCAGTCCATCCTAAAGGAGATCAGCCCTGGGTGTTCATTGGAAGGACTGATGTTGCAGCTGAAACTCCAATACTTTGGCCACCTCATGCAAAGAGCTGACTCATTGGAAAAGACCCTAATGCTGAGAGGGATTGGGAGCAGGAGGAGAAGGGGACAACAGAGAATGAGATGGCTGGATGGCATCTCCGACTTGATGGACGTGAGTTTGAGTGAACTCCGGGAGTTGGTGATGGGCAGGGAAGCCTGGCGTGCTGCGATTCATGGGGTCTCAAAGAGCTGGACACGACTGAACGACTGAACTGCCTGATGCCAAAGGGGAATCTGCCCTGACTCCTCCTCTCTTTCCTTTACCAGAATCCCTTCCCTTCTTGGTCATCCTGGGTCCTCTGGAGTTTTACACTAACTGCAAGGATCCTTTAAATTCTCCGTGCGTTGCTTAGACTTGATCTCCTGGGAATGGAAGGTAGCAACCAGCATCAATGCCTCTTACTCCTGGAGAAGGGACGTGGGACAGAGGAGAATGCTGAGTGAGAGGCACCATCTGGGGGGGATAGGCAGTCAACAGCCCATGTGTTAGCTGGCGTTGTGCAGAGAAAGAAAGCCCACAGGTTGTGCAGACACAGGGATCTGTTTTAAGGGGCTGGCCATGCGAATGTGGAGGCTGGCTCGTCCAAGTCTGCAGGGCAGGCCAGCACGCCAGGCCCAGGAAGGGCTGACAGTGTGGCTCCAGTCCAAAGAGAGTCCCGGGCTGAACGCTCTTCTCCTCCAGGGACCTCAGTCTTTCCTGTTGACGTCTTCAACTGATTGGAGGAGGCTCACCCACATTTTGAAAGATCATCGGCTTGACTCAAGGTCTACCAATTTAAATGTTCATCTCATCTCAAAATACCTCCATAGCAACATCCAGACTAGTGTTTGACCAAATATTTGGGTACCTTGCCCAAACCAAGCTGACATAAAGTTAACCATCATCACATCCACTAAATCCCTCAGAGCCTAAAGCAGAAGAAAATCAGAAACTCTCCTAAGCCCTGAAATCCCCTCCAGCCCGGCTTCAGAGAGGATGCCTCTCAGCTCCGGGGCGGGGGGGGGCGGCAGTCCTCTGAGTGTCCGGGACCGCCCCCCCCCCACACTTTCCCTCCGCTCAAGGGGCAGCTGGCAGCTGCACCTGCACCCCTGGGGTCCTGCTCCTCCCTTCACACCTGTACCCCTGGGGTCCTGCTCCTCCCTTCACACCTGCGCCCCTGGGGTCCTGTCCTCCATTCACAAGTGCGCCCCTGGGGTCCTGCTCCTCCCTTCACACCTGCGCCCCTGGGGTTCTGCTCCTCCCTTCACACGTGCGCCCCTGGGGTCCTGCTCCTCCCTTCACACCTGCGCCCCTGGGGTCCTGCTCCTCCCTTCACACCTGCGCCCCTGGGGTCCTGCTCCTCCCTTCACACCTGCGCCCCTGGGGTCCTGCTCCTCCCTTCACACCTGCGCCCCTGGGGTCCTGCTCCTCCCTTCACACCTGCGCCCCTGGGGTCCTGCTCCTCCCTTCACACCTGCGCCCCTGGGGTCCTGCTCCTCCCTTCACACCTGCGCCCCTGGGGTCCTGCTCCTCCCTTCACACCTGCGCCCCTGGGGTCCTGCTCCTCCCTTCACACCTGCGCCCCTGGGGTCCTGCTCCTCCCTTCACACCTGCGCCCCTGGGGTCCTGCTCCTCCCTTCACACCTGCGCCCCTGGGGTCCTGCTCCTCCCTTCACACCTGCGCCCCTGGGGTCCTGCTCCTCCCTTCACACCTGCGCCCCTGGGGTCCTGCTCCTCCCTTCACACCTGCGCCCCTGGGGTCCTGCTCCTCCCTTCACACCTGCGCCCCTGGGGTCCTGCTCCTCCCTTCACACCTGCGCCCCTGGGGTCCTGCTCCTCCCTTCACACCTGCGCCCCTGGGGTCCTGCTCCTCCCTTCACACCTGCGCCCCTGGGGTCCTGCTCCTCCCTTCACACCTGCGCCCCTGGGGTCCTGCTCCTCCCTTCACACCTGCGCCCCTGGGGTCCTGCTCCTCCCTTCACACCTGCGCCCCTGGGGTCCTGCTCCTCCCTTCACACCTGCGCCCCTGGGGTCCTGCTCCTCCCTTCACACCTGCGCCCCTGGGGTCCTGCTCCTCCCTTCACACCTGCGCCCCTGGGGTCCTGCTCCTCCCTTCACACCTGCGCCCCTGGGGTCCTGTCCTCCCTTCACACCTGCGCCCCTGGGGTCCTGTCCTCCCTTCACACGTGCGCCCCTGGGGTCCTGTCCTCCCTTCACACCTGCGCCCCTGGGGTCCTGTCCTCCGTTCACACAATCGACGTCTTTCCCCAGGCGGCCACTCTGTGTGTCCAGTCTTCCCTGCTCCCGTCGCCAGGGTGGTTCCCTCCTCCATGTGACCCGTGAGGGGGAGCCCCGAGGCGAGGGCCTTGGGTCCTTCTCTTCCCTAGATCAGCTGAGCCTGAGGAAGGGACGAGTCTGTCCTCTGAGGGTGGAGGCTGCCGTCTGCAGATCCCTCTCCAGTCTTTCTCCTTCAGCAGGCACCCTCTCCTCTCATTGTACACTCGCGTCACCCGGGAACTGTGAACAGCACACGGTGCCCGCCCCTCCCTCCCGGGCTTCTGGCTCAGTGGGTCTGGGATGCTGCTGGCTTATGAGTATTATTCAGTAGCTTCCATGGTTGTTACAAGAGAGGCTTCCCTGCAGTACTAAGTTTATGCTGTATAAATTGCTATATAAATTCTGTGTGTCTGTGTATTTTTTATTTTCCCTGAGCTATATTTTGTAAGATTTGTTTTGAAATTTTTAGCGTGGCTCAGGGGAGAGGTGGTTTATTCCCTCAGTCAGCCTCAAGAGAAGACCATGAGTAGGAGGGTCGGATTAGACAGTCATCCCGGCCTCCTGAAGGGTGGCTGCCGAACGGGCTCTTCTTTCTTGGAGCCACATGTCAAACCACAACTTTCAAAAAATTAATAATCCCCAAATATACAGTGAGCAAAAATAGATTTTTAAATAGAAGATATCTTTAACTCAGTGAAGGAACAAACAGGAAAGAAAAATGGGAGATGACAAATCGTTCAAAGGACGATCGGCGATCCATGGTGCTATGTATGTACACGCACAGTGGAAGGAGGATGCTGGGATAAGACTGCTGGGTTAGTTGCAGAGCGGCTAATCCTAACATTTATACAGAACACTCCACCAAACAACAGCAAAACACACATCTTTTTCAGGTGCACATGGGCCAGTCTCCAGGATGCTCCACATGTTAGGCCACAAAATAAGTCTTAGTAGAAAGTTGAAACCACACTGAGTGTCTTTTCCAATCACAACAGAATGAAACTAGAAACCAACAGCAGAAGGAGAAAATTCCAAAATCTGTGTGAAGTAAATAACTCTTATATAGCCATAAGCCCGAGAAGACATCACAAGGGAAATTAGCAAACATCTTGAGACAGACAGTAAGTAATGAAAGCACAGCATGCCGAAACTCTTGGAATGCGGTGGAAGCCGCAGGAAGAGGAACAGTTATAGCTACAAATGATTACATTGAAGAGAAGCAAGATCTCAAACCCACAGCCTAATTTTGCACCTCAAGGTATTAGAAGATGAATAAAGGAAACCCAAAGTTAGCAGAGGAAGGAGATAACAGAGCTAAATAAAATAGATAATACAACAATAGGAAAAAGTAAACAAAACCGAGAATGTGTTCTTCAAAAAATATTTTAAAAACTGACAAACATTTAGCTAAGTTGACTAAGAATAAATGAGAGGAGACTCAAATAACTAAAATTTAAAAATGAAGCTGGGGGCATTGCTGTCGATTTTACAGAGATAAGATCATAAGAGAATGTGCTAGAGCACTCGTGCAACAGATTGGGTGACCCAGGTGAAACGCAGAACTGTCTAGAACCATGCAATTCACCAAGGCTGAATCCCAAAGAAATAGAAGGTCTGCACAGAGACTGGACGCACACTCAAAACCTCCCAACAAGGAAAGGCCCTGGACCAGGTGGCCCCCAGTGGAATCTTCTGAGCATTTTAAAATGATGCCGCTGCCTCTCAAGTTCTTCCCCAAAGCTGAAGCAGAGGCACCACTCTCAACTCACTCTATGACACTGCGTCACTCAGACACCAGAACCTAAAAAAGAGCAGGACAAGGGAAATAGAGGATGCCATCCCTTATGAACACCAACGTGAAAGTCCTCAAAAAAACAGCAAACTGCACTCACAGCATCTTGAAAGGGCTATGCACCAAGACCAAGTAGATTTATTCCAGTAGTGCAAGGATGATCCAGCACATGAAAAGCAGTCAGCGTAACACACCGCATCAGCAGGACGGGAGGGAGACAACCACGCGGTCGCCTGATCGATGCAGAAAAAGAGTTTGACAAAATGCAGCATCGTTTCATAAGAAAAGCATTCAGCAAACTAGGAATATAAGGAAACTAGCTCCACATAATGAAGGCCAAATATGAGAAACCCACAGCTCGCACCATACTCAGTAACGAATGACTAAACACTTCTACTCTAAAATCAAGAACAAGACAAGAAGGCCCACTTCAGCCACTTCTATTCAACATATTATTGGATGCTGTATCCAGAGCAATCAGACAAGACAAAGAATCCATGAGAGAAACATCTAGTTTTAAAAGGAGAAAAGAGGGGGGTGGAGGAGGAAGGAAGGAAGAGAGGGAGGCCATTCTTTCAACCTCAATACTTTTTGTTGCTTAATTTTACAAGGATCTTTTGACAAATACCTCTTGAAAAAAGAGAAACATTTGTTTGAAATGTAAGGATTTCTTCTATTCTTTGTCAATTATTTTTCCTGCAAAATTCAAGTAAAAATGTAATTAGCTTTCTAAATGTCATATACAGATTTATCACATTTTTTCAATAGCTTTTATTTCTACAGCTATTTACCTATCTATTTATTTATCATATTCTGATGCCTAAAAAGATGTCTGAAATTTTGTTCAGACATAAACCTGGAAACACACGCACTTAAGATGCCTGCAGTAAGTAATTCTGTGTTTTGCTGTGGCTGACTCTTGATTGCTTCTTGGTGGCTATCTATTGCTTTTAAATATTCAATAATTAAAATAGAAAACAAAATCAATTCAGTAACATGTAGTGGAAAAATCCAATTTCTATTTCAATACTGGCAAGTTTGTTAATTCTTCTGGCTTTCGGCTTCCCCTTCAATGAAACAGAATAATTATGCCAATCTTACAGCTAAGTTGAACAGCTTAAAAGATTTAATGTCTATAAAATGACCAGAAGTGCCTGGCTCAGAGTAAGCTCCTAAAGGAACCAACTTTGACTCTGTTCTTGACATGTTACAACCTCCCTCCTCTTTGAGAGTCATCCTGACAGCTGTCTCTTTCTCAACTACCCCTGTGCCTACTTGGCTAGCCATTCTGCACTGCCTCTCCTAGCTAACACTCCCAAAAGAGGCCTCTAAATGAGCTTTAAATGACTGAATGTGAGTTACTAAAGCTGAAAGAGAGTCTAAGGGGAACGACTGACTTTCCTCTAGCGTTTCTGGCATTTTAGGGCCGAAGCCACAGCTCTGTTCGTTCAATCAGCCATTCATTTAGCATCAAAGGCTGAGCCTCTACCACTGGTCAGGTGTTGCCCTGGGCCTTAGAGGCAGAAGGTGAATAAGGCCCAGCCCAGTCTTAGGCGGCCTACAGACTTCAGGCCTTAGTCTGTCTATAGGATGGACTGTCCCTTCGGTATTGACCATTTGGTGATGGCCATGTGTAAAGTCATCTCCCGTGTTGTTGGAAAAGGGTATTTGCTATGATGAGTGCATTCTCTATGCAGAATTCAGTTAACCTTTGCCCTGCTTCATTTTGGAACTTGTCAGAGGATTGGCGTCTGATGCTGAAATGGGTGTAAGGTAGGTTACCCTGCCCCCGAAGAGCTGGGTAAGGTCAGTTCAAAGCCCTCCCCTCCTTCCTCCCATGACTGCTGAGAACTCCAGGGGAGCCACGGCTTTGGTGGTCATCGCTGGCTCTGGGATTCTTCGTGGTCTGATTTTTTAAAAATAGGTCCTTAGGGGCCTTGAGCACCAGTGTGGGTTCCTGTCGGGTGGGCCCTCACAAGCACACAGGCACCATTCTTTCGGATTCGCTCTACCCTCTCTCCTTTGTGTCAGCTTGACTGGGCCACCAGATGCCTGGTTATCAGGCCTTTCAACTACACCACCAGCTTTTCTGCATGTCCAGCTTGCAGATGGGAGATCACGGGATCTCTCAGCCTCCATAGTCCCATGAGCCAATTCCTCCTAATAAATCTCTTTATACCTATAGAGCTTCCCTGGTGGCTCAGATGGTTAAAAAAAAAAATCTGCCTGCAATACAGGAGACCCAGGTTCGATCCCTGGTTAGGGAAGATTCCTTGAAGACAGGAATAGGTACCCACTCCAGTATTCTTGCCTGAAGAATCCCAAGGACAGAGGAGCCTGGTGGGCTACAGTCCATGGGGACGTGACTGAGTGCCTAGCACACACATCCATATCTGTATCTCTATGCCTTATCCATCATCTGTCTCCTATTGGTTCTGTTTATCTGGGGCACCCCAACTACGCCTCCCTGCCTCACCTCACCCTCTCGTGGAGTATTCTGGAAAGTACCAATTGTTCTCACCATTTATGAGGAATTACTGTATTTCCTTTTCTTCACTGTCCTCCTCTTTTGAATTATGCACGTTCAGTGTGAAAAGGGCCTATTGTTGAATCTAATAAATATCTCCAATTAGCTCACAAAGGAGAAGAATTATTTTGAATTATTGCTGAGAAGGGTACCATTATATAGTGCAGTCAAAGCTCTTTCTCTAATATCTTTCTCTAATTTGTTGGGAGGCGGGAATAGCTAGTTACAATTGTCTATTTGTTTTTTCATCCAGATCACTTCCTGTTTCATTTATTTTTCATTTTACTGTTTCGTTTTGCTTTTTTCTCAGATTAGCAGTTGGTGTTGGAGGGTGGCATCCTAACATGATTTGAAGTCCCGTGTGAGGCAGTCAGCTTCTTCCTGTGGAATGTTCTGAGGATCTATTCTCTGTGCTAAGGGCAAGGGTACGATTGTTCTTCATCTCCAGGAATGGCCTCTTACTCAGAGGCTCTCGGAGAAAAACTTAAACATTACTCTATCAGCGTCATTTTCAAAGCCTTACTTAGAGCGATCCTCAATCAGAACACTCAGTATAGTACAAGCTACTCACCAGACAGCCGTAATTAAGTCACTTGATATGTTTCTGAGCCGACATCCTTTTTAAATTAGATGTGCTGGGTCTCAGCTGCAGCACGTGGGATCCAGCTCCCTGACCAGGGATCAAACCCACGCCCCCTGCACTGGGAGCTCAGAGTCTTACCGTTGGGCCACCAGGGAACCCCTGAGCCGGCCTCTGAGTGAGCCTGTCGGCTCCGTGTAGGGCAGCCCTGACGGTCACCTCTAGTCTAGACGCTGGCTGGCCCTCCAGGCACTGAGCTGTCTGTGGCTGCAGCTTCCGCAGAGATGAAGAGAGCGGCCTGCAGACATTACAAGCTTTCCGCCTGGGAGTCCCCGCTGTCTTACTTGCGTGAGCCCCTGTGAACCTTCGCTTCTCCAGTTTCCTTAATTTCCTGGTCCTCACTCCAAACGCCCATTTCTGGTGCCTCCTATGACCTGACCTGAGTCGCTGTGCTGTGCTTTGCTAAGGCACTTCAGCCGTGTCCGACTCTGCAGCCCTGTGGACTATGGCCCGCCAGGCACCTCTGTCCAGGGGATTCCCCAGGCAAGAACGCTGGAGTGGGTGGCCGTGCCCTCCTCCAGGGGCTCTTCCCACCCAGGGATCAAACCCATGCCTCTTACGTCTCCTGCATTAGCAGGCGGGTTCTTTACCACCAGCACCACCGGGGAAGCCGGACCTGAGCCACTGGTCACTTCCAGTTCTTACTTTCTCTGTGCTAGATGGTGGAGACCACCAGAAACTTTGAGAGGAAAGAGAGTCTGCCATCCCCTCCAAACTCTGCTGCCAGGAAAAGATGAAAGTAACGGCAGCCCACTCCAGTACTCTTGCCCGGAAAATCCCACGGACAAAGGTGCCTGGTGGGCTACAGTCCATGGGGTCGCAAGGAGTCGGACATGACTGAGCGACTTCAATTTCACTTTCACTTTCTTTTTTCAAGTCTTAGACCAAATTCCACCCTATGTATAGACATGTCTCTCTTTTTTTAAAGACTCTAAAAAATGCCTTTATTTGCCTTTTGGATGTGATGTCTTCCTTGCCGTGGGGGCTTTCTCTAACTGTGGCGAGTGGGGGCCCCTCTCTAGCTGCGGTGCTCGGGCCTCTCGCTGTGGAGGCTTCTCTTGTTGTGGAGCCAAGGCTCTCGACGCAGGGGGTTCAGGGCTTGGTTGCCCCACAGCATGTGGGACCTTCCTGGACCAGGGATTGAACCTGCGTCTCCTGCACTGGCGGCCTGAGCCACCAGGGAAGCCCCTTAAGATTTTTTTGGTGTGGACCACTTTTTAAAGTCTTCATCGAATTTGTTACAAAACTGCTTCTGTTTTAGAGTTTTTGACCATGAAGCGTGTGGGGCCTCAGCTCCCCACCCGCGGATTTGAACCTGCGCCCCCTGCTTTGAAAGCCCAAGTCTCAACCACTCAACAGCCAGGGAGGTCTGCAGACATGTCTTAAACGACTGTCAGCCTGCTGACCACAAACCAGTTCCTACAGCCTGTCCCGTGAGCTTGGTGGAGGCCCAGCCCCTGTCTTTCTTTGTACATCCTCTGACCATACTCCACATAGAACATCCATCAGGGCAGTCGGACCAGGTGCCAGCATCAGAACCGGCTCTCTTGGCTCTGCATTAGACGCAGGTCGCTTTAAGACTTGGCTCAGTCACCACCGCTTCCCTTCTGCACACTTCGTCTTTCCCACTGACGCCCTCTGCGAGGACAGCTTACACTTGCTGAGTTCTTGCTGTGCCGAGCCCCT
This sequence comes from Connochaetes taurinus, assembly GCA_006408615.1. Taxonomy (NCBI): domain Eukaryota; kingdom Metazoa; phylum Chordata; class Mammalia; order Artiodactyla; family Bovidae; genus Connochaetes; species Connochaetes taurinus. The sequence continues at coordinate 351,418 of SJXO01000179.1, forward strand.
TGTTGCTGTTCAGTTGCTCAGTTGTGTCTGACTCTTTGCGACCCCATGGACTGCAGCATGCCAGGCCTCCCTGTCCTTTACTATCTCCCAGAGTTTGCTCAGACTCATGTCCGTTGAGTCAGTGATGCTGTCCAACTGAAAGGTTGTTGCTGAACCACAAAAGATGCAGGGATTCTTGGCCTCCAGAAGAGAAGAATTCAATCTGGGGCCAGAGAAGAGGCTTGATCACTCAGACCTTTTGTGTAATAGAGTTTTATTAAAGTATAAAGGAGATAGAGAAGGCTTCTGACATAGACATCAGAAGGGGGCAGAAAGAGCACCCCGTAACCAGTGTTAGCAATGGAGTTATATACTCTTAGTTATTACAATGAATCAAAAAAATGTCTGGAGGTTGTAAATACCTTACTAGACCCACTCCCATAATTTACACCTTAAGATAACAGTTCGTGCTCCATAAACATACGTAAGATGGGTGGCTGGACAGATAAGTGAATGGATGGGTGGGTGGGACGGTGGATGGATAGGTGAATGGACGGAGAGATGGATGGACGGGTGGGTGGGAGGATAGGTGAATGGATGGATAGGTGAATGGACGGAGAGATGGATGGACGGGTGGGTGGGAGGATAGGTGAATGGATGGATAGGTTAATGGACGGAGAGATGGATGGACGGGTGGGTGGGAGGATAGGTGAATGGATGGATAGGTGAATGGACGGAGAGATGGATGGACGGGTGGGTGGGAGGATAGGTGAATGGATGGATAGGTGAATGGACGGAGAGATGGATGGACGGGTGGGTGGGAGGATAGGTGAATGGATGGATAGGTGAATGGACGGAGAGATGGATGGACGGGTGGGTGGGAGGATAGGTGAATGGATGGATAGGTGAATGGACGGAGAGATGGATGGACGGGTGGGTGGGAGGATAGGTGAATGGATGGATAGGTGAATGGACGGAGAGATGGATGGACGGGTGGGTGGGAGGATAGGTGAATGGATGGATAGGTGAATGGACGGAGAGATGGATGGACGGGTGGGTGGGAGGATAGGTGAATGGATGGATAGGTGAATGGACGGAGAGATGGATGGACGGGTGGGTGGGAGGATAGGTGAATGGATGGATAGGTGAATGGACGGAGAGATGGATGGACGGGTGGGTGGGAGGATAGGTGAATGGATGGATAGGTGAATGGACGGAGAGATGGATGGACGGGTGGGTGGGAGGATAGGTGAATGGATGGATAGGTGAATGGACGGAGAGATGGATGGACGGGTGGGTGGGAGGATAGGTGAATGGATGGATAGGTGAATGGACGGAGAGATGGATGGACGGGTGGGTGGGAGGATAGGTGAATGGATGGATAGGTGAATGGACGGAGAGATGGATGGACGGGTGGGTGGGAGGATAGGTGAATGGATGGATAGGTGAATGGACGGAGAGATGGATGGACGGGTGGGTGGGAGGATAGGTGAATGGATGGATAGGTGAATGGACGGAGAGATGGATGGACGGGTGGGTGGGTGGATAGGTGAATGGATGGATAGGTTAATGGACGGAGAGATGGATGGACGGGTGGGTGGGAGGATAGGTGAATGGATGGATAGGTGAATGGACGGAGAGATGGATGGACGGGTGGGTGGGTGGATAGGTGAATGGATGGATAGGTGAATGGACAGGTGGGTGGGTGGATAGGTGAATGGGTGGAGAGATGGATGGATGGGTGGGTGGGTGGATAGGTGAATGGACGGGTGGGTGGGAGGATAGGTGAATGGGTGGAGAGATGGATGGACGGGTGGATGCAGGGTCTGCCACACCTTCCCGGGATCCTTGCGGGCCCCCAGCCACTGCCCTAGGGAGCCAGGAGCCCCGTCCAGACAGCACTGATGGGGCCGTGACCTGGGGCTCCAAGGAGCGGTGGCGGGGGGCTGGAAGTGGGGCCCCTCCACCGGCTCCAACCCTGAGCACCCGTTGTCACCGTTTTCTCAGGATCAGGAGACACGAGCTGAAGCCCCGGCTCTCACTGCTGCGTCTCTTTGGCCAATCGCTCAACTGTCTGTGCTTTAATTTCCTCACCTGTGAGCAGCGGGGGGGAAGACCTACCTTCTAAATTGTTGTGAGCCTGAGACTCAACATAGAGGAGGCCCTGGACACAGGGAGCAGCTAGTATTATTACTCATATACTTACTACAGAGGATGGGATGGCTGGACGGCATCACCGACTCCATGGGCATGAGTTTGAGCGAGCTCCAGGAGTTGGGGGTGGACAGGGAGGCCTGGCGTGCTGCGGTCCATGGGGTCGCAGAGAGTCGGACACGACTGGGCGACTGAACTGAACTGAGGAGGCTTAAAACAACAGAAATATGTTCTCTCACAGTTCTGAAGGCTAGAAGTCCTCTTTTTATAAGGATGCCAGTCATTCTGGAGTGAGGGCCCATGCTACCCCAGTGCTAACCCCAGTATTAATCCACACAACCTGACTAATTACATCTCCAATAACCCTGCCTCCAAATAACCAAGTAAGGTCACACTCTGAGGGTCCCAGAAGGACATAAATTTGGGAGGAGGGACACTGTCCGACCCAGTACAGCCTCTAAGCCTCATCTTTTCTTTTCCATCCATAAAATGGTGCTGTTAGTAGGCTCCGTGTTATAGGACTGCTGTGAGGATCGGATAAGAGACGGCTGGGAAGCTCTGTGCGCAGAGCCCGGCACACTGACAGGTGCTCACGAAATAGAAGCTGTCATCACCGCTGTCAACATGCGTGTCCCGCGTTATAGCTGCAGAAACAAGGTCTGCAGGCCAAACTGGCTGTCATCCTGTAAACAGCTGCACCAGGTTCCCCAACTCCTGAGCCAGTGCGCCGTGCATACAGCAGGCGCTCAGTAAAGGCTCCACGCCCATGACCTGAAGCCCAGTGGGCACACACACAGTCATGGAGCCCGGGAGCCGTCTGGGAGGGCAGGAGAGGGCCCTCTGTGAGGGCATTCTCGCCACCCTGCCAGGCTCTCTCCCAGCTCCCGTCTTTTTTTTTTTTTTTACTTTATTTTACTTTGTAACACTGTATTGGTTTTGTCATACATTGACATGAATCCACCACGGGTGCACACAAGCTCCCAATCCTGAATCTCCCTCCCCCCTCCCACCCAATATCATCCCTCTGGATCATCCCCATGCACCAGCCCCAAGCATCCTGTATCCTGTATCGAACATAGACTGATACTTCGTTTCTTACATGTTAGTATACATGTTTCAAAGCCCTTCTCCCACATCATCCCACCCTCTCCCTCTCCCTCAGAGTCCAAAAGTCCGTTCTATACATTTTTGTCTCTTTTGCTGTCTTGCATACAGGGTCATCATTACCATCTTTCTAAATTCCATATATATGTGTCAGTATACTGTATTGGTGTTTTTCTTTCTGGCTTACTTCACTCTGTATAATCGGCTCCAGTTTCATCCATCTCATTAGAACTGATTCAAATGAATTTTTTTTGATGGCAGAGTAATACTCCATTGTGTATATGTACCACAG
>SJXO01000179.1:364884-501869 GCA_006408615.1 Connochaetes taurinus
GCCGCCTTGGGCTAGGGGCAGAGTCCAGGGTGCCGGGGTGAGAAGGGCCGCCGCGGGCTGGGCAGGGGCCCAGGGTACCCGGGGTAGGGGGAGGAGGGCCGCCACAGGCCAGGCAGGGGCCAGGGTGCCAGGGTGGGCGTGGGGATGGGAAGGAGGGCCTCCTCAGGCCAGGGGCAAGGCCCAGGGTGCTGGGGGGAGGGAGCAGAGAAGGGTCGCCTCGGGCCAGGGGCAGGGCCCAGGGTGCCCGGGGGAGAAGGACCGCCGCAGGCTGGGCATGGGCTCAGGGTGCCCAGGTGAGCGCAGAGGTGGCACCTGGAAGAAAGTGTCTGCCAACATGATATCATTGCTTCCAGCAATTATCACCCGACTCTGGTGGGATCTCAGAGAAAAGAAGGGTGAGGAGACACAGCTGGGGTAAAGATCAGCTCTGAGAGCCAGGCAGAAGATGCCCTGGGGTGGATGGTGTTACAAGAGAGGGAAAGATTTTCCTCTTCCCGCTTCGGTTCAGTTTATGGGCACAAGCGAATTAAACTGAAAAAAGACGTATTAACAGGAGAAAAGGGCTCATTCATACGCATATGGGAACTTGGACCATAAAGAAAGCTGAGAAGAACTGATGCCTTGAACTGTGGTGTTGGAGAAGACTCTTGAGAGTCCCTTGGACTGCAAGGAGATCCAACCAGTCCATCCTAAAGGAGATCGGTCCTGGGTGTTCATTGAAAGGACTGATGCTGAAGCTGAAACCCCAATACTTTGGCCACCTCACGCAAAGAAGTGACTCCTTGAAAAAAACTGATGCTGGGAAAGATTGAAGGTGGGAGGAGAAGGGGACGACAGAGGATGAGATGGCTGGATGGCATCACCGACTCAACGGACATGAGTTTGAGTAAACTCCAGGAGCTGATGATGGATAGGGAGGCCTGGCATGCTGCAGTCCATGGGGTCGCAAAGAGTCAGACACAACTGAGCAACTGAACTGAGCTGGACTGAAATGGGAGTAGGTAACCCAATAAACGTCACAGTTAGGGGCTTGGTGGTGGTGCTCAGCCCTCCGTCCAGGGATTCTCCAGGCAAGAGCACTGGAGTGGGTTGCCAATTCCTCCTCCAGGGGATCTTCCCGACCCAGGGATTGAACCCGCATCTCTTGTGTCTCCTGCATTGGCAGGTGGCTTCTTTACCACCATGCTACCCGGGAAGCCCCGAAGTTAAAGGCTTATATGCCTAATTTAGCAGTAGGGGAAAGGGAGGGAGGAGAAAAGGCTACCATGGAAGAACAAACAGGTTTTTTTAGGAAAGACAAGCATATTTTAGGAGAACAAATGGGAGATAAGAAAGTTTGGGATGAGTTTTGTCTATGCGGATGTGAGTAGGCTTTCTGTCTTCTTCAGGGCCTTAAAACTCCCTCAGAGGGACGACTTATGGCAAGTTTACTCTTGGTCTCTCTCTTGGAAGTAAACTCCCCCAAGAAGAAACTCATGGCAGCCTCATTTTCCAGAAAGAGAAAGTGTTAGTCGCATGGGAGTCTCCAGGCAAGAGTACTGGCGTGGGTTGCCACGTCCTCCTCCAGGGGATCTTCCCAACCCAGGGATCGAATCCACGTCTCTTGTGGCTCCGGCACAGGCAGGCAGGTTCTTTACCGCTGGCGCCGCCTGGGAAGGCCCACTTCCCAGAAGTTGCTGCTTTCAGTCGGATAAGGCAGCTCCACGGTTTCTTACTGCCTCTGCTGACTCTCACACGTTTTCAGCTTCTAAATACTCTTTGTAGCAGCTCTGCAGTGCTGGCTAGCTCCCCGCAGCGTCTAAGCTGAGACCTGAAAGTTAAGTAGGAGGAAGCCGGGCAGAGATGTCCCCAAGCAGAGGTCGTGGGTTCCCCAGGGGCTGGCTGAGACACTAAGCAACCGTCTGGAAAGTGTAGAGTGTGAACTTGACGCTGCATCCCAGTTCTAAAGCCCTCTGTATTTTCCTCTGAAAAAAAGATGAAAATGAGGTTGAGAGCCAGCGTGTCCAAGTTGGACCTGACTGCACATTAGGGATGTGGTCTCAAGCACCTCATTTAATGTCTCTGAGCCCCAACTTCTCATCTGCACGTTGAGGGGCAATAGGATAAACTCTAAGCATCCTGTGGGGTCATCTGAGCCCCTGTCTAAGAAGGTGGCCGGTGGGCCCTGGGTAGACCAAGTGGAATCCAAGCTCTTTAGATTTATCTCATGTATCTTGGGACCAAGTGCCCGAAGCGAGCACAAGTGAGCAGGGGGTGAGCAAGGAGTGTTGGAGAGGGAGCAGGGGCAGCTTGGGTGCTTCGGAGGAGCAGCACCTCCAAAGGCAAGGCAAGTATTGTTAATAATCTATTTAGTTAATCATAATTAAAATTACAAGGGAAATCTATTAAAAAATCCGACCTCTGGGAACTACTTGGATGCGTGGCGCTCCCTGCTGGTGAGTTTCTAAACTGCAGGCGCCGGTCCCCTCACAGGCCTCGGCGCCCACCTTCAGGAAACACACCCACAGGCACAGGCAGCCTGGGCGCTAAAGCTGGGGGTTGCTTTTAGTAGCAGGTTGTCGAACTTTGTGGGAAATGTGCGGCTATGTTGCAGTCTCTAACCTCTCCAGGGCTCTGCCCACATACATGTCACTCCCATCTCTGTGGTCAAAGCCATTTCACATCTGGCTCTGGGCAGGCCCACCCAGGGTGCTCAGGGAGACTTACTGTGTCCTCCCGTGTGCCAGCTCTCACTTCTCCATGACTGTCTTGGACATGGGCCTGGTCAGTGCCAGCCCAGAAACTATCAGAAGTTCAGCTGGCAGCTTGCAGAGAAGAGCAGCAGGGATGTGTGGACCTCTTGCAATACTAGTAATAAGGTTTTCCAGCTTCCAGATCATGAATAAATACTTGCTACAGGTTGCTTTGGCTCACACTATGATCGAGACCTTCGAAGCTCTTAAGTCCTCTTTCATCTTGGACGTTCTATTTACTATGCAGGGAGTTCACAGATTTGTGCTGTGTAAGCATAAAGGGGAGAACAGTTTTTAGGGATCTCAAAGTTTCTGTCTGAGAGGGCACGGTATATTGACAATAACTTGCCAGTTATGACCAAGTCTGCCTTGCAGCTGCAGCTTCCTAGAAAAGATTGCAGGGATTTCTGGTTTTCACTTGAAGCCTGGAGGCTTTGTTTTAGGAGTCTCCCAGGTGACACTGAGAAGCAGGCAGATGTGAGAATCTCAGGTGCTTCTGAGCATTATTTTTTTTTTTCCTTACTAAACGGAGAGATCCCAGGGTGTTTCAGCATTGTGGAGGGAAATCTTCCCCAGGCCTGCAGAGAGCCATGTTCCCTGATTAGTGTAACTGGTTGTAATACCACTGGGTCCATAACTGGTGCAGAAACACTAGTTTGTAGAGAGAAGGGATCTGCAGCCAGCTAGTGTGATGCATCGCTCCTAAACGTGCGTCCACAAATGTCCAGGTAACAGCGACAGTCCCTTGGTATTGCCCATCTCAAGGTCATCGCCTCATGGACTGCAGGAAAATTAAAAGGGGGTCTAGTCCCTGGCTGTCGGGGAAGGCAATGGCACCCCACTCCAATACTCTTGCCTGTAAAATCCCATGGATGAAGCAGCCCGGTGGGCTGCAGTCTGTGCAGTCGCTAAGAGTTGGACATGACTTCGCGACTTCGCTTTCGCTTTATCGAACTTCCACTCATTTTACCTACACCATTTATTTTAAAACACAGTTTCACATAAATATAGACAGTGCTTACTACAGGCCAGGTACTGTTTTAGTACCAAGTAGTTCTGTGAGTGAAAAAGTTGGTTTAAAACTCAACATTCAGAAAACTAAGATCATGGGATCTGGTCTCATCACTTCATGGCAAACAGATGGGGAAACAGTGGAAACAGTGAGAGACTTTATTTTGGGGGCTCCAAAATCACTGCAGACGGTGACTGCAGCCATGAAAGTAAAAGATGCTTGCTCCTTGGAAGAAAAGTAATGACTAACCTAGACAGCATATTAAAAAGCAGATAAATTACTTTGCCAACAAAGGTCCCTTTAGTCAAGGCTACGGTTTTTCCAGTAGTTACGTATGGAGGTAAGAGTTCGACCATAAAGAAAGCTGAATGCTGAAGAAATGATACCTTTGAACTGTGGTGTTAGAGAAGACTCTTGAGAGTCCCTTGGACTGCAAGGAGATCCAACCAGTCCTTCCTAGAGGAAGTCAGTCCTGAATGTTCATTGAAAGGACTGATGCTGAAGCTGAAACTCCAATACTTTCGCTACCTGATGCAAAGAGCTGACTCACTGGGAAAGACCCTGATGCTGGGAAAGATTGAAGGCGGGAGAAGAAGGGGACGACGGAGGAAGAGATGGTTGGATGGCGTCACTGACGAAATGGACATGAGTTTGAGCAAGCTCCAGGAGATGGTGAAGGACGGAGCGAGCCCTGGCCTGCTGCAGTTCATGGGGTCACAAAAAGGTGGACACAACTAAGCGACTCAACAAGAAGAAGAACATTCTGTGCTGGTGTACAGCTGGCTAACAGTGTTGCTATAGTTTCAGGTGTACAGCACAGTGATTCGGTTTCACACGCACACATCACGAACGCTTTGTTTAACTGGAGTACAGTTGCCTCGCAGCGTTGTGCCAGTTTCTGCTGTAGAGTGCAGTGAGTCAGCCACATGTACACACATATCCCTCCCTCTTAAGCCTCTCTCTCATTCCCACTATCCCACCCCTCTAGGTCTGGGGAGAAGCTTCCTTCCCAACTATAATACATGGACTCTATCGCGCCTATGTTCTAGGTCCTGGGATCTTTCCTTGCCCCTGTGAAGCTAGTTTCTGATCCTGGCTTAGAAAGCAAAAGCTCATTTTTCTCTGCTTTGCACCAACAGATTATAAATTTTGTGAGCAATGTGTGACCATCTGATATAGAACAGAATGAGGAAACCAGGAGAAACTTGTATATTAAAAATACTACTAAGGTCCGTCTAGTAAAGGCTATGGTTTTTCCTGTGGTCATGTATGGATGTGAGTTGGACTGTGAAGAAGGCTGAGCGCCGAAGAATTGATGCTTTTGAACTGTGGTGTTGGAGAAGACTCTTGACGGTCCCTTGGACTGCAAGGAGATCCAACCAGTCCCTTCTGAAGGAGATCAACCCTGGGATTTCTTTGGAAGGAATGATGCTAGAGCTGAAACTCCAGTACTTTGGCCACCTCATGAGAAGAGTTGACTGATTGGAAAAGACTCTGATACTGGGAGGGATTGGGAGCAGGAGGAGAAGGGGACAACAGAGGATGAGATGGCTGGATGGCATCACTGACTTGATGGACGCGAGTCTGAGTAATCTCTGGGAGTTGGTGATGAACAGGGAAGCCTGGCGTGCTGCGATCCATGGGGTCGCAAAGAGTCAGACACGACTGAGTGACTGAACTGAACTGACTACTACTAATTGTAGCCGATGCTTAAAATTCTAGGCACTTTAGTCCTGAAACAAGGACTCTGTGAAGGAGTAATGGTTTTTTAAAAATTTTATTGGAGTATAGTTGATTTTCAATGTTGTGTTAATTTCAGATGTACCTCATGGTGATTCAGCTGTGTGTGTATATATATAACAACATATATATACACACATATTCATTCTTTTTTTAGATTCTTTCCCCATATATACAGTAGGTCCTTGTTGGTTATCTATTAAGCTCCTAATTTATCGAATGCAAAGATTTGAGTTTCACAAATGCAAAACTGAGTCACAAAGGGACTTAAAATAGCTCACCAAGACCACATAGCTCCTCGGGGAGAAGGCCAGGGAGATGGGAAGTGGCAGCCCACAGTCTTAACCCCTGAGCTGACTGCCTCTTCAACTGTTCTTTTTTAAATAAAAGATGTAGTGTATTGCGGAGAGATATTCTCAACTGTTGGTTTCTTCCTATACGTTGATGGCTGTCAGTTGAGTGAGTATGGGAGTCTGTGATGGGCAGAAAAGAGAGGACCAAGTTTGCTCTGTGTTAAGAAGTACTTCTTAGTGAATATCCTCCAGAATAACTTGAGACTATTAGCCCATGTTCTTCAAACATGATGCCATCTCAGGAACATAACATTTCTTCAGATTACACACAGATTGCCTAGACATTCTGTACAACTCTGGAATCATTTTCCGCAGTCATGAAGGGAGAGCTGTCTTGCCCCTAACCTATCACACCATTTCATACATGAAATAGATGCCAGATTTGTTAGTGGAGCCAGACAGTATCAACACTTTCCATTACAGTGTTTTAGTGACGATGAAATGGAAAGAGTCATTTCCCGTTGTGTGTTAGATAAATATTTTTAGTGTTTCAAAATTGGGCAGGGGGTTGCGGGACAGATCAGACAAATCCATCTCTCCAGTTCAGCGTTTTGAATACCTGCTATGGAAGTTTCTGGAGACTAAAAGGCTGCTTGCCATCTTTATTTTCTTTTTTAAAGGCTGTTTTGAATATTACAACACTGCTTCTGTTTTATGTTTTCAATATTTTTGGCAGGGTGGCATGTGGGATCTGATGCTGAAGCTGAAACTCCAATACTTTGGCCACCTGATGCGAAGAGCTGACTCATTGGAAAAGACCCTGATGCTGGGAAAGACTGAAGGTGGGAGGAGAAGCGGACGACAGAGGATGAGATGGTTGGATGGCATCACCAATGAGATGGACATGAGTTTGAGTAAACTCCGGGAGCTGGTGATGGACAGGGAGGCCTGGAGTGCTGCAGTCCATGGGGTCACAAAGAGTCGGACACGACTGAGTGACTGAACTGAATGTGGGATCTTATTTTCTCAGCATTGGAAGGGAGTCTTAGCCCCTGGACAGCCAGGGAAGCCCCAGCTTTGTTTCTTTCTGATGTCCTGATGGATGTAATAAATGAGAATACAAACCCGGTGCAAGATGAGGACTTTTAAGACAACATTCGGCATTTTGACCAGATGTCACAAGGCGTCAGGAAAAAAACAAACCACCAGATTCAGATGCTTCATGAGACAACTTCTCAGATGAGCAGATCAATTCCAGAGACCAAATTAGACGTGAAATGCTGGTGCAAAAGCATGTCAACCTCGCGGTTCCAGACTACTCCGGTTCCTGGAGAAGTGAAGGCGAGGTCTGGTTAATTCCGGCCTCTTTAAAATTGTTTATATCTTCACAGTTGCCTTAGACAGTCGAGGTCATTGTCTTAACTTGTTGACAATAACCTAATAACCGCGATTTAAACATTTTTTTCAAGCGAGACTTCAATAAGGCCCAGGGCTCGCTTGTGAGTCCGAGCATCCCAGCCCGTCCGCAGGCCCAGAGGGCGCAGAGCCTCGCGAGATTTGGCCCCTGTCGGCTCCCGTGGCGCGCCGGCCACTTCCGCCCCTGACGCCCCGCCCTGGCGGCGCACTTCCGCCTGACGCCCCGCCCTGGCGGCGCACTTCCGCCCCTGACGCCCCGCCCTGGCGGCGCACTTCCGGCGGCGGCGGCGGCGGGAGCGGCCGGGGCGAGATGGTGAGTGACTAAGGGCTTCGGCCGGCCGTGGCGGTGGCGCCGGCGGCCCGCGGCAGGAGAAGCCGGCCGCCACCCGGGGCAGCGGGTCTGCCCGGCCCGGTCTCCGGGGGGCTCGCAGGCGCCTGGGGAGCGTGTCGAGGGCCTCGCGGCCGGCCTCTGGGGCCCGGGGGCGGCGGCGGGCGGGCTCTGTCCCTTCCCAGGCGCGGGGCGTTCCGGCCGCAGCCGCCTCGAGCCGCGGGGCCGAGCGCTCGGGGCCGCGCGGCGCGGGGCGGTGGGAGCGGGTCGTGGGGCCGCGCGGCGCGGGGCGGCGGACGGCGCCTCGGGGCCGCGCTTAGCTCGCGACGGTGTCTCTGCTCCCGGTGGACGCCGCTCCTTGAGGAGGGGAAGGTGGTCCGGGCCCCGCTCCGGGCGCTGCACGGAGGACGGGCCCGACTGACCCAGTCTTTGTCTCTCGAAGCTTGCATTCTCTAGAAGGCAGGTTAAAGAGAGCGAGGAAGGAGTGGGTGATGCTGTGTCGGGGCGGGACGGGGACGGGCGAGCGGCCTTTGCTGGGGCTGCTCTGTGCAAGGGCGGGAGAGGTGGCTGCGAACCTCGGTGAGGCGGGGAGACCTGAACCCGGTGAGAGGGGAGCCGGTGCAGATGCCCGGGGAAGACTGGTGCTGGGAGGACTGGATGCAAAGGGCCCGAGGCGGGAGATGTTTGGTCTGTGTGGTGAGCAGCAGCGGGCCCCACCGCAGACTCAGGCAGGCCTTGGAAGGACTTTGGTAGCAGTATTCTAGGCCTGACAAGCACATGGCAAGTACTTTTCCAGCATTTGCTCGTAATTCTTCTCAGCAGTCCCTGGAGGTAATTATTGTCCTCAGTTTACCAAGGAGGAACCTGAGACGGGGCCGCGGGTGTGCAGTGCTGGGCTAGCGGCCCGTGCAGTAGAGAAGCACAGATGCTGGTGTCCAGAGGCCGGGAGCGTGCTGTCTCTCCGGTCAGCTTTGTGACAGCTGGCAAGTCACTTAACCTCTCTGAGCCTCGCTTCCTTATCTGTAAACTAGGGTGATGACAGTGGCAATTTCGTAGGATCTGTTTGTTTAGCACAGCGCTTGCTGTTCAGTATAATACATACAGTTACTTGAGGCTGAGAAACATCATGTAAATGCCCCAGACATGGAGAAGTTTGGGATTGACTCAGGGAAATGTCCTCCGGTGGGGCCAGACTTGGAGGGTCATGGGACGGGTAGACAAACCTGGGAAAGGTTAACTGAAGCCAGTTTGGCAAGGGCCAGGCGTGCCAAGCTAGAGAGTTTGGACATTAGGCCATGAATGCTAGGGGTCAGTAGAAGGTTTCTGAGGCGATTCAGAGGGTCAGCTCTTTGTCGTAGAAGGTAATATCTGAATGGGCGAGGGAAGAGACTAGACCTGGAAACCTCCGTTGGGAGACAAGCAGTCCAGTAAGATAAGGCAGCCTGGACAGAGCCAGAGATAGGGGGACAGGAGAGAGGGGACCGGAACCAGGATGGACTTTAAACAGAGATGGGGGGACAGGAGAGGGGGGACCGGATCCTGGATGGACTTTAAACAGAGATGGGGGCGGAGGCCTGAGCCAGAACGGATTTCGTTTTGGAGCCCTGAGGAGGTCCTGACCGTAACATTTCTTATTCAGCAATAACATTGTGTTGGTGAGAGGTACTGTGAGTCATGCAAATGAGAAGTGATTTTACATCCGTTACTCACTTTCAGCAGCATAGAGGAGCTAATATCATCCCTACTTACCAGTTAGGACACCAGCGCTCAAGACAGGTGACTTGACTTCCCTGAGGTCTCGTAGACAGTTAAGAATGAAGGCGGAGTTCAAGCCTGGATGCATTTACTTCCATGGCCCGTGTTCTGAGGTGCATTGCAGTTCCTCATCTAGAAAGTAGTAATAATGAAACCTGCCCTGAAGAATTGTCTGGTGTAAATATGATAGTGAAGGAGAGTGTCTTGTACAGACTTAGGCACGTAATGAACACGCCACAAACAGTAGCTGCCCCAGCAACAGCGCGTTCCCTTAGGGGTGCGAAGCGAAGCCGCTCACTCGTATCCAACTCTCTGTGACCCCGTGGACTGCGGCCCGCCAGGCTCCTCTGTCTATGGGATTCTCCAGGCAAGAATACTGGAGTGGGTTACCATTTCCTTCTCCAAGGGATCTTCCCGACCCAGGGATCGAACCTGGGTCTCCAGCATTGGCGGCAGACACTTTAACCTCTGAGCCAAATTGTTAAAGGCCTGTAACTTGGACAGCTTATTGCAATAAAACTAATTGTGTTTCCCCAAATTTCTCAGAGCCCTTAATTACCTTCTTCTTAAGAAGGTGCAAAGTTTTTAGAATCTTGCAAATGGGGAAATAGATTCAACCTTAATTCCTTTAGGGGATTGTTTTGTCTCGATAGTGAGGCTGGTGATTTAACTTACTGGTGCCTATGTGGAGGTGATTTGAGGGGGTTGAGAGGGCCCTCTAATCAAGTAAATTCACTCTTGCTTATTTAAAATGCTGTTGTTTCTGAGACCTTGCTCTGTGTAAGACATTGTCCTATAACTGAAGGGTCTGTTTTAAAATCAGAAATCTTCCTGAACTTACTAATACACTAAGTTCTTGATAGCTTAAGGTGATTCAGCTTTTTGAATTGGGAAGAAGGACCTGCCTGAGTGCCCCAGACTTTAGGGATGGGTGCTATTTAAGCTGCCATTGAAAGGAGAGTCTCCTGGATCTTGGTGTGTCCTTAATGAGGAGTCAGTGATTGGCACATGATTGTTGAACAGGTTAAATGACGCAGCTCTCGTCATGGCCCAGTTTCCTACTCTTGGTGGCCCTAGCCAGGTAGTTTTATATTAGAAAGTGTCCCGCTCTATACGTTCCCCTCAAGAAGGGATGGTTAGGGTCTCGGTCTCATGGCACATTGTACATGCCTGCATGCTAAGTCACTTCACTTGTGTCCAGCTCTTTGCGACCCCATGGACTGTAGGCTGTCAGCGTCCTCTGTCCATTGGATTTTCCAGGCATTCTCCATGGAGTGGGTTGCTGTGCCCTCCTCCAGGGGCTCTTCCCAACCCAGGGATCGAACCTGTCTCCTGCATTGGCAGGCAGGCTCTTTACTATTAGCTCCATCTGGGAAGCCTTTATAACATATTACATCCTTTTCTTAATAGAGTTGTCCTCAATTTAAGATGCAGTCTGTGGCAAGGTGCAGCACTCATCTACTAACAACTTTCGGGGAAAAAAATTTGCCATGTTAAATTTACACATTGACTGCAAGGTGTACCTTGAGTTCAGAAATGTTAAAATGAGGGGGGATGTTGGTGTCTTAGAATCACAGGAGAATGAGGGTTTTTGGAGTGATGGTGTTCTAAATTTGTGTTGTTATTGCTTAGTCACTAAATCGTGTCTGACTCTTTGAGCTCCTGTGGACTGTAGCTCACTGGGATCTTCTATCCTTGGGATTTCCCAGTTGTGAATTCTGTAGTAGGCTGTTACTTACTTCTCCAGGGGATCTTCCTGACTTAGGAATCAAACACGCATCTCTGCATAGTTCAGAAATGTTAAAATGAGGGGGGATGTTGGTGTCTTAGAATCACAGGAGAATGAGGGTTTTTGGAGTGATGGTGTTCTAAATTTGTGTTGTTATTGCTTAGTCACTAAATCGTGTCTGACTCTTTGAGCTCCTGTGGACTGTAGCTCACTGGGATCTTCTATCCTTGGGATTTCCCAGTTGTGAATTCTGTAGTAGGCTGTTACTTACTTCTCCAGGGGATCTTCCTGACTTAGGAATCAAACATGCATCTCTGCATTACAGGTGGATTCTCTACCGCTGAGCCACCAGGGAAACCCCCCAGAATTTTTTTTAATGCTCTGCTTAAATTTTTTTTTTCAGGGTCAAAGTCAGAGTGGTGGTCACGGTCCTGGAGGTGGCAAGAAGGATGACAAGGTAAATAAATGTGAAGCCAGATGTCTGTGATGTGAGTAAATTGTGGAAAATGTCAGCTCTCAGCTGAGAAGTTCTTTGGGAATTCAAATACCCTTTTCATGTTTTACAAAAGATTATTGACCATCAAGTAGGTATTAATGAATTAATAATTTTTAGAGGCGTAAAAGTAATAACATTGCAGAAGTGTTAAATTTTCTGTGATTTTAGCGTTTAATGTCCTTACGTGTGAAAAGTTGTGTCAGATTATTTAACCCCGGCTTCTGGCATGTAGCTTTGAATTCTGACCTCTGTTCCTCATTGAATGATCTGTTCAGTCCAGTCGCTCAGTCGTGTCCGACTCTCTTCGACCCCATGGACTGCAGCACACTAGGCTTCCCTGTCCATCACCAACTCCCGGAGCTTGTTCAGACTCAGTGATGCCATCCAACCATCTCATCCTCTGTCATCCGTTTCTCCTCCTGCCTTCAATCTTTCCCAGCATCAGGGTCTTTTCCAATGAGTCAGTCCTTCACATCAGGTGGCCAAAGTGTTGGAGTTTCAGCCTCATCATCAGTCCTTCCAATGAATATTCAGGACTGATTTCCTTTAGGATGGTCTGGTTGGCTCTCCTTGCAGTCCAAGGGACTCTCAAGAGTCTTCTCCAACACCACAGTTCAAAAGCATCAGTTCTTCGGCGCTCAGCTTTCTTTATAGCCCAACTCGCACATCCATACATGACTACTGGAAAAACCATAGCCTTGACTAGACGGAGAGTAGTCAGCAGAGTAATATCTCTGCTGAATGGTCTAATTAGTGTGTATTATATATTTTTTTAAAAAAGATAATTATGTTCACACATAAAAATTGAAAGAATGAAAAACAGATTTTCTTGTTTATTATTTTTTTTAAGGACCGTTTTTAATAACATCCTAAAAGACAGGGAAAATTATATCACCTGGAAACAGATGACGGTCCTGCAGAAATAATGTTTGTATTTTCATATGGTCTCTGTGATTTTTTTTTTCTGAAAACCCAAGGACAAGAAAAAGAAGTATGAGCCTCCTGTGCCAACTCGAGTTGGGAAGAAGAAAAAGAAGACAAAGGGGCCAGATGCTGCCAGCAAGCTGCCCCTGGGTAAAGATGGGGGTTCCAGTTCCCCCCGGGGGCGCCGTCTCCGTGTTCAGCTTAGGGGCTGAGTGTGGACAGACAGGAAGTAGCGCATGGTTGAAGCTCCTGGCCTGTGACTGTGTGTGGCATTCTCTAGGTTGGAATAAAAGCTATATTTTAGTTTTAACAGTATACAGAGGATACAACTGTGTCTCACTTCAAGAAAGTCCATTAACTTCCTTTAAATAAGCAGCTTCTCTAGGGTATTAGAGTACAAGGTTAGGGTAGAAAGCTCAGGTTGAGCTTGGTTACCTTAGAGACACACTCACTTCATGAGAAAACGGAATGCCACTGTGTTGGAACTCACAGCAGGAGTTTGTGCCTGAACATAAAATTTCTCAAGTCTTACTGCTAAACAAGGAGTAAGACTCAGAGCAGGCGGCAGACTCAGCCCGCCCCCCCGCCCTCGGCCTCTCGCCCCTTGCGTGTGGTTCACGCTCTGCTTCCCTCCGCTTAACCGTCCTTCTGCAGTCCTTCCACGGCCGCCTGCGCCTCGTCCCTGCAGACTTCAGCTCAGACACCTCCACCACCCTCATCTACCACCTAGATGAGGCTCTTCCGGCTTAAGTGCAGTAAACTGATTTTTAACATAGTGCTGTTAATAATTGAGTCAGGCAGTTTAAAATGTGCCATTAACCTATTGTAGTGAATCAGCATGGTATTGATAAAGAAAAGGCCATCAGACCAGCAGAACATACAAAGTTTACAACCAGAGTCAAGTTACGGATAACTGGTATGTGGTGAAGGTGGCATTTCTGTCTGTTCATCGCTCTCCCCTCTGCCTTTAGGCACCTGCTTACTTAAGGTGACTACACTGCATATCTCAGAGTCGATGCAACTAAAAATAAGCTTTTACTTAAAGTGTTAATTTCCCCCCTCTCCAAGGGTGAACTGCATTAATTGCAAACTTCAGGCTCCAAGTATAATAGGACTGTTTTTTAATTACAGTGACACCTCACACTCAGTGCCGGTTAAAACTACTGAAGCTGGAGAGAATTAAAGACTACCTTCTCATGGAGGAGGAGTTCATCAGGAATCAGGAGCAAATGAAGCCTTTAGAAGAAAAGCAGGAGGTGAACTGACATCATTATGACTTGTTTCTTTTACAAATTGAATTCTATTTAGAACTAAATAGCTGAACCTTTCAGGCTTTAATGAATTATTGTTTAGCTGCCTTTTTAAAAGCACCAACTGCATTTAAATCAAGTGAGCCGGCAGCATGGCCTGCTTTTTAGTCTAAGCCCCTCTTCCATGGCCCGCTTCACGTAGGAGGAGAGGTCAAAGGTGGATGACCTGCGGGGGACGCCCATGTCGGTGGGGACCCTGGAGGAGATCATCGATGACAACCACGCCATCGTGTCCACGTCTGTGGGCTCGGAGCACTACGTCAGCATCCTCTCGTTCGTGGACAAGGACCTGCTGGAGCCCGGCTGCTCCGTGCTGCTCAACCACAAGGTCAGGCCGCGCGCGGGCCGCTTCCCCTCCGTCTGCCCCGGTCCCGTGGAGCCGCCGCCAGAGCACCCCCGCGGGCTCCCCGGAGGGCAGGGCGGTCCCCTGGCGGCCACCTCCGTGCAAGAGGCGGTGAACCTCCAGATCCGGCCGCAGACTCCCTGCTTCCTCTCAGGTGCACGCGGTGATCGGGGTGCTGATGGACGACACGGACCCCTTGGTCACAGTGATGAAGGTGGAAAAGGCGCCCCAGGAGACCTACGCCGACATTGGGGGGCTGGACAACCAGATCCAGGAGATCAAGGTGTGTCTCGGGCCGCTCTGGGCTCGCCCTGCGCTGCTCTCTGCTGCCCCCTGGAGGGCGCGCGCAGCTGTCCCGCCTGTTTTCTCCTTTAACGCTGTTTGGGCCGCGTTGGCTCTTTGCTGCTGTGCCAGGGCTCTTTCTCTAGTTGTGGCAAACAGGGTGACTCCACGGCGGTGCGGGGGCCTCTCATTGTGATGGCTCCTGCCGGTGAGGGCCCCGGAGCAGGCAGGCTTCAGTAGCTGTGACGATGGGCTTGGGTGCCTCTTGGCACGTGGACTCTTACTGGAGCAGGGATCGAACTTGTGCCCCCTGCATTGGCAGGCAGACTCTAAACCACTGGGCCGCCAGGGAGGTCCTGTTTTTTCTTTATTGATCAGACCAGTAACTGACCCAGAGCTGGCCAGTGGCAGCATTTTGTGTTGCTAGTACTGAGGTAACAGAAGTAAGAATAAGTTGTACGATAGTTCTTAGAGCAGTTGCAGCTTAATACATTTTATATGTAACATTTAATGATTATCTGTGAATATGTTTCCAACTGGTTGATTCCAGCTGTGGCGACACAGAAAGCCCCAGGTGACGTCCGGGGCAGAGCAGTGGCGCGCACACAGCACTGGGGCTAGACCTGGTCCTGGCTCCTGGAAATGGGGGTGGCCCTCTGAGGGCTATTCGTCCATGGGAAGGGCCTCCAGAGCCGTGAAGGCACCCCACGGGGGCTCAGGCAGCGGGGAGGGAGCCGTCCTGGCTTGAGGCGGGACAACAGCAGGAGGCCTCACCCGCTAACGTCTCACTGGAAGGGCAGATCCAGGCTTTACAGTCCTGCTCGGGAAGGGCGAGTGTCACTGCTACCTGTCGCTCAAGGCCGACTCTTGGGAAATCGGGTGCTGTTAGGGATACGGGAGGGCACCGGGAGCCCCCAGAGGCCTGAGGTCCTCTGTGTCCTCGCTGCCACTGGGGTCGTTGTCTCTGACAAGAACAGTGGAAAGTTTAGCTTCTTTTTGTTGCAAGTGAGACATACCCGTGATGCCAGTTAATGAATAGGATATATTTCAGTAGGAAAGCCTCTTGTTTTTACCAAGTGTTTGTTTTGTTTAGGAGTCTGTGGAGCTTCCTCTCACTCATCCTGAATATTATGAAGAGATGGGGATCAAGCCCCCCAAGGGGGTCATTCTCTATGGTCCGCCCGGCACAGGTGCGTGCGCTCTGTGTTGGTCGCTTTCCAGGCACTGAGCTGGTTCCTTGAGCTGCAGCATTAGCTGGTTATACCACCTAGCCGTTGAGTGAGGGGGCCTCAAATCCTCTGTTTAAGAATGTGCTCTAAGGGACACAGTGGACACTGTGAGTAAGCAGCCCCTCTGGAAACACACTTGCCCCATGAAAGTACGTCATGCCGTCTGGTAGGTGTGCTGAGAACCCGAGCTGTCTCAGGCTCGTGACTGGAGGCCTCGGAGTTGATGTGCTGATGGTCACAGGAGTCACAATAGAACGGAGACACCAGGAGACGCCCCCAAAAGCGCCTGCTCAGCGCGAGCGCACGTCCAGACCCCCGCACTCCTGTGGTGCACGCAGACGTGTGAGATGCCCGTGTTGTAAAACGGTACTTTTCAGTGTTAGAGTAACGTGAGTCCATTGAAAACAGTTTGTAAGAAAAAATGGAAACAGGGTGCTCCACCTTGGCCACATATTGGCATCCCCATGGGAGCTTCTGAAAGCGCCGATGCCGGCTCCCTTCCCTGAGCACCCCGACCCGTGTCCGGGGCGCGGCGGGCCTCGGCAGAGGTGTGGGCCCACGGCTGTGACCGCCCTCCTGTGCCGCTCAGACCAGTGCACTCTCCCGCCGTTGGCGACTGAATGAGTGTCACGTCGGGTGGATGAATGGATAAAGATAAAAACGGTGGACACAGTTGGTTCATTAGGCACTGGGCTGACCTCAGTAAGTTGTGTAGTTCAGGGCTGAGTAAATTCACTGCTCTGTAAATTCCAGAGGAAGGGAGGTCGTTTGATTGAGTGAACTGAGCCCTGTTCCCAGGAGGAGCTGTATCGAGGAAAGCCCACGGGGAGGGACAGGGAGACGCTGAGGCGGGGAGCTGCTGCGGCCCTCGTTTCACAGCCCAGGAGAGGCCAGCAACACTTAGGGGTCCCCCTGCTCGCTGACCATCCCGGCAGCTGCACTGGGCTGCGTCTGGACCGGAAGGCCTCCCCCACGTAGGAGGTCCTCCTGGTCTCTGTCTGCCGCCCTCGGGGAGCAGTCCAGCCCTTTCATAAGCATTTGAACCTGCTGCCCGACGGAGGAGCTCAGCCTCGCCTTGTCGCAGAGCTCAGATCTCTGTCTCCTCACCGCTGGCCCAGGATCCTGTGTGTCCCTGGCCAGCCCCCTCCCCTCGACAGGCCCGAGAGTGGCCCTCTTCCAGCTCTCGCCATCCCAGGGCCGTGGGCTCACGCTCTGACGTCCTCAGGGTGGATACCCTTGCTGACTCTGGTTCTCGACTTGAGAGAGAAGTGTCAGGGCAGCCCTGAGAGCAGTGAGGAGCGTCCCCGGGGGTGCAGCACAGACAGGGAGTCCCTTGAGCTCCCAGTCAGTGGCGCTCAGCCGTGGGCTTCGTCAGGAGCTGGTCCTGGCTCGGCGCCCGGAGCCTGGGGACGCCCTCAGGTGGCCCCGGGGCGCTGCAGGCCTGCTCAGGAGCGCTCTGTCCTTGGGTCGAGCCTAGTGCTCCCAGGCCGTTTTCAGCACTGATAGTTTTGTAGGAGTCGAGTTTGGTTCTCTAACCCTGGTTAATGGGGTCAGGTGAATATTACATGCAACTTTGAGTAACTTGCAATAAAAATATTTTCTGACATTATGATGAATTTAGGAAGACTGTTAAAAATAATCAAAATATGTATTTCAGTTTTTTTTAATTTCCTTGTCTGCTTTGAGAACATGCTTTTCATAGAGGGATCCACCAATTCTTCATGTCTGTTAAGGTGGTAATGAGAGTTCTAAAGTTAAAACAGCACTCAAAGTTTTTTTCCCTTTTTCAATCTAAAATAGGTAAAACCTTATTAGCCAAAGCAGTAGCAAACCAAACCTCGGCCACTTTCCTGCGAGTGGTTGGCTCTGAACTTATTCAGAAGTACCTGGGTGACGGCCCCAAACTCGTTCGGGAACTGTTTCGAGTCGCTGAAGAACACGCACCATCCATCGTCTTTATTGATGAAATTGATGCTATTGGGACGAAAAGGTAGACTTCCCCTTCCCTATTCTGTGTCACTAGGGGTAGGCACCGTGCCACTCTGCTCTGAGGACCGGGGGGAGGCCTGGCGGGGCTGCGTGCTGGTTTGCCGCGTCCCCGTGCCGCTCCCCACGGATGCCGTGGGCTCCGGCGTCCCACGTACCAGGCGGCGACTCCCCGTCACTGGATTCGGTCCGACCGCGGCCGTGCCGTGAGCAGCGGCTCAGAGCTTGGCACCCCCTGGACTCTGGAGACAGCAGTAAAGACGGGTCCCTGCCCTCTGGGAGCCCACGTGTGGAGACTGAATAAAAATGACAATTTCAGGCGTGAAAACAGCCACAAGGAGGATGCTGTGGGGGGCGGCCTGGGCTCTGGGCGGGTGGGACGCACGGGTGGGACAGCCGGGTCCCGAGTGCCTCCACCAGCCGGGCCGCGGGGTCCTCACGTCACCCTGGCTGCTTCTCCCAGGTACGACTCCAACTCAGGCGGGGAGAGAGAGATTCAGCGAACGATGCTGGAGCTGCTGAACCAGCTGGACGGGTTTGACTCGCGGGGGGACGTGAAAGTCATCATGGCCACAAACCGGATAGAGACCCTGGACCCGGCCCTCATCAGACCAGGTCACGCGCCGGCCCCGCGAGCGCGCGCCGCCCTCGCGGAGCGCGCGCCGGTGCGGACTCCAGTGCCGGAGGGTGCTGCGGGGCGGAGAGGCCTCCAGGCGATGGGCACGAAGGCAGATGCTGCCGTGAAACCTGGAGTAACTTACCAAAACTGTGTCCCCTTGAGAGAACATTAAGTGGGCTTGTGATGTACTCTGTGTAGCCTGACCTTTTTTAGCCTCAAAACGCTTTTATTTTTTTAAGATTTGGCACAGGACACTGTGTGATGGAGTTGACTCATGTGAGGAGATGGAGGCTTCTCTCAGCCAGGGCTGGGGCACCGGGGCCAGGGAGACGGAGGCCTCTCAGCTGGGGCCGGGGCACCGGGGCCAGGGAGACGGAGGCCTCTCAGCCGGGGCCGGGGCCGGGGAGACGGAGGCTTCTCTGAGCCGGAGCCGGGGCGGGGGAGACAGAGGCCTCGGAGCCGGAGCCGGGGCGCAGGGCCGTGACTGGACACCTCGTGTGCCCACAGGCCGCATCGACAGGAAGATCGAGTTCCCCCTGCCTGATGAGAAGACCAAGAAGCGCATCTTCCAGATCCACACGAGCAGGATGACGCTGGCCGACGACGTGACCCTGGACGACCTGATCATGGCTAAAGACGACCTCTCTGGTGCCGACATCAAGGTGAGGGGCTGGGCGGGACTGTAGCTGCGTATCACGTGTTCCCAGACGCCGAGGGGCCGGGCGTGGCAGCTGTGACTGGGCACAGCCTGCTCCCTGCAGGGGCACCAATAGTGGTCCCGCTGCCTGCGCCGAACTGCGTCTCATTGGCACCTATGGAACTAGGCTGGTCTCACCCGGGGAGGAAGGCGAAATTATTTAAAATCTTAACTTTTAGAAAAATTTTTCAAGCTTTCAGAAAAGCTGCGACTTGGTGGACACCCGTGTACTCACCACCTCCACCTACCACGCATTCCCCTTCTGCGCATCTCTCGTGCGGGAACACTTTTCCAAATCACTTGGAGTAGACGTGTTGAAGGCCGTGACCAGACAGGGTCTGCAGCGCCAGGACTGTGCTGCTGTCACCTCGTGTTGCTTGCGTTCTGGTTTTACTTTTGGCCAAGTAATTATTGAAAAAGTGAATATATTCAAATATATACTGTCTGAAACTTGTAAATATTTAACCAGAATACCTGTTCTCTTAAGACTGTAGGTATATGAAATGGATGTCACTGTATGTGGCCGCTAAGTTTCTAGATATCATTTTTTCTATTTCTTAGGAGGATTATTCCCTTTAATGAAAGCAGAGCTTTGAGGATTTACTGACCTGCCAGGCTACACAGCTACTTAGAACCTAAGACAGGCCTCTTACTTAATGAAATACTCCCAGGTTAAGCCACCTGAGGTCCTTTGAGAAAATAATTAGACTGCTTGAAACATTTAAGTTTGATAAAATTTGTGTTTGGCCTGGATGCCAACACCAGATTTCAAAACTGCTGTCTGAACTGTTAGGATAAACAGTATGTCCCACTCTGAATATACTGTCCTTTCATACAGGCAATCTGCACAGAAGCTGGTCTGATGGCCCTGAGAGAGCGTAGAATGAAAGTGACCAATGAAGACTTCAAGAAGTCCAAGGAAAACGTTCTTTATAAAAAACAGGAAGGCACCCCGGAGGGGCTCTATCTTTAGAGGACCAGAGTTGCCTTCCAGGAGAGGCTGGGAGGGTCCCGGCCCCTGGAGGGGTGAGGTTGGGAGGGAGGCTGCCTGGGCGCCTGTGTGCCCGCTGGCCGGCCCTGTGCCTGCTGGCCGCGGTTGGCAAAGCGTCTCGTGTCCCTCCCAAGCGCAGTGTGTAGGGCCCTGGCAGGCTCCCTGTGTCCCAATAAAGCGTGCTTTCTCTAACATGGAGTCCTGTCCACATGCTGGGTGCTTGGCCACAGGAGTGGGTGGGCCCAGGTGTG
The DNA here is from genome assembly GCA_006408615.1 of Connochaetes taurinus. Classification (NCBI taxonomy): domain Eukaryota; kingdom Metazoa; phylum Chordata; class Mammalia; order Artiodactyla; family Bovidae; genus Connochaetes; species Connochaetes taurinus. Next base: position 385,018 of record SJXO01000179.1, read on the forward strand.
GGGAGGCCTCCGGGGACCAGGGCACTGCAGACTGGGTCTCTGCTGCCCCCGTGGCACAGTGCCGTGCCGGCGCCAGCTCTAAAACAGCAGCTGCTGGCTCGTGAGCCCACGGCCAGCCACCTCGGCTGTGGAGGCGACAAAAGCCGGGGCTGCCCTTGGAGGGGCTGGGGCAAGAAGGAGGGGCTGGTGCTGCTGAGACGTGGTTCCCAATGGAATTTCAAAGGGGCACGGCCGAAGACCCCCAGGGCAGCCCTGCGGAGGGCAGCGCCCCTCCCTCGGCGAGTTGGGAAGCGCCGGCGCCACCCCCACGCTCTCCTCGCCTCCGCTCAGCTCAGCCTCAGAGCCCGGAGACCCAGCGACCCGCTGGAGAACGGGCCCCTTCTCCCCGGCCGGTGTCCGTCCGTTTCCAGCCCAGGTTCCACACCACCCGCTTTTCTGGATGAGGGGCCAAGGAAATTCGCTTTCAGCAGTTCTAGGGAGCATGATTTAAGAAGAAACACAACGCAGAGAAGTCCACTGTGTTTTAAAAAGCAGGACCTCGGAGAAGACAAAAGCATTTCCCCTCCGTCGGCTGTTGATCACCGCTGTTGGGAATGGGAATGAGCGCGCGGCTGACGCGGCCAGAAGCGAACGTTCGGCGTCTCTGAGGCAGAGACGGGTTTGCTGGGGAGGAGCAGGCCGCGCGCTCTGCAGCTGGACCCGGGCCCGCGCCCCTGCAGCGGGGTCCTGGTTTGTTCCGTCCCCTGACACTGGGTCCTCCTAGAGCCCCATCGGACTCAGCAGGGCCGGGCGGGCCCGGGGTCTCCACGCACGCGAGCTTCCGGCGACGCTGGCTGCCGGGTCTGCAGGTGAGGCGTCCGCGAGTGGCGCTCCGGGAACGGCAAGGACCCGTGCAGTGCAGCTGAGAACGCCAAGCTTCACACGCCTCCAAGCTGCTCTGCGCTGAAGAAACGGGCACCGGGCTCGCCAGCCGCAGGGAGGAGGGCCTGGTGAGTAGCCAGACCTTTCTTTTTTGACTGCAAGAGCCAGGAGACTTGGCAGGATCCCCAAGAATGCCCACAGAGGAACCTTCACCCGGGCAGGGCAGGGGAGGGTGGGCCAAAAGGACCCACACGAGCCACGACAGCTTCGGCGTGATTGTCTGTGCACGTATACACACACATTCACATGTATCGTGTGCAAAGCAGCTCTGTGCCGTTGGCACATGCGCACACTGTCCAAGAAGGGAGACGGCCCAGAGACACCGTCAGGGAGGAGCCTTCAGGGCAGCGGTCTGGGCGCGCGTGCCCGCGTCTCGGGGCAGGCCCCGCCCCGGCGCCTAGTCCTCCAGCAGCAGCTCCAGCTCCTCCAGCGGCAGGCGCACCCGCAGCTCCTTCTCCGTCATCAGGTCCACCACCTCCTGCATCTCGTCGGGGAAGTACTCCACGGCGTCCATGTACAGCGCCTGGGGGGCGACGCCGGTCAGAGGGTGGCCCCCGGCCCCGCCCCCTTCCCGCCCTAACTCGGGGGCACCAGGGAGCGAGGCCTCTCCCCAAGGTGGGGCGGGAAGCTGCGGTGGTCCCCACCCGTCTGCTCTCTGAGCGTCCCCGGACCCGGGTGCTGCAGACAGAGTTGGACGTGGGTCCCGACGCGCTTGGCTTCTGGGCTGGGCTTTGGCAACTGCTGGGAACCAGCTGCCCCCAGCTGCACCTCCAGGACAGGAAGCAGGCCCCTCAGGCTGCAGGGGGCCATAGGAAGCCCTGGAGGGCCGGGCCCAGGCACGACCGCATGAGGCCTGGCAGGAAGGTCCCTGAGAATCCAGAGACAGGCCTGTAGAACTCACCTTTGCCCAAGGACAATTCTGCAGTGCTTTGTAGAACACACCTTTGCTTCTTTCTTTATTTCCTAAGGAAACCTAAAGCAAGGGGGAAAAAAAATACAAAACTGAGGGGCTGAAACAAAATCTAAGGCTACTGACCCGCACGGGGCCCCGGTACAGGGGCTGCGGGGGTCCACGTGCCGTGGGACGCCCTCGGGGCCTCTGCTGTGTCTGGCGGGCCTGGACTGGGCCTTGAACCCTGATGACCTGTCTTCATCTCCTCCTTTCCCGCGGGCCATCACACCTGGTGTTCCCAAGCGTGCCGAGAAGGAGAGGATGACAGAGAAAAGGCTTGCTTTAACACTAGCCATTTTCTGCAAACTATCTTACAGAAATGAGGTAACCAGGATTAACAATCAATAACCTTGTCAAGAGCAAATTTCTGATCAGGAATTTCAGTCTGAGAATGCGCAAACAGTCACATTTCCACTCTAAGCACGTTTTTATACAATGCGTGTGTGCTAAGTCGCTTCAGTCGTGTCTGACTGACCCCATGGACTGTAGCCTTCAGGCTCCTCTGTCCACGGGACTCTCCAGGCAAGAACACTGGAGCGGGCTTCCATGCTCTCCTCCGGGGGGTCTTCCCGACCCAGGGATGGGACCATCTCACGCCTCCTGCACTGGCAGGCGGGTTCACCGCTGGCGCTGCCTGGGAGGCGTTCATACACTAAGGTATGAAGTCTTGGTCTCAACTCACAGGCGCTCTTCCCACACCTGCTGCGGATGCCGGTGCGGCAGGCAGTCTCCCCTCCACCCCCTCTCCCGCCAGCCTCTCCCAAGTCCCGGGAAGGGACCAGCCCCTCCCCCAGGAGTCACAGCCCCCAGGCAGCTCCGCGGGAGGGCGCCCACAGCCGTGAGTGGGCTCAAGCTGAGCTCACGGAGCTGAAGTCTGCTCCCAGAGCTGCCCGCCCGCCTCCCCCCGGCGTCCTGTTCCCACAGGAGGTGTGCGAGCGGACGCCCACCGGGCAGGGAGCAGGCAGGGCTGTGACCGACTCCCCGAAAGCGCAGCTGATGGCTTCAGGAGCCCTGCCCCCACCATGGCTCAGGGCCTCCGTCCAGCAAGGCTGGCCTCGCCTCCCATGCAGATCCTCCAGGTGGACGCCCTGTCGGGGAGCCCGTCCCCTTGGGCTGTACCAGCATCCCTGGTCAGCTCCAGGCAGGGCTCACCCCTCACCCCAGGACTCCCGGCTCCCTCCCGGGCCGTTCTGAGGCTGGACTCGGAAGGGACCCCTGAGAGCTGCTGTAAGCTGCCCGCCCGCACACGCCAGGGCCCTGTGGCGTCCTCTGCCAGAACAGTAACCACATTGAAGCCTTGGTTTGTTCTTGAAAGAAGAAATATCGCATTAGTGGACTTTCTCCACCACTGCCTTTGTGAGGCGCTCAGATAACCCTGCTGCTGCTGAGTCACTTCAGTCGTGTCCGACTCTGTGCAACCCCACAGACGGCAGCCCACCAGGCTCCCCCGTCCCTGGGATTCTCCAGGCAAGAACACTGGAGTGGGCTGCCATTTCCTTCTCCAATGCATGAAAGTGAAAAGTGAAAGTGAAGTCACTCAGTTCTGTCCGACCCTCAGCGACCCCATGGACTGCAGCCTTCCAGCCTCCTCCATCCATGGGATTTTCCAGGCCTGGCCAAGCCTCACACAAGAACTGCCCTCTGCTGGTTCCTCCATCTGCTGGCCCCTGGAAAAGGCCTTGGCTGTGTCAGGCGTCACATGGTAAACGCCAGGTGAAACGGAGATGGTGACTGTTCCTCCAGGGAGCCAGAGCCATAGCCTCCCCAGGGCCCCGCGGCGCCTGCCAGCCAGGCCCACCCAGCCAACACCTCACATTTTGGCTCTAATTTGATTTTTTCCACTGCTTTGTCAAAGTGTTAGGAGCCCACCCAGACGCCTCAGGAACTGGCAGGGGAATCACTGCTCAGTTAACTCTTGGCCTGATGCTGATCTTTCCGAAAAGGTAAGACTCTCCCTAACGGCCTCCATCTTTTTCTCCAAGTCAACAAGAATTTTTCTGTCTACGGTCCACCCAGACCATGGCAGCTCCTCAGCAGAGACACTACAAGCCTGCCCGTCACCCTGTCTCTCTACCTGGAAAAGCCTGGAAGGAGTTAAACTGGCGAATTTGCAAGCTCTCCCTCGTCATAATTGGAAAGGTCTTTCAGCAGCACAGATTCACAGGGCGTTGACGCTGGAACTGAGAGAGTGTCCAACCCGTTCCTTCGGCCGAGGGGCCTGGCGACGAGCAGACCCCGACGGCCGCCCAGCAGGGATGGCCACCCGGGGCAGGGACACCACACAGGCGTCTGGACTTCTGGAGGCTCCCATCCCACACCAAGGAGGCAACACATGAAATCTACGCTTTTGAGCGTGAAGAATAAACGTTAAAACCCCAGAAACTTCGGTGAAAACTCATCCTGGGGCCGCCTGGTACCCGTTTGTGCTGGGAGCGTGCCTGTGAGCTGCTGTCTTGAGACAAGCTGTCCAGGCCATTCAGAGCTCAGGGGAGGCGCTCCCAGATAAGCTCCGGACTCTAAGAGGCTGGGGGAGGCCCGGACTTCTAGCCCCGAACTTATCCTAGCCCCGACCTTCCTCTCCGTGTCTTTTTACATCCCTGTCAGATGTCAATGGGGAATGTTCAAATACTTTGATCAACTTCTCAGAAATTATCCTATGGAAATAATCAGAGATACACATATTTATGTAATAGGAAGGCCCCTCAGGGCTTCTGAAAGGTACAGTGGTCAGCGGAGGGCACTTCGACATGACTTAACAGCCGTGAGCACTGTCTAGACACTCGTGGCTGGAAGACTGTTTCTAAAAACCCATGAAACTCGGCAGCAGATGCGTTATAATACAGGAAGTGCAGCCCGATGTCAGGCCTTTAACCAGAGACAGAGCCAACTCAGACCCCATGAGGCCCGGGAACCACCTTTCAGCCTGCACAACCCATTGACAGAATTAAATGGCTGTGGTGCCTCTAAGTAAAAACAAAGCTGCTTTGGAAATGCCTCTTTTAAAAACCACAGTCCGCACTGAATGTTACCTTTTAGTAACAAAACAGAATTGGGACCTGGAAATTCTCAGAAGCAGAATAGCAACAGACTTAGGTCTTTTTTGAATGAAAACTCTTAGACTAATTTCCAAGTTGTTGCCTCAATGAAGTTAATTTAGAGAAACACACAGATATCCCGGGGCCGCCAACGGCCCAGGTGGCCCTCCTCAGTCACTCTACCAGGCCCCCTCCCGGGTCCTGAGCCCCCTCCTCAGTCTACCAGGGCCCCTCCCGGGTCCTGAGCCCCCTCCTCTGTCTACCAGGCCTCTCCGGGGTTTCGAGCCCCCTCCTCAATCTACCAGGGCCGCCTCCTGGGTCCTGAGCCCCCAGCCCCCTCCCGGGTCCTGAGCCCCCTCCTCACTCTACCAGGCCCCTCCCGGGTCCTGAGCGACCCCCTCCTCAGTCAGTCTACCTCCCGGGTCCTGAGCGCCCCCTCCTCAGTCTACCAGCCCCCTCCCGGGTCCTGAGCCCCCTGCCCTGCTCTTCTGTTAGAGGAAACAGCGCTCGGCACAGCCACAGACCCCCGGCGTCTGTCCTACCAGGAAGCTCAGGTACATCCTCCACAGCAAGGGGCACTGGCTCCCCTGGTCACTCCGCACGGCGCTCTCAAACAGGGCTCTGATCCGGTGCGTCAGGCCAGTCTCGGGAAGGGTGGCGTGGACCTCTCTACCGTCCACCCTGCAAGACAGAGGCTCAGATGAGTCCAGGACAACCGCTCAGGCTGGCGCCGCAGCAGGGTCAGCGATGGGGGGTTGGCGCGTGTGGCAGGCAGTGCTGCCCTGGGTCTGGGGGCGCGGGGTGCAGGTGAGACGTGGCTCCTCCAAGGCCGGCGGAGCGCAGCGTCCAGGGCTCTGCGGTGTCTGCACCCCGCAGAGACCACCCTGAGGCACACAGAGTCCTTTTCTCAGGAGAAGCTGCCCCTCACCAGCAGAGTGCACATTTACCGCGAGACCTCTCAGCTGAAAGGAGAGTGAATAAAATTCGAATGGGAGGCGGGAAACACAAGGAAACTGTTATTCAGAGGCAATCCTGAACACCGCCTCTCTCAGGTCAGAGTACAACAACGAAGGTTCCAGAAGGAACAATGATGCCTCAGTAACACGTGCCTGAGCCTGCTGCTTGACCTTCAGACATAAAATAGTGTTATCTGAAAAGAGACAGTTAGAGACGGACCTGTTCTCACCCACGACAGTAACACAGGCTAGTGATTACTTTGGGCTCTCTTTGTGCCCAGCACTCACTCTTCCCAGCAACCCTCTTTAATTATGCCCATTTTACAGAAAGGGAACCGACCAGAGCCGTGAACTGCCCTGCCCAGGGTCACACAGCTGCCGAGTGGAAGTGCTGGGACTTGACTCCAGGCCCGAGTGCCCACCCCACAATTTCTCTACAAGGTCTCAGGCCCCCGAAAGCGGGGAGTCAGCACTCAGGCACCATAAGCAAAGCCTTGGACCCACCAGAGCGAGGCCTGGGGAGGCGCCGCGGGAGCCCCGACAAAGAGCCGCTCTCGGCCCTCACTCCTCTTTCAACACACTCTCCTGAATCCCTGCAGATCTGTTTCCTTTTTCAATGCATTTTCCTGTAACACAGACAGGGCACCGCTCCCCACCACCCCACAGGCGTTCCAGGCCCTGGGCCGCGTGCATTTCCGGCTTCCAGAGGCTGGTGGGCCGTGGGAACAAGGCCCAACCGCGTGAGAGGCCTGCGGACCCGCGACCGAGGCGCTCCGTGATCACCTCTGCACGGCGTCCACCAGCCTCTTCCGCATCCTCTCCGCTTCAATCGCAAACAGCCACGGCTCCAGGAGTTTGGTGGACCTGGTGATGGCATGGAAGAATCTTCTGGTCCTGCTGGCGCTGTGCGACCTGCTCTGAATCTGCACGTACGCCCTCCAGAGAAGCTGGTTGCCCGGGTACAACCGCAAAGCCTCTGAGAGCGCCTCTCGCAGGGGAGCCAGCGGGTGGGCGGCAACCCTGCCGTGGAACCTGAGCAGGCTGGTGTGCATCAGGGTGACGGCCTCCAGGGCGGCCTCCAGGCCGGCGCCCTCCGCGGAGACAGAGCCCCGGAGCTCCGCAGACACCTGCTCATAGACGCGCCCAGCGGCGTGGACCCCCACGGTCAGGTACTGGAAGAGCATGAAGCACTTCGCCAGGCTGACCAGGCGGCTGAAGCGGTCGGGGGGGCCCGGGTCAGAGCCGCGGCGCTCCCCTAGACAGTCCTGCAGCGCGCGTTCGTACGCCTTCCGAGCCTTCAAAACGTGCACGGCCGAGACCGGTCCCGCGCTGGGCCCGTAGGGGCAGCGCTCGGTCAGCCCGGCCAGCACGTGCACGGCCCGGGCTGGGGCGGCCCCGCCCACGGGCGGCGACAGCTCCGCCTCCAGCGCCGCGTAGAGCAGGCCGAGCTCGCAGAGCTCCGGGTCCTCCAGGCCCCGGCTCCCTGCAGTGCCCAGGGCTGCATCGAAGACCTTCCGGGCATCCTCTGTGTTGCCCAGCAACCACTCCACATGCGCATACTGCTGCCAGAGGCAAAAGCTGTTGCGGTTGTCCGGCTCCTTGAGGAGACTCTTGGCTAGTTTTTTGCAGTTCTTTCCGTGTGACTTTAATCTCTTCTTGTTTTTAGTGTGCAGACACCAAATGACCTAAAGGTGAAAAGGAAAAGAATCACTTCAGATGCTCCAGGACCTTATAGACAGCCCTTTGTACTGTCGAGCCCCCCGGTGACTCAGGCGGTAAAGAATCTGCCTGCAATGTGAGAGGCCTGGGATCCATCCCTGGGTGGGGAAGATCCCCTGGAGAAGGGAATGGCAACCCACTCCAGTGTTCTTGCCTGGAGAAATCCCATGGACGGAGGAGCCTGGCGGGCTGCAGTCTCTGGGGTCACACAGAGTCAGACACGACTGAGCGACTACACTTTCTCTCTGTACTGTTGGCTGCAGGAAGCCACGTGAGGCGTCTGCACTGCCTGCCTCCGGCACGTATCTGGTAAACCCGTAGGCTCCCTGAGAAACAGTCAGGGCTCTACCGAGGCCTCGGGAACCCTGAAACGAACACGTCCAGGCTTCCATCTGACACTCCTGTAAACGAGGCTGACACTCCAAACGCCCTTCTTCAAAGACAGGCGACCAGCAAATGTCGTTCAGTCGTGTCCGACTCTCCGAGACCCCACGGGCTGTAGCCCGCCAGGCTCCTCCGTCCATGGGATTTCCCAGGCAAGAGCACTGGAGTGGGTGCCATTACCTCCTCCAGTGGACCCTTCCTGAGCCAAGGATCAGACCCGCGTCTCCTGCATTGGCAGGTGGATTCTCTACCGCTGAGCCACCGGGGAAGCCCCATCAGATTTCACCCGACACTGTTTTAATAACACAGCCTGGTGTGTGCCATTTGCAATTAAAGGATCAGAACTTTGGATGTGAAAATTTAATTCTAGCTGGTGGCCAGCAGAGGGCAGAAGAGTTGATCCTAGACAAATTTCTAGCAGGTAAGAGATACTAAAAAGCAGGGTAAGTAGCTTATTTTATCTATTTTAATAAGTCCGTAAGTCCTCTAGCCCAGCTTCAGCTTAAGCGTGGTCCCTAACGCCAACTGCTCACACAGACACCCGGTAGCAGAGTCAGCACAAGCGCAGCTCCGGCCCCTGGCGAGCTGGGCTCCGTCTCCCGCCCCTTCCCTGCGGCCCCTCAGAAGGGGCAGCCACTGGCGCGGTGCCCTCGGGCCCCTGAAGGGGGACGTGCTCTGGCCCGGCGCCCTGCAGCACACAGCCCGCCGCCCCACCGACTCCCGCGACCGGAGCCGAGGTCCCCACCCGGGGCGGGGGCGCGGCGTTACCTTGGTGATCTCGTACCGTAGCCAGGAGACGCAGAGCTGAGACCGCTCCCCGCCCGCAAACAGAGGCAGCGCCAGCTGGAAGACGTTGCGGATGAACTCCTCGCCCTCTCGACTGGGTCCCCGGGGCCAGCGCCGGCCGCCCAGAGGCTCCATGCAGCCCACACAGCCGACGCCGGAGCAGGAGAGGTCGAGCAGAGTCAAGGGCTTTTCGTCATCAAGTCCGTTGTCGAAGACGCTGTTCTCGTCCATGGCCAGGTAGAGGCAGGAGGCGGGGGTGCGGAAGCCCGAAGGCACCCCCAGGAACTGCAGGAAGGCCGCAATCAGCCGAAACTGGAGATCCGGGCTGGACAGTCGGATCAGAGACTGACCGAGATCGTCAAACACCACCTGCAAGGAAGAGAAGCCGAGTGACCGCACGCGGCGAACAAACAGCAGCGCCTCCGCGAGCCTCCCGCGGGCCTGTGCCAACTGTGTCTGGCTGCGCGGGGTCCGTGCGGCTGCGGGCCCCTCTCCCGGCGCCGCGGGGCCGGGCTTCTCACTGCAGAGGCGTCTCTCGTGGCGGAGCCCGCACCCCAGGGCTCCCGGCTTCGCTGCTCCACGCGTGTGGGCTCTTCCCGACCAGGGACCGAGCCCGCGTCTCCTGCTCGGCAGGTGGATTCTCTACCACTGAGCCACCAGGGTAGCCCCTCACCACCCCCAGCAACTCCTTTTATATGGATATGCGCCAACATTACTCAGTTTTAAACACACAGGAGCTAGGTTTTCTGTAAAGTGAGGCAAGCTGAGGGCGGGCGGGGGGGTGGGCGCTGGGGGCAGCGTCTCACACCCCCTGGGCACCCTCCACAGGAGGGGACACCACAGCAGGGACTTTCAGAGTCGCCTAATGGATTCACAGGAAATCCAGAATTGCATCCGCTTCTGAGAACACACGTCGTTGCTTGTGTAGTTACTTTCATAAGTTACAGTTGGGAAAATTTTTTATTTCAAGATAGAAGAATGTTATGATTTTGTGTTTTCTTTGCACCAAACTGCTTCAGGAGATGAAAAATATGCTCCAAGATATATAAACAGCAGCAAAGGAAAAGGGACACTGCGGGAGCATCGGGCCGTGCGGGAGCGTCATGAGGGCCTCACGCTGACTGTGCTCACAGCTGGCTGCACGCAGCTTTAAACCGCGAGGCCACGGGGACTGCGCTCCGCCTGCCGCCCTGCCTGCCTGCCTGCCTGGCCTCTGTGGCCGTCAGCAAAGAGGAAATCAAAACACGAGCACAGTAAGACTGGACTCCCTGGGACTCGACCCATCAGAACCACCAATTAATCAGAAAGCTTTTCTCCTTCAGGTTTTCACTAAAGCAGAGAAATCTAAGAAATCGCTCATAGCAGTACCTGGCTCCAGGAACGAGCTTCCGGGAAACTGTCAAATTGCTGAGCCTCCAGAACTAACTTCTGGAGCTCAGCCATGAAGTCTGTAAAACCCTCACACACCAAAGACAAACCCCACCCGCCTTCTGAAAACTTGGGCTCAGCCAGGGCGGGGAGCTCGCGGGTAGACTCGAGTCCCCGGCCGCTCCCTCCGGCCCAGAGAGCACCTCTCTCCTTCTCCCGGATCCTGGTTTCTTAAGTCCACCCTGGCCACCCCCTTCGCCTCTCCTGGGACACCCCCAGGCCCTCCAGGGCCTGCAGTCATGCCGATTCCTCTGGTGGAGCGTGAGCTCCCGGATCAAACAGATGCTCGCTCAACATCCAGGACTGGCGGAGGCCTTGTCATGGGGCAACCTCTGTCCAGACGCTGGGGACACAGAAGCAAACAGGAGAAGCCTCTGCCCTCGAGGCTCGAGCTTTGCCAGAGCCCGGGAGCCTCACTGCTGTAAGGCCTCTTGGTCTGTACCCGTGACTGTCACAGGCCAGGCACGCCGCGGACCCAGACCCTAACTTGCACATGGGTTTTTTCACTAACCATGTCCCCCAGGACCACATGACCCATGGCTGGTTGAATCTGAGGCTATGGAACCTTGGATGCAAAGGGCTGACTACAAAGTTATACTCAGATTTTCACCTGCTGGGGGCTGATGACCCTAACCCCCTCATTGTTTGGGGTAGACTGTAGTTGGTATTTTGTCAAAGTGGCTCAATTCCAGGTATTGAAATATAATTTCTTCCTTTATTTTAATGTAAAACTTCTTGGATTCCAAAATCACTGTGGACAGTGACTGCAGCCATGCAATTAAAAGACGCTTGCTTCTCGGAAGAAAAGCTATGACAGACGTAGATGGTATATGAAAAAGAGACGTCACTTTGCTGACAAATCCATATAATCGAAGCTGTGGCTTTTCCTGCAGTCACGTATGGATGTGAGAGTTGAACCACAGAGAAGACTGAGCCCCACAGAACTGATGCTTTCAAGCTGTGTTGGAGGAGACTCTTGAGAGTCCCCTGGACTGCATGGAGATCCAACCAGTCAGTCCTAAAGATAATCAACCCTGAGTATTCATTAGAAGGACTGATGTTGAAGTTCCAATACTCTAGCCACCTGATGTGAAGAGACGGCTCACTGGAAAAGACCCTGATGTGGGAAAGAGTGAAGGCAGGAGAAGAAGGGGAAGACAGAGGATGAGAAGGTTGGACGGCACCACCAGCTCAATGGACATGAGTTTACTCCAGGAGATAGTGGAGGACAGAGGAGCCTGGCGTGCTGCAGGTCACAGGGTCACAAAGAACTGGACACGACTTAGGGACTGAACAATGCCGGCAACGGAGGCTGCAGCGCGTCCAGCGCACAGTAGGGTGCCAGGCCGTGAGGGAGGCAGCCTGAGCACCTGGCGAGCACCAGCGCTCAATACACGCTGCTTCCTCCCCAGGACGGGCCCAGACACCCCCTGTCCCCACGGCCTGCACCTCCTGCCCCCCGTCTCCCGAGTCACACGCACTCATGCATCTTCAAGGATGAAAAGCGGGGAAAGTGGACACAGAGGAAGAATTTAGGACAGTGACTCCATGGTTTCCAACCTTGAGCCATCAAGGCTTCATGTGGAAAACTGACTGAATATCCTGGAAGACAGTCTCTGGAGGGCTGACCACCAGACCCAACCGCCTCCTCGGGCACAGGGACAGTCAGGGCAAGAGCCCTGAGCCGCCTCCATCACCAGCAGCCAGCGCAGCCCTGCCGCTTTCCCGGGAGAGGACGTTTCTGAAGACCGGAGCAGGGGCGGGCCAGCCTCTCCCGAGCCAGGCGCGGGCTCCTTCTGGGAACGGAAACCCCGCGGGAACGGGAGAGCGCAACGCCCGCCGCTGGGGGTGTGGGGGCTCACCTGTCTCTCGGGGTCCTCGCAGTCTCCCTCCGTCTGCTTCCTGGCCTTGTCCGGGCGCCACGGCTGCCAGTGTCTGTGGTCTCGGGACCGCTCGGCGGCCAGCCAGATCTGCCACCGCGGCAGAGTCCTGTCTCTAATCTCCTGGTCCTCGTCCTCCGGCTCGTCGTCGTCGTCGTCTAGGTGAGAATGAAACTTCCAGCAACCGAACCAGCAGACAGCACTGCCCTCAGCCCTCAAACCCAGCTGCTCGGGCCAGGGATGGGGCGGACACCTGAGGCCAAGATGGACGTGACCCAGGCCCGCCTTCTGGGCCCTCAGTGGCATTTACGGACTCTCCCGTAATCAGTCAGGTTCCCAGAAAAGGGAGGTGAGCCGATGAAACCAGATGATTTTTTATGCTCTCACAGCAATTAAAAATGGGAATGACATATTTTAGATGAGAACTGTCCAGGAGAACTTTCTGTGACGATGAGAATGTTCTAATTCTGTGTGATATGGTAGCCACATGTGACCTGCTGGGCATCTGAATCATAGCTGGTAGAATAACTGAATTTCAGATTTTATTTCAACTAATTTTAATTAAAAAAGCCATGTGTTGCTAGCAGCTACTGCATTACACAGCACAGTTGCAGAATGCTAAAGGACATTCAATGATAGCACTGCTTCAGATGTTCTTAAGCCGTCAGAGTTTTTAGCCGGTGGCCCTGATTATCATCTGTGTTCACTTTTTTTTAAAGAAAGAGGCAGTTCAGGATATCCTGTATTTTATTTTACTTTGTTTCCTAACTCTGAACATGCAGAATAAAAAAGGAAAAAGTCTGAGTCTTCCCCTGAAGTTCAACAAACTTAAAAATAAACACAGTATGTAAAATGGTTTGGCCGCCCAGAAAACAGTCTGGCAGATTCTTATGAAACTAAAATGCACCGACCATAAGGCCTAGAAATTGTATCCTTGGGCGCCGACCCCAGAAAGATGAAAACCCATATTCCCCACAGCAGTTTTATTCATAAAGGCCAAAAACTGGCAAAGACGCGAGAGGCCTACACCAGGTGCCTACACTAGGTGCCTAGAGAAACCACGGCACAGCTATGCCGCGGGCACCGCTGAGCAGAAAACTCGAACACAGCTGCCGGCACACCCCGCGTGGACAGAGCTCAGGGGCTCTGCCAAACGAGGAAAGCCGGTCTGCAAACGCTACACAGAAGACGCCTGCCACTGAGCATGCAAGGAGCTCGGGCCCTGCTGCACTGGTGCTGAGCATGCGGGATGGTGCGGCTGCCGTGGAACAGCCGTGCGAGGGCTCTGCAAAGAATCAGAGCCACCGCACGAGCTGACAGTTCCACCTCTGGGTGCGCTTCCCAAAGAACCGAAAGCTGGGGCTCAAGGACTCATCCATGGGCCTAGCGGTATATTCACAACTGCCGAAAGGGGAAGTGATGCGCCGCGTGCATGCCTGCGCGCGTGTGTGTGTGTGTGTGTGTGAGATATGCACACGGTGGAAAATCATTCAGCCTTAAAAATGGAAGAAATACTGGCGCGTGCTCTGTGCCGTGTAAACCTTGAGGACACCGCGCTGCGTGAGCCAAGCAGCACTGACTGCACACGCGGCGCTCGGCAGGGGCTCGGACCTGGGCAGTGGCAGGCGGCACCACGAGGAGGGATGGGGAGTGAGCTGGACGGGGGTCAGGGCGCTGGGGGAGACGAGCTGAGGGGGATGGAGGTGATGATGGGCGACAAGCGTCCAAATGCAACTAATGCCACCGAACTGCACACTTAAAACTGTCCAGACTGGTAAACTGTCTTTCACAATTAGAAATGCCGGAGAGTTACACGTGATCCATCTGCAGTGAGACCGAGGCGGGGCTGCCTGAAGCCGCACACGGGATAAATGCAGAGAGCTGAGCAGACACAGGCGGAAATGAGCGGCTGCAACATGGGCGAAATCTGAGCAGACTCCTGGCGGCGCCCTCTGCCACGCGGGCAGCGGGTGAAGGGCGCACAGGCTCCCTGCGTGCTCCTCCCCGACTTCTTGGCAGGGCTGGTGGGGGCTCCTTTAAGGTGCCTCGGGGAAAGAACAGCCTGAGCTCCCAGGTCATTCGCGGGATCTGTATAACGTTCCTGAGCTACCGAGGAACCACTGGCACACATCAACACGCCAGGAAAACGGAAAACCCCGCGAGGGAGAGGCAGCGGCCGCTCCCCGGACAGGCGCCTCACCTGGGCCAACGGCCACCCAGCCGCCCCACTCCTGCCGGTGCATCCAGGCTCTCCAGCCTCGGGCGCCCTTCTCCCCGGCCCGGGGCTCGCCGCTGTCCCAGAAGGGCTCAAAGAACTCCACCTGTCGAGGTGTGAAACATGGAGGTTAGCCGCCACGCTCAGCTCTGTGCCAACAAGCACCGAATCCCTACTGTGTGTTGGGAAGATGTACTGAGGTTTGGTCATGCGCTCCAGAATATTCAAAGCCTCAAGCGCGTGGACTGGTCTTGGGCTAGGCTTTAGCCCGGGGCAGGGCCCCGACCCTCATCAGCAACGCCTCCCATCAGAGACTGTCAGTCAAGGGGTGGGGATGAGCGCAGCTCTGACCCTGACCCCTGACCACACCCCAGGCTCTGCAGAGAGACCAAGTCCCTTCTCTAGTTCACCACGTTTGTAAAACAGCAACACATCTCTTAGAATAACTGTTACCTGGCTTACTATACTAACAATCAGTTCTATCAATACTAGCCAATATTCCTTACCCAATTTTGTCCAGAAAAGAAAGGTTAAAAATAATGATGATTAAAAATGGTTTTTACAGGCAGTTCATGAAAGCTCCACAAGATGGAGACCGTAGCCTGTCACGAAAGACCTTGGAAAGTTCACCATCAATTGAGCTGCCCTGTCCATCTCCTACCAGACCCTCTTCGTCAGGTAGAAAACTGACTTTTCTTAAGTGGAAAAAGGTTTCCTTAAATCCCTATGACAAGCACCAACATGTAATTTCACTGCAACTTCAGCCAAGGTTTTAGGTGGAGGAAAGGTTAACCAAGGGAGAGACAGGAGACGCAGGTTAGAATACAGAGGCAGGAAAGAGGGCCTGTGGTTTAAAAGCTACATTTTGGACTTCCCTGGGGGCTCATTGGTAAAGAATCCGCCTGCCAATGCAGGGGACGCAGGTTGGATCCCAGGTCCAAGAAGATCCCAATGAGGGGCAAATAAGCGGGTGCACGACAGCTACCGAGTCTGCGCCCCAGAGCCTGGGGGTCATGACTCCTGAGTCTGTGGTCTAGAGCCCAGGGGTCACGGCTCCAGAGTCCGCCCCAGAGCCCGGGGGTTCTAAGTACTGAAGCTGCAACACTCTAGAGCCCCTGCTCCACAAGAGAAACCACCGCAATGAGAAGCCGAAGCACCACACCCTGCTTCAGACACAGAGGCCTAGTCAAGTAAATAAAATTATGAAAAATTAAAAAAATAAAAGGCACGGTAACTGCTTCCCTGGAGGTGGGTGGTAACTAGCATTTAAACAGGGGTGAAGTAAGGGGGAAAAAAAGAACATCAGTGAGTCTTTATAGCTGGGAGGTGGAAGGATCATCTTTTTGCTCTCAACGCTTTTCCTTGGATTGCCCGGATATTTCTGAGACAACTCTCAACTGATGTAAGGAGGATGTAAATATTTTGAAAATACTACCACCAACTCCTATTACCCACACCCCTCCCCAGAAGAGGGAGGGGCCAAGACGGGAGCAGGGGACTCGGGCAGGACACGCACCTGGCCTTTGGTGGGCAGGCCCTTCACACTGTCAGGCTTGAAGAACGTGAAGTCAACCATGGCCTGGAAGAGAGACACGGCCTTCTCGGTGTGGCCAGCCTGCCGCAGGAAGTGGCACTGCTGGAGGAAGAGGGCTGCAGGCGGGAGAGCAAAGGGGACGAGCCCTGGTGAGCACCAGGGCAGGAGCGAGCAGCCCCCCCAGACGCACAGCTCAGCACCCAGATCGCCTTCTCCCCGAAACCAGGGACTGTCGCAGCTTCAAATCTGCGAGACGAGCAGGTCCTGAGTTTAAAGGACCCACGCAGCAGTAGTGCAATCACAGTACACTCATTCTCACTTTAAAGGAAATGGCCACAGAGTACAAACAGTATCAACAAAACAAGACCAGCGGACGGTCTGAATATTGGTCATCAAGTACTCAGAGCTCGTTATTACGAGAACAACGCGGGAAGGGATGGCGCAGTAGGTTTTTTTTTTTAATCAGAGAGCCAAGCTCTGTACTCAGTTGATCACTAGATGGCATTACTCACCAGCAATTTCCATCACAGACTCAGTCTTGCTGTAAACAAATCTGGGTTCCATGTTTGAAATTTTCAGTTCATTTAAACTGTGGTACAATTCTCTCTATGAGATACCATTAAGCTGTTTGAGCATATCAACACATAATATCAAATATGAGCCCCTTTAAGGCAGTGATGCAAATGCTTATTATTTCTAGAGCAATATATTTCTTCTATCTTTAGAAATTAGTAGCAATATTCAATAGCAGGGATTTGATCAAAGAAATTTGATCCCTTTGATCAAATCAAAGGGATTTGAGTCAGACCCTGAGCTAGGCTCCCATATACCATCTCAGCTGACAGGCACAGCCCTCCTGTGAAGCAGGTGTTGGACTGCTGTTGCTGGGAGAGAAACTACAGGTCCAGCAGGTTAAGGAACCTGCCCAAGGTCACACAGGAGCCCATGAAGGGCAAACTCAGCATTCAGGTCAGGAGTGATACACTCCAGTATAACACGCCACCTCTGGATCTCATTACTGGACAAAATGTGTAATACAGTCTCGTCTCCTTGGGGATCTACTGAAAATGTCAGCAGCATAATGACGCCAGTAACCTGTATCTATCAGTGATTGACAGCCAGCCAGCGCACCCCACAAGCGTGGCTGCCTAAGCCCCCACAACGGGGTGAGATGTGGGCATCCCAACAGATAAGGCCACAAATAGCCAAAGGAGTTAAGAGACTGTGTTTACCTGAATAACAGCTGGAAAAGTTGGAGCTTCTAGTCTGGCGATATTTTCTGAACTGTACTGGCTTAATGCCTCCCGCTGCCCAGAAGGTGGTGCGGGCAGGGGGGTGGGTACCCATCATGAAAAGGACTCATAATACCCTTTTTTAAGCATAAGCTTTATCAACTTAGACTTTCCTAAAATAAATCAAAGATAAGCTATTTTCAATGAAGCCAAAAGAAAGAACGGCCCCTCCCGCGTCACTGGACTGGGTGGCCGTCTCCTTACCAAACATGGCCTCCTCGGTGCCGGGCAGCTCGGGGTGGGAGACGATGCTGCCGTCCCTCACAGCAGACAGGGTGCTCAAGCACTTCCCGTACAGACTCTGAATTTTTGATACAGAGAAGGTGCTGAACTGGCTCTGGCAAAACAACAGGTATTTCTGCCAGAGGGCTGTGTTGTTGGGATGTAAGAAGATCAGTTTCTGCCACTCTTTGAGCAGAGCGGTGGGCTCCCAGAACTCGGCGCAGAGCTTCAGCTTGGCGAGCTTCAGGTCCACGCTGCTCGGGTTGCTCTCGATGGCCCGCTCCAGGATGGCCAGCTTCTTCTCCAGGACCAGCCGCAGGGACCGCTTCCGCGCCTCCGGCTCTCCTTCCTCCAAGGCGTAGAGGCCCGGACTTCTCATGACCTCGTCCTCAACAACAAAAACACCCACTCACACGGGCACATGGAACCGGGGGACCCGGGGTGTCAGCGCTGCTTATGGAGTGACTTATAAGGCCCACAGGGCTGCTTACTCCACACAATGAAGTGCTCTTTGGGTTGGTAGCTCTGGTCTTGTGTTTGGGGTTGGGAGTTTAGTCGGTAAGACATGTCTGGCTCCCTGAGACCCCATGGACTGTAGCCCCCCAGATGCCCCTGTCCATGGGACTCTCCAGGCAAGAATACTGGAGTGGGTTGCCATTTTCTCCTCCAGGGGCTCTTCCTGACCCGGGGATCGAACCCCCATCTCTTGGGTCTCCCGCACTGGCAGGCGGGCTCTTTACCCCGGCACCACCTGGGAAGCCCTATCCACTCTCTATCTCTTGAGAGTCCCTGGGACTGCAAGGAGATCCAACCAGTCCATCGTAAAGGAAATCAGTCTTGAATATTCATTGGAAGGACTGATGCTGAAGCTGAAACTCCAATACTTTGGCCACCTGATGCGAAGAACTGACTCCTTGGAAAAGACCCTGATACCAGGAAAGATTGAGTGCAGGGGGAGAAGGGGATGACAGAGAATGAGATGGCTGGACGGCATCACCGACTCAATGGACATGAGTTTGGGTAAACTCTGGGAGTTGGTGATGGACAGGGAGGCCTGGCGTGCTGTGGTCCATGGGGTCACAGAGTCAGACACGACCGTGCGACTGAACTGATTATTCATTTCCCTGGCTGTGCCAGGTCTCAGCTGCAGCTTGCAGGATCTAGGCCCCTGGCCAGGGATGGAACCCGAGCTCTCTGTATGGGGAGCATGCAGACTTAGACACTGGACCGCCTAGAGAGTCCCCGTCATTTTAAACTTAGATTTCTGTATCAATAACTAGCATGCAGTGTCTTGAAAACCTTTTCTGAAGAGCTGATTTTACCAATAACACAGCCGAATGTGGGACAAATGTGGTAATTACATAAGTGGTTCCAAAAATAAGTGGGACAAAGACAGATGCGCGTATTTCTGAAAGGGAGCCGGTAGCTCCAACCCCGTCCCTGCACAGACCGCCCTGTGCACCCTGCACGTTCTCTCGGCACTGCAGGAACGCCTCCCCGCTGTGGCGCGCACCCACCTCGATTCCGTTCACGGCTCACCATCTCTTGGAGGCCATTTCTTACTCCTGGGTGGCAAGTCACCCCCTCATTCCATCCCCCGCCCCTATGTCACAGCATGTCCTACCCCAGACTGCAGTTACCCCTCGCACGTCAGTCTCCATCACTGGGCTTTGAGCAAGCTCAGGGCGGGGGCTCTATTCTAACCTTTAGAGGCCTGGCACCAGGGTCCCTCCCAGGAGCTCAACAGTCACTGCAGGATAAACCCGTGCCCAGCGTGAGGGCCGCCGCTCCCAGGCGGGAGCCCCAGGACCGTGACGCTTACCTGGAAAGCAACAAAGGCCATCCACAGCTCTGTGTCCCGAGGGTTCTCGCGAACCTTCCTGTTAAACTCCTCCACCCTGGCCTTGAGGAGCGCGCCCTCTCTGTCGGGCTGTGAGTCTGGTGGCTTGGACTCCTGCTCTGAAGGACCCTGTCCCTGTAACCACTGTGTAGTGGCTTGATCGTAAATCCCCAGAGGGTTCAGCCAGCTGGTAGCAGGGGGAGCCGCATCGTCCACGCCCTTCACCAGGATAAAGGAGAGCGGCTCCAACGACGGGGCTTCGGGCTGACTGCTGACGGCGAGGCCGTCCAGGTTCATTAGCCCCACGCTCTTCTTCGTGAAGTAGCGTTCCATGCGCTTGTGGGAACGCCTCTTCTCGGTGGAAGTCCCCTCCCAAGATATACACTGCTTCTTCGGGTTGAGGCCGAGGCAGGAGTCTCCTTTCCTCTTGTATCTAATGTTTGAGAAGGAAAACAGGTTACCGAGAGAACGCGCTCTCGGGCTCCACGGACCGAAGGCCCAGCAGGCACTCTGGTTCCGCCAGTCAAGTTCATGTATTCAAACTCACCTTCCCTTCAAACTGTTTCTACTCAGGGAAGTAGGAGGACTTTTCCTCTATTCTGTTCCGTCTGCGTCTCGCGAATTTCAGATCACGCCTGTCTCCCAGGCCTTAGTACCTACCGCCCCTAAGCTCTGCCCCACGCTGTCATCACGCCACCGCAGGCGGCACCGCGTGCGACAGGCGAGGGGAAGCCATCGGCCCCCCCTCGACGGTTCTTCAAGGACGCTGAGGCCTCAGGTGACACCGGGCCCTCCATCTCCTGGACCAGTCCCTTTTCCTCCGTGCTATCTACTTCACAAGATAATAGAGAGGCCTAAGGCTCTTTTTTTAATCCTGAGACAAAGTGTGTCAAATAGAATTACATCTGGCTACTCTCTACTCCACAGGAGGGAGGCTGGGCTCTAAGATGCTTTGATGGATCGTGTAGGCGTCCCCGGAGCTACAAACACTTGACTACTGAACATCTGTACAAAAGCTAAGGAAATCTGTGCCCTTTTCCGTGTGTGTGCTACACAAACAACCCAATTCAAACATCAGCAAAAGATGTGAGCAGAAACGGCACGGAAGACACACGAGGCCGGTAAGCACATGAACACGTGGTCAGCGTCGTGAGTCACCAAGGAAAGGCCGGTAAGAACCGCAGTGCCCCAAGCGCAGGCCCACCAGGACAGCCAAGATGAAGGCAAGGCCTGGCGACGCCGAACCCCGGCCAGCGACCTGGAGGGGAGCTGGGGCTCACGTGCCCCTGGTGGGAACGTAAACCGGCACCATCACTTTGGGAACAGGTCTGGCAGTTTAAAAACAAAACAAAACCAAACCTAAGCACAGACCTCACCCCATGGCCCAGCGATGCTATTCCTAGGTATTTCCCAGAAAAAGGAAGCCAGAATCCTACACAAAGAGCTGTGCACAAGTGTTCTGGGCAGCGTTATTCATAACAGCAAACTCTGGAGAAAGGCCAGGTCCCACCAACAGAGAATGGATAAACAGACGGTGGGGTGGCCCCTGATGGACACTCCCGGGGGAAAGAGGAACGAGCCACTGATAGGCGCCCCGGCGGGACGAAACTCGGGAACGCGACACCGGGTGGACGGAGTCGGACACAGAGGGGTACACGCTGGGCGAGTCCGTTTACACGAGACCCTAACAGGCACACACGCGCGCGGTGGGAGCGCTCAGGACGGCGGCCTTCTCTGGGAAGAGGGCTGCAGACGCAGCGGAGAGGGGCCCGAGGGAACTTTGCGGAGGCTAAGCGGCGGGCGGACAAGTGACGCGCGCCCTGTTTCCAGCCACTGCCCACCGCTCGCATCCCTGCTGAGCTCCGCCTGCGGTCAGCCAGCAGCACCAGGACATGAGATCCTCACAGGACCAAGGACACGTGGTCAGCTCCAAACCAGTCCCTTCACACCTCTCTCTGCGGAAACTGGACCCCGGTGCCAAAAAGACTGGGGACTGCTGCCCTCAGAAATAAACGTTAAGTTAAAGACGAGCTCTGTTCTCCCCAGTGACTAACACCGCTCGCATCCCTGCTGAGCTCCGCCTGCGGTCAGCCAGCAGCACCAGGACATGAGATCCTCACAGGACCAAGGACACGTGGTCAGCCCCAAACCAGTCCCTTCACACCTCTCTCTGCGGAAACTGGACCCCGGTGCCAAAAAGACTGGGGACTGCTGCCCTCAGAAATAAACGTTAAGTTAAAGACGAGCTCTGTTCTCCCCAGTGACTATGACATGGAACAGCAGACTGGCTCCAAATGGGAAAAGGAGTACGTCAAGGCTGTCTATTGTCACCCTGCTTATTTAACTTATTTGCAGAGTACATCATGAGAAACGCTGGGCTGGATGAAGCACAAGCTGGAATCAAGATTGCCGGGAGAAATATCAATCACAGCAACAGTTAGAACTGGACATGGAACAACAGACTGGTTCCAAATAGGAAAAGGAGTACGTCAAGGCTGTATATTGTCACCCTGCTTATTTAACTTATATGCAGAGTACATCATGAGAAACGCTGGGCTGGATGAAGCACAAGCTGGAATCAAGATTGCCGGGAGAAATATCAATCACCTCAGATATGCAGATGACACCACCCTTATGGCAGAAAGTGAAGAGGAACTAAAAAGCCTCTTGATGAAAGTGAAAGAGGAGAGTGAAAAAGTTGGCTTAAAGCTCAACATTCAGAAAACTAAGGTCATGGCATCCAGTCCCATCACTTTATGGGAAATAGTAGAAACAGTGTCAGAATTTATTTTGGGGGGCTCCAAAATCACTGCAGATGGTGATTGCAGCCATGAAATTAAAAGACGCTTACTCCTTGGAAGAAAAGTTATGACCAACCTAGATAGCACGTTGAAAAGCAGAGATATTGCTTTGCTGACTAAGGTCCACCTAGTCAAGGCTATGGTTTTTCCAGTGGTCGTGTATGGATGTGAGAGTTGGACAGTGAAGAAAGCTGAGCGCTGAAGAATTGATGCTTTTGAACTGTGGTGTTGGAGAAGACTCCTGAGAGTCCCTTGGACTGCAAGGAGATCCAACCAGTCCATTCTGAAGAAGATCAACCCTGGGATTTCTTTGGAAGGAATGATGCTGAAGCTGAAACTCTAGTATTTTGGCCACCTCATGTGAAGAGTTGACTCATTAGAAAAGACTCTGATGTTGGGAGGGATTGGGGGCAGGAGGAGAAGGGGATGACAGAGGATGAGATGGCTGGATGGCATCACGGACTTGATGGACATGAGTCTGAGTGAACTCCGGGAGGTGGTGATGACAGGGAGGCCTGGTGTGCTGCGATTCATGGGGTCGCAAAGAGTCGGACACGACTGAGCAACTGAACTGAACTGAAGATGCGAGAATTAGGTTCTTTAAAACTTTAACTCAAATTTAAATTGATACCCTTATCTTGTCAATTTTTTAAAATTTATTTTTAATTGGAAGATACTTGCTTTACAATGCTGTGTTGGTTTCTGCCATACATCAGCATGAATCTGCCATAGGTATACATTTCCCCTCCTTCTTGAACCGACCTCCCACCTCCACCCCATCCTACCCCTCTAGTTTGTCACAGAGCAACAGACTGAGCTTCTTATGTTATGAAGAAAATTCCCACTAGCTATCTATTTTACACATGGTAACAAGTGTTTCAATGCTACTCACTTCAATTCATCGCACCCTCTCCTTCCCAGCCTGTGCCTACAAGTCTGTCATCTATGTCGGTGTTTCTCTATTCCTCCCCAGCAAATAGGTTCCTCAGCACCATTTTTCTGCATTCTATAGGTATGCATTAATAAACATTTGTTTTCTCTTTCTGACTTACTTCACTCAATCAGTGATCTTTAAGTTACCATTGCAAAAAGATCAAGACTCATTGAAGACTCAGAAACGGTTTCTATATTTTAGCAATGTAGTACTTTTAAAATTACCTATGTACTTTTTAAAGACATAATGCGATCGCACACTTAGTAGACTTCAGTAAAGTATAGACATCTTTTTATGTACTGGGAAACAAAAAAGTTTGTGTGACTCACTTTATTGTGATATTCACTTTACTGGGGTGGTCTGGAACTGAATCTGCAGTATCTCTGAGGTATGCCTGTACTTATAAATAATTCAGGCTAATTCCCCAAAGATTTAATCCTTGTTGAAATGTGTCCTTTAAAAAGCTGATGGCACACTTTGTAAAAAAAAAAGAGCTTAATAATGAAGGGTCATGCTTAAAAAGATGTGCATATGAAACTGTATTTTTCTTTGTCACATTAATTTTGCATTTTCCAAATTGAATAATAACCATGATATTTTTAACAAGATAATTTTCACTTTCTTTGCATATAATAAAAATGTCAGAGTCTTAACTTTCCATGCCTACACAATGGATTACAAGGTTATAAAAATGTATTCAATACAAAGGTTTTCATGAGGTTTATAATAAAATGACTAGGAGAAATGAAAACGAGATTAGAAACCAAAAGAACTAGAGTTCAGTCCAGACACTACCACAGATCAGTTATGCAACCTTGATACAATTGAAGAATATCAAGCCTATCGCTTCCAAAAGTCCAAATCCCAACTGATTATATCTGACATGGAAGTTGGAACTTATCCATCCCTGGGCTAGTAAGTTACTGGTGCTGAACTCTCTCTAAACTATAAATCAAGAGAGTTACTTACATCTGAGTTACTTTGCAAACCCTCTCAGATTACCAAAAAGTCAGAGTCAGAGATCTAACATCTGTTAAAAGCACCTGCCTGCCTGCTAAGTCACTTCAGTTGTGTCTGACTCTTTGCAAGCCTATAGACTATCAGTTCAGTTCAGTTCAGTTCAGTCGCTCAGTCGTGTACGGCTCTTTGCGACCCTATGGACTATAGATGGTCACAGAGAATAGTTCATCAGGCTCCTCAGTCCATGAGATTCTCCAGTCAAAAATACTGGAGAGGGTTGCCATGCCCTCCTCCAGGGGATCTTCCTGACCCAGAGATCGAACCTGTGTCTCTTACGTCTCTTGCGTTGGCAGATGGGTCCTTTACCACTAGCCCACCTGGGAAGCCCTGTTAAAAGCACAATCCTATTAAATCTGTGAGACTCTTTTAGCCTCAGCCTCCATCTTTTTCAAAGCAAAAATACTTAAGTTGCTATGTACTACAATATTCTTAAATAACAGAAGGAGAATATCATTCAGTAAAATGGACAACGTAACAGGGGCAATTGACTGGGCCACAATCTCGGCAACCTTGGCATTTGATGGTGTCAAATGACCAGTTAGGATGAGACCTAAGATGATTTAAACGCTCCTTATGACACGAACCTGATTTCTAGCATTAGCAAATCCCCTACAAAGACCTCTGCCACTCAAGCTTAATGATGGACTTTCCAACGTGTCTTCTCATCAGAGGAATTTCCGGTAATAGGCAAGTCATGGAGAAGGACATATGAGTAGTTATGAGTCTGTATCTAAAAATACTCTGAAAAAGTCAATAAACCATGATGAAGGTGGCCTTATAACACATTTCAGAGCTGGCGTGCCACACCCTGTATAAAGTCCTGAAGTTCAGTACAGTGACAAATTAAGCCACAAGCAGCAGATACTGCAGCTCTTCAACAGAAAGATCTAGCCAAAAGCTAAAAACCATCTCACTCTGGTGACTTCAACCTTTCTAGAGTAAAAGACGAAGAAAGAATGCATAATAAGATTATATTAGTCCTACATGAGAAAACAGGGATGTAGGTATGAATAGTTCTGGGCAGGGGTAATACTCAAAACAATTGTACAACAGCTACTACATAGGTACTGATCAATCAGAAGGAAAGCCAGCCACACAACTATGACAGTCTCACCAGTGCATGCCAGCTAGATATAAGCTCTGATTATACACAGAAATATTGACTGAGTAGATGGAAAGAAATTTTTATATATCGCTAGATATATAAAAAGAAATTTATACAGATTGCAGAATATCGAGCTGATACAATGCCAGAGCCCAGAAAAAAAGGACTAATTACTCTTCTCTGGATTCTGAGATTTCTAAAGGTAAAATATACATGAACAATCTGTCTACATTTGAATAAAAGATATGGTATATTCAGAATTATTTCTCACAAGTATAATTTTCTAAAAGCTAAAAACTCCTAACTGCTAATTTTTTGCTCTTTAAAGAATACATAATAAAAATCCCAAAGGGGCAGCTGTTTATATGAATATATTCTCAAATATATTTTCTAAGCCCAGCTAATGTGATTATTAATAGTAATCATTTAAAGCTTAGTTTTTTCTAATGAAATACATAAAAATCAACCGAAATTGGAATACCTGGAAAATGCTTTGTACACATGACTTTTAGCCAAGTTTGGAGTACCCAACCTCTATCACAAAGATCTCATCTTTCTGTTAGAAAAAACATAGTATGTGCTTTGGTCTCTGAACTGTTATATATCTTGGAGTCTCTAAAATAACTCTATGAGGTATGAGTTTATTATTTGTAAATACAGTTGATTTACTCATACATATTTCAAGCCTAGGGTGAAACCGTATCTACTTTGGAAATTACATAGCTTCATTCACTTATTTTTAAGGAAAAAGCAAACAAAGAAATGAACAACAGTCAACAACTGAGGTCACAGCTGAAGTCCAAACCCAACCATATGCATTTTTATTTTCATCCACCATGAACTAGGGAACTGAACTTACTAAGAGCTTTCCATATGCCAGACATCGTTAGACATGATTCAATCTCATGTAATCCTCACCACCACTGTAAGAAGGGTATTTCTAGCCCCATTTCTCAGATGAGAAAACTGAGGCTCAGAAAGGCTAAGTATTAACTTACCCTAGACAGTCAGAGAGTGGATAGTAAATCAGAGCTCCAGTGCTGAAATCAGTGTTCCCTAGGTTGCACTCCCTGGTTTCCACAGCACAGGGACACAACCGACATTCAACGTTATGACCAGACACCATCAAGACAAGGTAAACGCAGAGTCAGTAAAATACATTCAAGAAAAAAGGGCGATAAATAGGACATTTTAGGGAAAAAAAAATGAGAATTTTTCTAAATTATTCAGTGTAGTCTGAGCAGTTTTTATATAAAACTCATAGTGACCTTCAAAAGATATGTAATTTATATTTTACATTCCATTGAATCCTAGCTATAGAAAAGTATGCTTCATAAAAACAGACTCGGGATGTTTCAAATTTACAGACATTTTCTAAAATTAGTAATATTTATTCAAAATGTTCATTATTGATATTAGGATATAATTTAAAATAAGAGAATAAGAGTAATAGAATATAATCAGGAAGGTGTCCAAAAACATGTTTACTAATATTTTATCTGTTTTTATTTTCTAAGGCTCATAATGTTTCAATCTACCTATATCATCATTCCAGGGATTAACAGCTGGCTTGTTGAAAGAGGACAGAAAAGAAAAGAACAGACTGGTTCTTGACTTTCACGCCTTTTGTAATGAATTCCAACCGAAAAAATTGCCTCAGTACATTTTTAATTATCAAGGGATATATTTAAACTGAAAATATCTCAGCATATTTTTCTTTTAAAAGTAGGGAAAAAATTAAGGACATTAAAAGGAGAATTTTTCATGTACTGTTGACTGGGTTAGGAAAGCATCATTACTGTACTCTTAAATTCAGGTACTATCACATTCCCTCAATGACATCAACATCAAAGAAAAAAGACAAGGAGCAGCTGAAGTATTTCAAGACGGAATACTTCCGGCTGAAGCCTTTGGAGTTTCTAATCAGGCCGACAGAAAGAGGTCCAAGGTCTGTGTTTTCCATTCCAAGAGTGTCAGTTACATGGTAAAACTTGTTCAGGAGCATATGATTACTAGCTAGAACATTTAGAAACAAATTTGTATCCTCAAGGATTGCAGTCCCAACAGAGGGCGAACCCCATTATCTCAGGAAAAAGGTTTGAGGCTGACTCTTTAAATGGATTGTAAGAGGTAAAGCAACCACTGGTGCATCTCAAATACGTTCTCTAGAGAGAGCATGAGCAACCCACAGGGCCCTCAAAGGTTTTTCTCTTCTCAAAATTAAAAGAAAAAACAACAACCCAAAACCTGAGTGTATCCTAGACACCCATTCCTTCTTAGTCCTTTATGTCAGAAAGTTAAAACACTACATATTGAGGGGACATTATTTGTTTAGGAAGCAAATTTCTCATTCTACATACAGTTTAAAAGTTATGGGAAATTTATGGGAAAGTATGAAGAGTACCAGGTTTTCAAGTAAAAATAAATATCTGTTGGGATAGACTTAGAATAACTTTAAACGAAATTCTGTGTCATTATTTTAAATCCCTCAGTTCAGTTCAGTTCAGTTGCTCAGTCGTGTCTGACTCTTTGCGACCCCGTGAATCACAGCCCGCCAGGCCTCCCTGTCCATCACCAACTCCCGGAGTTCACCCAAACTCATGTGCATCGAGTTGGTGATGCCATCCAGCCATCTCATCTTCTGTCGTCCCCTTCTCCTCCTGCCCTCAATCGCTCCCAGCATCAGAGTCTTTTCCAATGAGTCAACTCTTTGCATGAGGTGGCCAAAGTATTGGAGTTTCAGCTTGGGCATCAGTCCTTCCAAAGAACACCCAGGACTGATCTCCTTTAGAATGGACTGGTTGGATCCCCTTGCAGTCCAAGGGACTCTCAAGAGTCTTCTCCAACACCACAGTTCAAAAGCATCAATTCTTCGGCGTTCAGTTTTCTTCACAGTCCAACTTTCCATCCATACATGACCACAGGAAAAACCATAGCCTTGACTGGACGGACCTTTGTTGGCAAAGTAATGACNGCCAAAGTATTGGAGTTTCAGCTTTAGCATCAGTCCTTCCAAAGAACACCCAGGACTGATCTCCTTTAGAATGGACTGGTTGGATCCCCTTGCAGTCCAAGGGACTCTCAAGAGTCTTCTCCAACACCACAGTTCAAAAGCATCAATTCTTCGGCGTTCAGTTTTCTTCACAGTCCAACTTTCCATCCATACATGACCACAGGAAAAACCATAGCCTTGACTGGACGGACCTTTGTTGGCAAAGTAATGACTTTGCTTTTGAATATGCTATCTAGGTTGGTCATAACTTTTCTTCCAGGAGTAAGCGTCTTTTAATTTCATGGCTGCAATCACCTCTGCAGTGATTTTGGAGCCCAGAAAAATAAAGTCTGCCACTGTTTCCCCGTCTATTTCCTGTGAAGTGATGGCACCAGATGCCATGATCCCTGCTGCAGCTGCTGCTGCTGCGTCGCTTCAGTCATGTCCGACTCTGTGCGACCCCAGAGACGGCAGCCCACCAGGCTCCCCCGTCCCTGGGATTCTCCAGGCAAGAACACTGGACTGGGTTACCATTTCCTTCTCCAATGCATGAAAGGGAAAAGTGAAAGTGAAGTCGCTCAGTCGTGTCCAACTCTTTGCGACCCCATGGACTGCAGCCCACCAGGCTCCTCCATCCATGGGATTTTCCAGGCAAGAGTGCTGGAGTGGGGTGCCATTGCCTTCTCCGGCCATGATCCCTAGACTATACTAAATACAGTTGCAGAGACTTAGTTGAAAAAAAAAAAAAAAGTGGTAACAGCAACTAACATCTTTTGAGCTCCTCCTCTACAACAATCAATTTGCAAACATTGTGTACTTATCCTCATTTTAAATTTTGGAAAATAAAGTTTTACTGATTAGGTAATTTATCCAAAAATACAAGCCAGAAAGTGGTAGAGAAAGCATTCAAACCCAGGTTTTACAATGCACAAATAACTTTCATAAAGTAGCTCATATATGTCTTATAATACTTCAATACTAGAAAATAGAGTTATTCTCATATGTACTCTGATTACTGGTGGTGAAATTGAAACTCAAAGAGGTTCCACAACTTGACAGGTTCACACAGCCTGTTCTCCTGGAGCTTGAACTCCAGGCCAGGGCTGTATAAATCCACATTAAATGGTCTTTACAGTACAGAATGCTAACATTAAAATCTGGTATTCGATAGGTCATCGTATACATAAGCGAACAGTAAATGGTCAGGTTCTTAGGAAGACTGCTTGCTATTGATTCTTCTGAGCCTGTTGTCTTGAACTACTGATAATCTATTTGATTTGTTCAGTTCAGTTCAGTTCAGTCTCTCAGTCATGTCCAATTCTTTGCGACCCTATGAACCACAGCACCCCAGGCCTCTCTGTCCATCACCAACTCCCAGAGTCCACTCATGTCCATTGATTCGGTGATGCCATCCAACCATCTCATCCTCTGTTGTCCCCTTCTCCTCCTGCCTTCAATCTTTCCCAGCATCAGGGTCTTTTCAAATGAGTCTGCCCTTCGCATCAGGTGGCCAAAATATTGAAGTTTCACCTTCAGCATCAGTCCTTCCAATGAACGCCCAGGACTGATTTCCTTTAGGATGGACTGGTTGGATCTCCTTGCAGTCCAAGGGACTCTCAAGAGTCTTCTCCAACACCACAGTTCAAAAGCCCCAATTCTTTGGCACTCAGCTTTCTTTATAGTTCAACTCTCACATCCATACATGACCACAGGAAAAACCATAGCCTTGACTAGACGGACCTCTGTTGACAAAGTAATGTCTCTCTGCTTTTTAATATGCTGTCTAGGTTGGTCATAACTTTCCTTCCAAGGAGTAAGCATCTTTTAATTTCATGGCTACAATCACCATCTGCAGTGATTTTAGAGCCCAGAAAAATAGTCAGCCACTGTTTCCACTGTTTCCCCATCTATTTGCCATGAAGTGATGGGACCAGATGCCATGATCTTAGTTTTCTGAATGTTGAGCTTTAGGCCAACTTTTTCACTCTCCTCTTTCACGTTCATCAAGAGGCTCTTTAGTTCTTCTTCACTTTCTGCCATAACGGTGGTATCATCTGCATATCTGAGGTGACTGATATTTCTCCCGGCAATCTTGATTCCAGCTTGTGCTTCATCCAGCCCAGTGTTTCTCATGATGTACTCTGCATATTAGTTAAATAAGTAGGTTGACAATATACAGCCTTGATATACTCCTTTTCGTATTTGGAACCAGTCTGTTGTTCCATGTCCAGTTCTAACTGTTGCTTCCTGACCTGCATACAGGTTTCTCAAGAGGCAGGTCAGGTGATCTGGTATTCCTATTTCTTTCAGAATTTTCCACAGTTTATTTGATTTGGGTAACATTTACTTTCCCACCGCATAGATCTAAAACTTGAAATTCTGAAGGAAAGATGACTTTATTAGAGAATCCAAAACCACTCATGTCTAGGGAGATCCACTACCCAAAATTTCTTCTAAGGAGTTCTGAAAGGAAATGTTTGGTGATGAGAGTAAAACTATAAGCCAATCAATGCACATATATGGAAATGGCTTACATTAAGGTTCTTTTTCTTCCTGGTCATTTCCACACAAGGCTGACACATTACAGGTCAGGAGTCAGCAGGTCTGCCATTGAGCACTGATGCTCAGTAAAAAGGCATTTCCCCTCCAGTTGCAAGTCTTTTCCATCTTACAACATCTTCACAGGCCGGTCCTCAAACTGGGGACCGACCTCAGGAGTGGATGACTTCCTATTTCCTGACCATTCAGTATCCTTCAGGGTCTCCTGAAGTCTAATTTGGCATCTAGACATGGGTCTTTAGATCTTGCAACAATATGCTAACTACATGGGTTAAAACACAAAAATGTCTAGAGAGAATCCTTACTCCAGAAAGTTTACATTCCTTACGACGAAAAAAATGAGGTCAAAGGAGCTCATGAATTTTTAAGTGATTTATTTCTGCGCTCATAAAACTAATTAGGAAACGCTGTCACCTGTATTTAACACTGCTTTGAAGCCTCTTTCTTTACCTCACTGGGGGAAAAAAATAATTCTTAGCAAGTATTAAGCAGGAAGCATAAAATTTTCACAAATGGAGTGGTTATTATAAAAGAACAAAAAGAATAACAGGAAAAGTCACCAGATGCCAGCTATCACAGTTATACATGCTACCAATTAATTATACTAAGCTTTTTAATATTGTAAGCACTGGGGAAATATTTAAAGACAAAAACTTGGAGATTCTACTTTTGGTGTGAGGGGTTTAAACACATAATGACTATTTCAGGGACTATTACAAATGAAAACTTCCATTTGTACACCGAATGAATAAAATAAAGCCACAGAGCTATAAAATTTACATTATAAAATCCTATTCTCCATAGGCTTATTAAAATGTTACATGAATAAATACTGTGCTATGCTTAGTTGCTCAGTTGTGTCTGACTCTTTTGAGACTCCATGGACTGTATACCCCAGGCTCCTCTGTCCATGGAATTCTCCAGTGAAGAATATTGGAGTGGGTTGCCATGCCCTTCTCCAGGGGATCTTCCCAATCCAGGGATTGAACCCAGGTCTCCTGCATTGCAGGCAGATTTTTTTTTTTTTTACCATCAGAGCCAAATACTACAGATTTGGAAGTGTTTGCAGAATCCTCTTCCAATGGGATATTTCTTTCATTTCATATACCAAGCTAGACCAACCTAGACAGCATATTAAAAAGCAGAGACATCACTTTGCCAACAAAGGCTCATCTAGTAAAAGCTATGGTTTTTCCAGTAGTCATGTATGGATGTGAGAGTTGGATTATAAAGAAAGCTGAGTGCCAAAGAATTGATGCTTTTGAACCGTGGTGCTGGAGAAGACTCTTGAGTGTCCCTTGGACTGCAAGGAGATCCAACCTGTCCATCCAAAAGGAAATCAGTCTTGAATATTCATTGGAAGGACTGATGCTGAAGCTGAAACTCCAATACTTTGGCCACCTGACTCGAAGAACTGACTCATTAGAAAAGACCCTGATGCTGGGAAAGACTGAAGGCAGAAGATGGGGATGACAGAGGATGAGATGGTTGGATGGCATCACCGACTCGATGGACATGAGTTTGAGTAAACTCTGGGAGCTGGTGATGGACAGGGAGGCCTGGCATGCTGCAGTCCATGGGGTCGCAAAGAGTTGGACACGACTGAGCGACTGAACTGAACTGAACTGAACTATGCTCATGAACACTTGCTTCTGATTTTTCCTAAATATTTATGAATAACAGAGTCTCTCATTCGACAGCAATGTTCTTGGCACAGCTCTTCTTCCAGATGCAGCATCCAGTATGGTCTTGAATTAAGGATCAAGTGGCATCCTGAGTGCTGCTTCCCTCAACCATCTGCTAGCTTTGTGGGGTTTTAACAAACCAAATGTCATTTAAAATGTTTCCAGTGCTCCTAACCACAATAAAATAACTGTTAAGTAAAATTAACTTAAGGCTTAGTAAACTAGAAACACACACAAAAGAGAGAGAATAATGAAAGCTCATTCCTCCTTAGGAGAGAAGGAGGTGGAACTGATAGCTTTTGCATGGTCAGAGTCTATCCGAGATACAGTCAGTCCCTTCCTGTGGCTGTGTTATCACAAGGCCAGAAACTGCTTTACAAATTAAATGTTAGGACAGGTCCATTAAAAGTGAGTAAGCATGGGATCTTAGGGTTTATAGTAAACTTAACCTTAGGACCACCAGAGTTCAGAGATTCCTTCTAGGTTATTTTCCATTTCATCCTTCATACCCATTTTTCGGAAGTCAGGCCCATGGGAAAGAGAGGATCCAAACTCTATAAATCTTAGTCCAGGGTGCGCTAAGATTACTTGATTTTAATTGCTCACCCTGACTGTAGCTTGACATCTGCTCCAGTGTTCCTTCCAGGAAGCAAGTCACAGACGCAAGAAGGCTGAACCAATCCGTTGCTCAGTCTCGCGTGTCTAATTACTTCCCACCCAAGGTCAACAAGACAATCAGATACTCAAAATGAAACCTATTAAGGAGAAAAAATATTTTAACCTCAGATTAGTACTTTCAATATTGGGGTGTAATATACCATTCATCCCTACTTTGTTTTAAAAAATTATTTTAATTCTCTTGTAACTTTTCTTCCTTCCAGTGTAGTAGGACTTTATAGCAATTTGTGACTCTATTTCAACTCAGCGTTGCTAAGCAAACATTGTTATTTTATTCATACCTATAACAAACTGTGATACTGTTAAAATTCTCCGCTTTGGTGATAAAATTTTTAAATGTGGAGGATCTAGGAATTCTTCTGAGTAGCTTTTTAAAAATATTTTCTCTGTCTTCTCTGTGACTCTAACCTTCAGTCAATTCTTCTCTTCCTCAATTTCTCTATTTCAAAGAGATAACTTTTGAGAACGTTTTGGTTCTAAATATTGTACAATTCTATAAAAATAACTTCTATCACATCTATTTGGAAAATTTTAAATATTCATTATTCAGAAATTTTGTAAGATTGGCAGTGGGAAAAGAGCAAGCAATTGGCTAGGAGGAAACCATAAATTTGGATTTCTAGTGTTATCCTCAAATTCCATTGCATATCCAGGCACTGTACTTTGTAACCATGTTAACAGGAGTCTAACGAATTTAATGTAAACATTTATAATATGTTGCAGTTTTGTAATCTAACTTTGGCATTTAGATTTTGATAGTCCAGGATTCTTTAAAAATGTAAGTGATGCTCTGTTTCTCTTCATTTGAAAGAACTGGTGTTAATATCCATTTGGGAATTCATTAATCTTGAGGCTTAGAACCTAATCTGGCCGCTCATCAAACTATACTGTAAAGAATCGAGAATTTGAAATGATACTGTACAAGAACACTGGCAACATGTTTATCTTCTTTATAAAGTTTTCTAATCCCATCCCTTTATTCCCCGCTACTGCCACTGCTGCTGCTAAATCACTTCAGTCGTGTCTGACTCTTAGCGAGCCCATGGACTGCAGCCCCCCAGGCTCCTCCGTCCCTGGGATTGTCCAGGCAAGAGCACTGGAGGGGGTGCCATCGCCTTCTCCAAGACACCACTACTACCATTGCCTATTTGTGCTCTATCAACACTCTTAGGTTAGATACCCCTAATTATCAAAACCAGTACAAATTAAACCACTAAACCCTTTGGGCAGCTTGGAGTTAGCTCTCCTGGGAGCCGGGGTTATAATCACGTAAGTTACTGAGCCTCAATCCTCCTCGTTCTTGCCTGTCTAAGGAAATGGATCCAGCCTACCTTTACCTGCTGGAGAATGGGAAGTCAGGCACTGCCTTCCAGGACCAAACCACGGTCCACCCTGCCCACCTCAGTTTTATCTGCCACATCCCAATTCCTCATACCTATGCCACTGTTTTGGGCTTCCTTGGTAGCTCAGCAGGTAAAAAAAAAAAAAAAAAAATCTGCATGCAGTGCAGGAGAACCCAGTTCAATTCCTGGGTCAGGAAGATCCCCTGGAGAAGGGATAGGCTACCCACTCCAGTATTCTTGGGCTTCCCTGGTGGCTCAGATGGTAAAGAATCCGCCAGCAATGTGGGAGACCTGGGTTCCATCCCTGGATTGGGAAGATCCCCTGGAGGAGGGCATGGCAACCCACTCTAGTATTCTTGCCTGGAGAATCCCCTGGACAGAGGAGCCTGGTAGGAGTCCATGGGGTCGCAAAAAGTCAGACGTTGACCGAGCGACTAAGCACAGCACAGCAGACCACTGCTTCAGTTTCTGTTCTTACCCTCACTCTCTAGGGCCAGTCTGCCTTTCGAATTTGGAAGTAAGCAACACCGAGAATGAACTTTGAAGAGTTTCGGGGACTGAGGAGAAAAAGAATGCCAAAAATAATCAACACTAAATCAGAATGGCCCAAAATGAACTCAAACAGCAAAACCGTGACTGGTCAACTGTGTCAATGGCATTGGGATAGTACAGAACGGAAGGGACATCACAAGCAATGCAGAAAATGATCAGCCCTCCCTTGCCTTACACTTCTTAACAAACTTAATACTTCATGTTTTAAAACCATTTATTTATTTGATTATGCCAGGTCTCAGCTGGTCGGGGCATGAGAACTCTTAAGTTACAGCATGTGGGATCTATGAATAATTTCCTTACTAGGGATCGAACCTAGGCCCCCTGCGTTGGGAGCATGGAGTCTTAGCCACTGGACCATCAGGGAAGTCCAAATATTTCATTTTTTAAGATGAGCATTATTCCAACTTCTTACATCTCTTCTCCTTCCTTCAATCTTTCCATCTCGTTTAATGCAGGACATTTTAGTATCATGCATTTTAATTATATTATATTCCAATACTGGTGTCACCTACCACAGCAGATCATACATGGCCAATCACTCTTTTAACTTTTAGACGGGATATAACAAAAGAATCCGTTTCAAGCACCATCACTCTTAATTTGCTCTCTGCATCCCTGGATAAATTAGCTGACCACCAGGGTGACAGGAGACAATAAAATAACCGTTCAAGACTTTTAACAAAGACAAGAATTTTAAATAAGAACGAACCAAGGGAAATTTTTAATGAATACTCAAAAGTATACTAACATATCTCTATACAAAAAGGATTTTTAAAAGTAGATGAATTTTTAATTGATTAAACAGAAAAACATGTAGCATGCTGAAGCACAAATAGTGAAATAAACTCACGGGTTCTGTGTAACTAATATTTATGAAGTGTTAGCTATGTGCCAAGAACTGTCTAGATGTGTAAGCTTCACACAGTCACTGCCAGATTTGAAAAAAGAAAGAAACTAAGAAGGGTCCTTTGAAGAAATGGCAGCAGCTAATTTAAAAAAAAAGAAAACAGGAAGGACAAAGAAAAATGTGGTGCAATTTTGAAAAGACTTTTAAAAGGAAAAAGAAAAATCAAAAAATCTCAAATGTATTTCATGAAACAAAAATATTTAAGGAAGCAAAATAATAGTTTACACATATAAACCAGCCTCTGTTACTGGGCTTAGACCAGCTTCCTAATGTAGCACCTCTCGAGAACTTTTAGCCCTTATGTACCATTATATATATTTTTGCTTTGCTTTATTTTTGAGTGTGCTTTATTTCTAATACGCACCTTAGATATACGGTTTGATGAGTAACCACCATATCAGCAAGCAACTTCCACTCCAATCAATCTCCACATCCACATGGGCAACCTCTATTCTTATTTCTTTCAAGAGATGTCAGCTCTTCCCTATATTCAACTGTTTACATGCATTTCTCATGTCTGCTCAGATAGACTACTAGCCCCTTTTCACCAGCAACGTTGTTTTCAGAATTGGTAGGGACTCTAGAACTTTTAACCCGGTTCCCTCCTTTCCCACAAGGAAATAAAGAAACCAGAGAAAGTTCATGTAAGACCTGGGACTGAGACAGGGAAACGCCCTCTCAGACCTGTGCACCTTCTATCATATTTGGAGGAGGAGGTTCAGTTTTGCACATCTCATTCCATACCTAGTCCGGGTGTTCAGAAATCCTTTTATTGGAAAAAAAATTAATGAAGGGAAACTTGTGTTCCACTTGGGAATATTCTTCCTTACCTGTCTCTCAGCTGCCCACTGGCCTTCAGAATAGACATAGGCGAAAAGTGAAAGAAAGTGAAGTCGCTCAGTCATGTCCAACTCTTTGCAACCCCAAGGACTGTAGCCTGCCAGGCTCCTCTGTCCATGGGATTTTCCAGGCCAGAGTGCTGGAGTGGGTTGCCATTGCCTTCTCCAGGGGATCTTCCTGACCCAGGGATCGAACCCGGGTCTCCTGCATTGTGGGCAGACACGTTACCCTCTGAGCCACCAGGGAAGCCCATAGACACAGGTTAGAGGGGCACAGAGTGGCATGAGGAGGCGGGAGCTGACGGGCAAGCCTGGCAGGCAGTCTGTACCAGCAGTGGGAGCTGTGCCAGGGAAGCTGAGTATAAACAGGCTCTCCCCACCCAGCCTCTCTACTGTAACTGCCCGTCTCAGCTCCTTGACCCCTTTTTATTTTAATGTCTCACCTGCAGGCTGTCTTTCTCAGCCTCTGTGGCCCCTTTCTTGGGTTTAATCCAGTGGGGTTCAGGGTAGAGGGGACACTTAACTCTTTACACTCAGGGCAATTCTAGGAGCTGCGTGGGTTGAAACAGCGCTAGAACCGCACTTATCTGGAGTCAGTCTGTCTAGAGGAACCCCAACCCTTCTACTGATTTAAGTGAGTTATTTTAGGTAGTTTCCTCATTTGCGAAATAAGCTGAGGAGGAAATGAGGATGTATTTTGAAAAGCGTCAGACACATAGTAGTGAAGTAAAGTGAAAGTCGCTCAGTCGTGTCCAACTCTTTCTTTGCAACCCCATGAACTATACAGGCCATGGAATTCTCCAGGCCAGAATACTGGGCTGAGCAGCCTTTCCCTTCTCCAGGGGATCTTCCCAACCCAGGGATCAAACCCAGGTCTCCTGCATTGCAGGAAGATTCTTTACCAGCTGAGCCACCAGGGAAGCCCAGATACACAGTAAGTACTCAATAAATGTTAGTTATTATCCAAATGACACTGGATAAAGTTCTCTAGGGATCCATATTATATCAGTTCAGTTCAGTCGCTCAGTCGTGTCCAGCTCCTTTCGACCCCATGAACCGCAAACACCCCAGGCCTCCCTGTCCATCACCAACTCCCGGAGTCCACCCAAACTCATGTCCTTGAGTCAGTGATGCCATCCAACCATCTCATCCTCTGTCGTCCCCTTCTCCTCCTGCCTTCAATCTTTCCCAGCATCAGGGTCTTTTCAAATGAGTCAACTCTTTGCATCAGGTGGCCAAAGTATTGGAGTTTCAGCTTCAAAATCAGTCCTTCTAATGAACACCCAGGACTAATGTTCTTTAGGATGGACTGGTTGGATCTCCTTGTAGTCCAAGGGACTCTCAAGAGCCTTCTGCAACACCACAGTTCAAAAGCATCAATTCTATTCATATTAAACAATCATAATATAAGAAGGGTGTATACGAATGCAAAACTATACAGCAAATGTTGACACAATAAAACTGTCACAGAAAGAAGAAACAGGTTGGGGACAAAGACACAGAAAGTTAGAGCAGGAGAACCAGGGGAACGAGCGTATATATTTATGTGCTGGTCATCAGGGGCTCCTCCTGATTTGGGAACTCCCTTATTGGAACTTCTGCAGCACCCTGTTTATGGGACACATCCTGGTCTGTGGTATGAAAATTAGTTGTATCCTTCCCCTCAGGAGAATGTAGACATCTTAGGATAAATGTTTACCATATAAGCTGAAATGCATTTCAAATACAGTTAAAACTCTTTCTTCCCAACCCCATTCCTTACCTTGAAAATTTCCAAGCTTAAATAGAGGTGATTACATATTCAAACAAAATAAGAAGCTAATTCAAAGTTTATCTTTAGAGATTTCTGGCACTAGGAGATGATACATTTCTATACATTCATAATTATTTTCCTTCTTTGCAGTTGGTTCACCTTCAAAATTCATCCTATTTTTCACTTCATGTAAAATGATAAGCTTCATAAATTTATCTTAAAATTCTTGCCAAAGTCCCAAGTCGCTCCTGCCCTTTACCATAACTGTGTTTCCAAAGAAACCAAAGGCAGTGAGTGTATTCCAGTGTTCTTCAGAATGTTTCTGAATCTAATTCCTTCATTCTTTGTTCTAACATTCTGGAAGGAATAGTCGTATTCATTCAGTTTCCCGCATAAGTACTCCATAGCAGGTTTTGCATCTTGGCAGTCATAACTATGTATCCATTTGGACAGAAAAGTTTTCCATTAATTAATTATATAGACAATTCATGTTTTATGCATAATAAATGTGTATTCCTCATAACTCTAGACTATATGTTTGCACAAGTA
This sequence comes from Connochaetes taurinus, assembly GCA_006408615.1. NCBI lineage: Eukaryota > Metazoa > Chordata > Mammalia > Artiodactyla > Bovidae > Connochaetes > Connochaetes taurinus. The sequence continues at coordinate 423,902 of SJXO01000179.1, forward strand.
CACATTTCAAAACATATTTCTAGGATAAATAAAATAATTATCTCTTTCTTCTTGTTAAAAAGCCATTCTTTCCATGTTTCCAATATCCTGAATGTATGCTTTTCCACAAAATAATCAACCCACATCCACTTACTTGCACAAAACTGAATGAACCTAAATTTCTATCTAATTCTTATCCTGATATTTAAATAAAGAAGTAATTTCCAACAGTAATAAAGAACTATTTCCAAAAGTAATAAATATAAAAAATGTCTAAGGTTAGCAAATCCTTCTGTGCTATTTGTGTTGGGTTTGGGGACAGCATAGTACAGGATGTTTATTTGTAATTAGTACTTGCACTAGGAGACAGCAGTGGCACCCACTCCAGTACTCTTGCCTGGAGACTCCCATGGATGGAGGAGCCTGGTGGGCTGTGGTCCATGGGGTCGTGAAGAGTCTGACACGACTGAGCGACTTCGCTTTCACTTTTCACTTTCACACATTGGAGAAGGAAATGGCAACCCACTCCAGGGTCCTTGCCTGGAGAATCCCAGGGATGGGGGAGCCTGGTGGGCTGCCGTCTATGGGGTCGTGAAGAGTCTGACACGACTGAGCGACTTCGCTTTCACTTTTCACTTTCACACATTGGAGAAGGAAATGGCAACCCACTCCAGGGTTCTTGCCTGGAGAATCCCAGGGACGGGGAAGACTGGTGGGCTGCCGTCTATGGGGTCGTACAGAGTCGGACACGACTGAAGCGACTTAGCAGCAGCAGCAGTACTTGTATTGATGGTTCAAAACACAGGACCCCGATCTGAAATAATCTCTAACAACCTCACTATGCCCTATCAGCTAACTTTGTCTAGAAATGTCAACTTTTTAAGATGAGTGATTTATGTTACGCTTTAAATATTTTAATCAGAGCAAGGGAATAGTAGATTAAAAAAATATTTATGAGTATTTCATTAAGTTGCACACCAACTTCATGAAAATTCTTATATATTGTATGTAATTTTTTTCATAAATCATCTGATGGCTTCAGCAAGAGAAATATACGCTATTTAAAGTGGCCCATGTGATGATTAGGAAACTCTGCTGCGACCAGTCACTAAGTCAACTGAAGGCAGATGGTGCCGATGTGTTCAGCTGAAAGGAGTGTTGATCACAAAGTATCTGCCAATCAAACACTTGGGAAAGAAATGAGCTCCATCTGTGTTTTAATTACTCCAGCAAAACCATCCAGGGTAACTGCCAGAGCTGCACATTTTCACAGAGTACAAAAGACATAACACGTACTTTCTTTCATAAGTGAAAGGAGAAATTTCCATATACAGTACTGGCCAGAAAACAAAACAAATCAAAAAAGAGTACTGTCAATTTAGAACAAAATCTAGTGACAATATGAATATTCTCTCCAAAATATTATTTTGCCACAGTTCTATGTATACTCTTTCTCGAAGGCAGTTCTAGTATATTAAAGGATTATATACACGAAAGTTAAGATGTGAAAATTTAAAGTTAAAATATTATTCAAATATTTTGGGCACCTAAATATTTTAGACAACTAAATACTTGGCTTCCCTGATGACTCAGATGGTAAAGTATCTGCTTGCAATGTGGGAGACCTGGGTTTGATCCTTGAGTTGGGAAGATCCCCTGGAAAAGAGAATGGCTAACCACTCTAGTATTCTTGCCTGGAGAATCTCCATGGAGAGAGGAGCCTGGTGGGCTACAATCCATGGGATCGCAAAGAGTCAGACATGACTGAGTGACTAAGCACAGTAGTAACCCCACACAAATTTAATAAAGTTAAAAAATTTACAAATGTATAAATATGCAATTTTATATTTTACTTGATAATCACACAGTACTATATTTATCAATACATTCTTATATCATTATAAGCACTTATTTCACTAAAAGGAATAAAGAACTTCAGAACTTTTCTAGCAATGGGCACCCAGTTCCATTTTCTCTCAAATGATACTGGGTGCTTTCCCCGTTGGTCTACTTTGTTCTCCTGTTTGCTATTGTTATCATAAACGAATTTATTCTAAGACTCACCTTATTTCATCACTGAAATGGAAAATGTAAGAATACAAACATAACAGAGTTGGCACTTCTACTCTGGAGGTTTCGGGAGAAGCTGGACATGTCTGAGCGACGGAGCTGAACTGAACTTATGACTGAGACTTGCAAGTGAGCAAAAAGGAACAAAGCTCTCCTTTGTCTTCGCTCTCTCACCAGCAACAAATTTCTGGCAGGAAGGATTACTGAGTAAGTTCAGAGATTCATACCAAGTTCAATGTTTTAGTTATGTTTTGAAACTTGAGAAAAGCTATGAGCACACACAAATGTTGATGATATCAAGATTTATGAGCACTAGACAGAATGGGAAAGACTAAAAACAATAACATGGGAAAGACTAGAGATCTCGTCAAGAAAGTTAGAGATACCAAGGGACCATTTCATGCAAAGATGGGCTCAATAGAGGACAGAAATGGTATGGACCTAGCAGCAGAAGAAGATATTAAGAAGAGGTGGAAAGAATACACAGAAGAACTATACAAAAGAGATCTTCATGATCCAGATAACCATGTTGGTGTGATCACTCACCTAGATCCAGACATCCTGGAATGTGAAGTCAAGTGGGCCTTAGGAAGCATCACTATGAACAAAGCTAGCGGAGGTGATGGAATTCAGTTGAGCTATTTCAAATCCTAAAAGATGATGTTGTGAAAGTGCTACACTCAAAATGCCAGGAAACTGGGAAAACTGAGCAGTGGCCACAGGACTGGAAAAGGTCAGTTTTCATTCCAATCCCAAAGAAAGGCAATGCCAAAGAATGCTCAAACTATTGCACAATTGCACTCATCTTACATGCTAGTAAAGTAACGCTCAAAATTCTCCAAGCAAGTCTTGAACAGTACGTGAACTGAGAACTTCCAGATGTTCAAGCTGGATTTAGAAAAGGCAGAGGAACCAGAGATCAAATTGCCAACATCCTCTGGATCATCAAAAAAAGTAAGAGAGTTCCAAAAAAAAAAAAAAAAAAGCAAACTACTTCTGCTTTATTGACTATGCCAAAGCCTTTGCCTGTGTGGATCACAACAAACTGTGGAAAATTCTTAAAGAGATGGGAATACCAGACCACCTTACTTGCCTCCTGAGAAATCTGCATGCAGGTCAAGAAGCAAACAGTTAGAACTGGACGTGGAAAAAGAGACTGGCTCCAAATTGGGAAAGAAATATGTCAAGGCTATACATTATCACCCTGCTTATTTAACTTATATGCAGAGTACATCATGAGAAACGCTGGGCTGGATGAAGCACAAGCTGGCATCAAGATTGCTGGGAGAAATATCAATAACCTCAGATATGCAGATGATACCACCCTTATGGCAGAAAACAAAAAAGAACTGACCAGCCTCTTGGTGAAAGTGAAAGATGAGAGGGAAAAAGTTGGCTTAAAGCTCAACATTCAGAAAAATAAGATCATGGCATCTGGTCCCACCACTTCATGGCAAATAGATGGGGAAACAGTTGAAACAGTGGCAGACTTTATTTTGGGGGGCTCCAAAATCACTGCAGATGGTGACTGCACCCATGAAATTAAAAGACGCTTGCTCCTTGGAATAAAAGCTCCGACCAACCTAGACAGCATATTAGAAAGCAGAGATATCACTTTGCTGACAAAGGTCCGTCTAGTCAAAGCTATGGTTTTTCCAGTAGTTATGTATGGATGTGAGTCTTGGAACATGAAGCTGAGCATCAAAGAATTGATGCTTTTGAACTGTGGTACTGGAGAAGACCCTTGAGAGTCCCTTGGACTACAAGGAGATCCAACCAATACATCCTAAAGGAGATCAGTCCTGAGTGTTCATTTGAAGGACTGATGCTGAAGCTAAAACTCCAACACTTTATTCCCCTGATGTGAAGAACTGACTCAGTGGAAAAGACCCTGATGCTGGGAAAGATTGAAGGCAGGAGGAGAGGGGGATGACAGAGGACGAGATGGTTGGATGGCATCACTGACTCAATGGACATGAGTTTGAGTAAACTCCGCGAGTTGGTGATGGACAGGGAGGCCTGGCGTGCTGCAGTCCACGGGGTCACAAAGAGTCGGACACGACTGAGCGACTGAACTGAACCCTAAATGTGCATCACAACAAAATTAATTCATTCTTCCATAAGCGTTTATCAAGTGCTTATTATATGTTGAGAGTTGGAGTATAAAGGTGAATAAAGCAGTCCCTGCCCTAAAGGACCTTAGGGTCTGACCAAGCGTCCAACCCCGTAAGTAACTGAATGCCACACAAGGTCACACATAAAATAAGATGTATGAACAAGGTGCTTGACTGGTGGCAGCGAGGAGGGACGAATTAACCTTGCTGGGGTTTAGGGGGAGACTCTGAGAGGGATATGTGGGCTTTCACTGGGACAAATAAAGAGGGGAAGAATATAGCAAACAGGGCCAGCATGTGGAAAGGCAGGGATGCTTCACAGTTCATCAGGCTTCCTCACAATACCCACCTCTTGGGAATGGTGATTGACAGGGTCAAATGCTCCCAAGAGGTTATTTGGGATATGGTCTGAAAAGGGCATTTTATGTTGAGTCATTTGATGGTGATTAGTGACTTTTTACGCGACAGTTTTAGGTTTGGATAGGGTTGAAAAGAGTGAATGAGAGGATGGAAAGTGAAGACGTGGGCAGCAGTATAACTGAGTGAAAAGCGAAGAAGTAGGTAGCAGTTCAGCAGTGGAGAGATCAGAGGAGATGGGGAAGGATGAGGGAGAGGTGGGATCTTTCCTTTTCTTAACTGCATGACTGCATTATCCATTTGATGCTCTCTCCACAATCTGATCAATGACTGTTATTAACTGTCTGTCCATCTGTCTACACTCTCAGCTATGAGAGTAAACTTCAATCTGCAGTTTAAAGAATTTCAATGGCACTTTATTTTTCACTGAAGTAAATATAGACACTTTGGCCTAGGATTTAAGTCCCTCTTCAACAATGCCCTACCCTGACCGTTCAGTCTTTTCTCCTTCTAGTTAATTTCAGTTTAGGAAGAAGTAGTGGTCTTATGCTCCCAAACACCCATCATTATTCTTATCAAATCACTACAACGCTTATAGTACTAATAAATTCAATTACTCATCTATTCAACAAGTAGTTACCATACTATAGATAAATACTTATACATAGTAACAAGTAGTTACTACGCACACTATACATACTATCACCTAATATGTGCTAAGCATTGTTTTTAAAGCTATAGATATAGCAGTGAATAAAACAAAGGTTCTTGCCCTCAGGGAAATTACACTCTGATGGAGAAAGACAGAAAACAAATTCGATTAAAAAACTAAGATCATGGTATTCTTTATGGCAAATAGAAGAGGGGAAAGTGGAAGCAGTGACAGACTTTATTTTTGAGGGGCTCCAAAATCACTGTAGATAGTAACTCCAGCCATGAAATTAAAAGATGCTTGCTCCCTGGAAGGAAAGCTATGACAAACCTAGACAGTGTATTAAAAAGCAAAGAGATCACTTCGCTGCCAAAGGTCTGTAAGTCAAAACTATGGTTTTTCCAGTAGTCATGTACAGATGTGAGAGTTGGACCATAAAGAAGGCTGAGTGCCAAAGAAGTGATGCTCTCAAGTTGGGATGCTAGAGAAGACTCTTGAGTCCCTTGGACAGCAAGGAGATCAAACCAGTCCATCCTAAAGGAAATCAACCCTGAATATTCATTGGAAGGACTGAGGCTAAAGCTGAAGCTCCAATACTTTGGCCACCTAGTGTGAAGAGCCGACTCACTGGAAAAGACCCTACTTCTGGCAAAGACTGAGGGAAAAAGGAGAAGGGGGCAACAGAGGATGAGATGGCTAGATAACATCACCACCTCAATGGATACGAATTTGAGCAAATTCTGACAGATACTGGAGGATGGGGGATGGCATGCTGTAGTTCTTGAGGTTGCAAGGAGTCAGGCACAGCTTAGCAACTGGACTACAACAAAGTGAAATATATATTGTTAGATATTAACAAATGCAAAGAAGAAGGAAAAAGCAAGAAAAGGAGTTAGGGATTGTTGGTGTGCTGTTGAGCAAAGTAGGCTCCTAATTTTAAACAAGGGATTCAGCTCATGCTCCACACAGAAGCAAAAACCTGGAGGAAATAAAAGCACAGGCCCTGGCAGCTACCTGGGGCAAGAGCACTCCAGGTTGGGAAGAGGAAATATAAGATCCAAGTGGGGTACATGTTTGGCTTATGACAGGAAGAATTATGTAGAAATAAAGTCCAAGGGGTAGATGGGCATCGGCTTTGTTAGGACTTAACTTTTACTGTGAATAAGATGAGAAGCCATTGGAAGGTTTTGAGGAGAGGAGAGACATGACCTGACGTGTGGTTCAAAAATCACTTTGGCCACTATATTGAGATCAGACAGCAGGAGCCTGGAGCCAAGTCAACGGCTATTGCAAGAATCTAAGCAAAATCTAACGATGGCTTGGACTTGAATGGACATAGTGCGGGTGGTGAAAAGTGGTCAGAGCCCGGATATATTCTGAATGTAGCACTAACAGAATATGGAGTATACGAGGGAGAGAAGACAGGATGACTCCAAAGCTTTTGAGCTGAGCGACTGAAACAGCATTGTCCTACAGGAATATAATGTGAGCCACACATATAATTTTTAATTTTCTGATAGTCACATTTTAAAAAGTTAAAAGACAAAGATGAAGTCAATTTTTAAAGTATATCTTATTTAGTCCAATAAAAGAAAATATTTCAACAAGTAATACAAAAAATTATTAAGATTTTTTTTCAAACTAAGTCTTTGAGATCTATATTTTACATTTTATATAGTACATGTTATTGAGCCAGCCACGCTTAAGCGCTCAACAGCTACATGCGGTCTGTGGCGATCAGGCTGGGATAGTGTAGAATCAGAATGATGAAGCTGTTTTTTCTTTCTTTTTTGTAACAGGGATACTAAATGTAACGGGTATACAAGTCATAGTTTAAATTTTAATAGTTAAGTCATGGAAGGCAATGCAATGTTCACAGAAGATGTTAGTTAGTAAATGATGGTACAACCAAGTAGCTACTGAAAACTAGATTTCCAAAGAATATATAAGGGTATATAAAGCATGTTCATAGTAAAGGGGGTGAGACGGAGTGAGTCAGAGAAAGAAAATAATGCACACAAAACTATCTCATGAGTGGTAGTGAGGAATAAAAAATAAACGCCCACATACACCTGGAAAGGCATATTTCAAAATGGTAACAGAGTATTTGTCGGGTAACTGATACAGTAAAGACTGTAGGCTGGACATAGGGGAATCATCAGGAGTTTGGGACATGTTATATTTAAGATGCCTGTTAGATAATCCCAAGTGGAAATATGCTGTTTCGAATCCAAGAGAGAGGTTCAGATCAGAAATGTAAATCTGGAAACTGTCAGCATATTATGGAGCTTAAAGCCAAGAAAGAGACCAGATGAGTTGCCCACTCTCACGGGAAGAGTGAGTTTCAACAGAGAAGAGACCAGGACCGGGGCCTTCAGTTAGAATATACCCACTTTCAGAGTCAGCAAGATGAAGAACCAGCAGACTGGAAAAAGCCACAAGTTAAGCTGAAGCAAAACCAGAGGAGACAGTGCTTGAAAGAGTAGAAACAGACCATCTGCTTCAACGATACCTACAGGCCCCAGGCTGAGAGGACTGAGAACAGACCTGGTTGTGATTAAAGCCACTCGTGATCCTGACCGAAGCAGCTTTGCTGGAGAGGTGGGTTTGGAAAGGAGTGCACTGAAGACAGGTTAGGAGGTGAACTGCACTCCTACATGAGCAGTTTTGCTGTGAAGTGGGGCAAAATTAGGGGTGTTTGAATCAGTCTGATTCCATACTTCTTGTGTTCTCATCTCTCCCACTCTCATTTAAGACCCTGGAGCCGGGCAACACCTTAATTCTCTGAGCTCCATATTACGTTTGCAACAAAAAAACATGTATGTCCAGCAGTGACAGCAATTTTACGCAGGCTAGCAGACTGCTGAAGCAAATGACTGGATGACCATGAGAATTAATTCATGATTCAGGTCATCAGTAGGGGAAGCCTTCAACTCAGGATAAACACCTCTGAAAAGTAACTGAAATCTGATCATTACTGGCTGTCAAGGAGGCAGAGTACACCTCTCTTTGTAACTCAGTGAAAGCTTTCATCAAGGATGATCTTTACTTTTTTGCCAAATCCCAAGTTTAAAAACCACTAAACCCCACATATCTTTGACATTATTGTAAAGATGAAAAAAATCCAAATATTGAAACCTCAGACAGATAAAGTAGTGAAATATCTATATAACACAGAAGACCACAGATTGCAAACCAAATCAATACAGGAGATTGGTACAGTGAAAAATATACTGACTAGAAAAATCAATTATTCTTCAAATTTTCAACATTTTACTAAGTCTAGACAAATTTCAAGCTCTAGTTTTGCACAATCAGTCTTTCAATAGCAGTTCAACCTACCTGGAAAAACCATCACAGAACTAACACGTTAGAAGGTAATGCTCAAACTACTGCACAATTGCACTCATCTCACACGCTAGTAAAGGAGAAGGCAATGGCACCCCACTCCAGTACTCTTGCCTGGACAATCCATGGACGGAGGAGCCTGGTAGGCTGCAGTCCATGGGGTCGCTAAGAGTTGGACATGACTGAGTGACTTCACTTTCACTTTTCACTTTCATGCACTGGAGAAGGAAATGGCAACCCACTCCAGTGTTCTTGCCTGGAGAATCCCAGGGACAGGGGATCCTGGTAGGCTGCCGTCTATGGCGTTGCACAGAGCCGGCCATGACTGAAGCGACTTAGCAGCAGCAGCAGCATACCCTAGTAAAGTAATGCTCAAAATTTTCCAAGCCAGGCTTCAGCAATACGTGAACTGTGAACTTCCAGATGTTCAAGCTCATTTTAGAAAAGGCAGAGGAGCCAGAGATCAAATTGGCAACATCTAATGGACCATAGAAAAAGCAAGAGAGTTCCAGAAAAACATCTATTTCTGCTTTATTGACTATGCCAAAGCCTTTGACTGTGTGGATTACAATAAACTGTGGAAAATTCTGAAAGAGATAGGAATACCAGACCACCTGACCTGCCTCTTGAGAAACCTGTATGCAGGTCAGGAAGCAACAGTTAGAACTGGACATGGAACAACAGACTGGTTCCAAATAGGAAAAGGAGTGCAACAAGGCTGTATATTGTCACTGTATTATTTAGCTTCTATGCAGAGTACATCATGAGAAACGCTGGGCTAGATGAAGCACAAGCTGGAATCAAGATTGCCGGGAGAAATATCAATAACCTCAGATATGCAGATGATACCACCCTTATGGCAGAAAGTCAAGAGGAACTAAAAAACCTCTTGATGAAAGTGAAAGAGGAGAGTGCAAAAGTTGGCTTAAAGCTCAACATTCAGAAAACGAAGATCATGGCATCTGGTCCCATCACTTCATGGCAAATAGATGGGGAAACAGTTGAAAGAGTGGCAGACTTTATTTGGGGGGGCTCCAAAATCACTGCAGATGGTGACTGCAGCCATGAAATTAAAAGACGCTTACTCCTTGGAAGAAAAGTTATGACCAACCTAGATAGTATATTCAAAAGCAGAGGCTTTACTTTGCCAACAAAGGTCCATCTAGTCAAGGCTATGGTTTTTCCAGTAGTCATGTATGGATGTGAGAGTTGAACTATAAAGAAAGCTGAGAGCCAAAGAATTGATGCTTTTGAACTGTGGTGTTGGAGAAGACTCTTGAGAGTCCCTTGGACTGGAAGGAGATCCCACCAGTCCATCCTAAAGGAAATCAGTCCTGGGTGTTCATTGGAAGGACTGATGCTGAAAATGAAGCTCCAATACTTTGGCCACCTGACACGAAGAGCCGACTTACTGGAAAAGACCCTGATGCTGGGAAAAGATTGAGGGCAGGAAGAGAAGGGGGCGACAGAGGATGAGATGGCTGGATGGCATCACCGACTCGATGGACGTGAGTCTGAGTGAACTCCGGGAGTTGGTGATGAACAAGGAGGCCTGGCGTGCTGCGGTTCATGGGGTCCCAAAGAGTTGGACTCAACTGAGTGACTGAACTGAACGGAACTGAACTGAATTCTAGATAATTATCAAGTTCACTATATTTGAATCTTGGCATAAGAACATCTTCCTCTTTAAGATTTATTTAGAAAACACAGTCTGTTTCTAAATAAAATATAGGGACTTATTTAAAAAATCTAGCAACCAAGATAGAGAAATGATGCCCAGAGAATCGGCAGGATAGTGATGTAGTTGTAGTGATGTTCAAGAAACGTCAAGTTCTGAGGTTTATAAACTTAAATTTTCATCTGTTGAAAAGGGTAAACTGGTAACTCAGTGCAGAAGTTTCTGTGTGTACATATTGCAAACTATTTTGCTCACCATAAAAGGCCTAATAAAACACGAAATAATTCTGCTGCTGCTGCTGCTTTCCTTGGTCCCATGGACCTAACAAGGCCCTGATTTTCCAGCACAATCTCAGTGCTCGGTTTCCATTCTCCTTTTCCTGATACAGAAATTCCAACTCCAGCTTCTCGCCATAAGCAACCACATCCTTTCCCTCTGCCCACTGTACCCTTTAATTTTACCAACCTCCTCCCCATCGGAAGGAAACACCGATAACTACACAGGCAAGGGACTGCACCGGGGGCAAGGGAGGGGCAGAGGCCTCGCTGGTTACACGATGCTTTGTACTCAGTAGGGTTTCATGAAATAGGATTTGAGGTGCTTAAAACAAATGTTATCGAGAGGCTGAAGGAAGATGGAAACAAGAGTAAAGAGAAGGACTAGGTCAGGACTTGTCCACTGTAAAGTAACTCTGGGTGTGTGTGCCGCGTATGTGGGTGCATACGAAAATGACATTTTATGATAGAACGTAAGAGAAAGGTAAGTGTTTCAAAGTCAGGCAAATGGGACTAAAAGATAAGTAAGGGCGTACAAAACTTAGCAGGATAACAATAAGTCTGCTGTCAAGTAAATATATCAGTTCACATATACAGTTTTAGAGAAGTTTACGTTTTAGTAAACTTTACGTTTAGTAAAATGAATTTATCAAGTCCCAACCAGGCAAACTGGAATTTGCCACTTGGTAAAAATTAACACAAAAATAAAACAACAATTATGAAGTGATAAGAAAGCTATTCTCATTATATGTTATTCTGTTCTTTACCAGTAACTCCTTGAAATTTGAGGCCCTGCTGCCCTTTGATGAGTTCTGCATTGCGCTTGGTGCACCATCAAGGACGTGAGGGCATTCAATAGTAATTACTGAGACTGCATTCTGATTGAAGAGGACAAGCCTGACATTTGCCAGTAAGGGAAACCATGCCACCTGACTCCTGGTGTGCTCTGATATTCCAACTGATAAGTCACATTCCTCTAAATTATGATACATATTTGTTATGGAAGGTCTGAATGTATAGAAGCCTTTGGGCTGGTGGTACCCAGGTTCGATCCCTGGGTCAGGAAGATCCCCTGGAGAAGGAAATGGCAATCCACTCCAGTCCTCTTGCCTGGAAAATTCCATGGACGGAGTAGCCTGGTGGGTTACAGCCCATGAGGTGGCAAAGAGTTGGACACAAGTGAGCGACTTCACTTTCTTTCTTTCTTAGGGCTGGTGAGCTCATTCCAAAACTTATGAATCCTGAAGGCTGCCTGACGGGTCTCCGGGTGCCTTCCCTGTCTCTCACCCTTCATGGAGAAAGCCCTCTAGGACAGGCAGGAAGCACCAGGCCGGGGGCACAACTCTCACTAAGCCTCCCCACCTCCTGGCTGCAGTGGCCATGGTAACGCATCCCCCCCGCCCCCACCATCCTTCTTCCCCATGCAGAAGACAGCATCGGTCCCCTGGTGCCATGTCAAGGACTGTTGCCCTGCTTTCTATTTGCCCCCTGCCACAGATTCTGCATGCAAAACTGATACCCTTTCTTTCTATTAATCCTCACTCCAAAGCTGACTCTTTTAGAGGAGTTAATGAAAAAAACTTGTCCTGTTATAGAGACCTCACATCCAGAGCAGAAACAGGCAGAAATAGAGGCATTCCACAAATTAAAATAGCATAATTTTCTCCTTAAGTAATTCCAATCATTGCTTTTCTTTCTACAAGTTTGACCTATTTAAAAAATGGTAGTCAATTTAAAGCAATAAAAAAAACCCCAAAACTAAAGGAAAACAAGGGAATGCAAGGTCAGCGTGGAAAATGAACAGAGATTGCACTACTCTGATCTGCAAAGCCTTTAGAGCAGGAAAGACTTAGGGAGATCTCCCAGTTCCATCATTTATTTGCTGATTGCCTTTACTCCTGTTACCGGGAAAAGCCCCCAAGACATAAAACCCTGAACTAGTGTTCAAAACAGTCAGTGAGAAATCGTAACAACCTTTGAAGTTTCTGATTCTGAAGTCTCCTTCCATCTTATCCACCACCCACTGACCAAATACAATTCAGAACCTCAAAACTCTCATCTCCATTAGTTCCTTTATCTCTGATTTTTTTCAAAGATAAACTTTAAAGATAATTTTTAACAAAGTTAAAGGATCGGTAAAGCAACCGAGCCAGTTCAAAATGATTTAAAGATTAAACAGTCTCTTCTATCACAGAGAAGGCAGCTGCTCTGTGAAGTAGTTTCTTTAAAGAAACAGATTTCATCTCTATTTATCTAATTTAGCTGGGAAAATGCAGCATTAATTTGAACATTCTGTATACATTTTTTAAAGGTTTAAAGGTGCTGGGTTTTATTTATTTATATTTGGGTTTATTTATATCATTTGTCAAACTGTATAACATTGATTTTAATTCTTAAGTTCACTATCATATGAAAGTTTTCCTTTAATGATATTTTGATTGACAAAGCCCATGATGACATAAAATCAGATTTCGCTTTCATGTAGAATCCTGTTTATTTTACCTCTCTACTACCAAAAAGAATCAATGTCAAAATAATTACCTCTTGCAAAGAAATGTGTGGTGATCCACAAGCCCTTTTCTTCTAAATAAGGGTCTTAAGATACTATTTAGTTTTCCTCCAGAAAGTTATTCCAAAACTAAGAAGGAAAACGACTGGTTTTCTTTCCATCTTTTTTCTTTGAGAGAACCACAGCAAGATGTAATTTCAGGTTTCTGGTCTCAAAGTGACATGCATGAGTATGTTATCCTCTGCGTCTTTTACCACTAGTGTTCATCAAAGAAGGTTTAAAAACTACTACTAGATATAAATTATCTTGTGCTTAGTACAGATGGGTTCATATGCCAGGAATTGGCTAAAACTCGAGATAAATACAGGACATAAACAATTACAGAGACTATTTTGTTGGCCTCAAGTCTAGCAATATTGATTAGGGTAACAGATTGTGCCTTTCCTAGGAAATCAAGGAGGGCATGCCAGCCAGGCTCATTTGCTGGGTCCTGTGAGTCAGATGGCTTAATGCTGGATCAATGAAGGACAGTGTTATTCAAAACTCAGGGTTACCAGATCTCACATTTTGGTCCCTAGTGGCCTAGCTATTACCCTCTTCAGCTTCTAAACAAACCCCAGCTCATTCACACAGGAGTTAACTAACGGAATTTTCACAGTCCCAGATCAGTTGTTTTAATTAACTTCATCTGATGTGAGCCTCTCACTAATATAAGCTGAGAACAGTGTCACTTTATAAGGCTCACATCTGTCCCTCAGAATCTTGAACGTTTGACTCAGTAAAACATTTTTTCCTAATGTGATTTTCCCTCATTAATGATCATGAGGCATTTTAATATCCTTGAGGATGACTGCATCCACTGAATGAGGCCAAGATTTCATGGCCTGTGTTGGCAATCACGAGTTTAAATACAAAATTTCTGATTTATGAACCTCCCAACCCAGGGATCAAACCCAGGTCTCCCTCGTTGTAGGCGGATTCTTTACCAGCTGACCCACCAGGGACGCCCTTAATGCTGATAAATCAGCCATATATTCTGCAGTCTCTGAGGGGCGGTGCAGAACAATGGTCCTCAAAGAAGACCATTTAATGCCTGGAATCCTAATGCCTGGAACCTGTGAGTATGTCACCCTCCATGACAGGGATGTGATTAAGGATAAGGCTCTTACCCTAAAATGAGCTGATTATCCTGTGCTATGCAGCTGGGCCACGTCTCATCACATGAGTCCCTAAAAACAAAGTGCCCTCCTTGGGCTCAAAGAACCAGAGAGACAGCCAGGTAAGAATTCAGTCTGTACTTTCTGGCTGCTGAGATTGAAGGAGGGTGGCTGTAAGCCAAGGAATGCAGGAGGTCCCTAAAAGCTGAAAAAGACAAAGAAATGGATTCTCCCCTAGAACCTCCAGAAGGGAACACAGCCCCAAGCCTTCCTTCCCCATCGAGACCTCGTCGACTTCTAACCCATAGAGCTCTAAGACAACAAATTTTATTCACCAAGTTGGCAGTAATTTTTTATAGCAACAGGAGAAAAATGATACACTTTCCTAGTTATTATACTATTTTTATCACTCCTTTTGTGAGAGAAAAGAAAAGTGGACTAGGAAAAAGTATTCCTCCAGCTGGGGCATGTGAGACCCTGTAAATGAAAACCGACCTGTTTAAGTGCAGAAATCCAGGCCCAGCCTGGCTCAGACATTAAACAACACAAAAAAATCAGGCTAAGCACTTAAACCAGCCTCTTACAATCTGAGCTCCTCTCCTCTCACTGGACAAATTGCTCGTTTCCAGGCCTGTGTACTTCAGACAGCTTCCTCTCATTCCTGGTTTCCCTGTGGCTCAGATGGTAAGAATCTATCTGCAACACAGGAGACCCAGGTTCGCTCCCTGGGTGGGGAAGATCCCCTGGAAAAGGGCATGACAATCCACTCCAGTACTCTTGCCTGGACAATTCCATGGACAGAGGAGCCTGGCAGGCTACAGCCCATGGGGTCGCAAAGAGGTGGACACGACTGAGGGACTAACACTTTCACTCTCTACTGGAAGCCAAGTGATCCTTTTCTGCCGTGTTTCATTGTCTCACACTGGGAAAGTGCACAGACCCGTCATTTCCATAGATCAGCAGGAACAAGTCCAACTACGTGTAAAACTTAAAACAGGCTTATCAAGACACAAAAATAAAATGAAAATTCTGCTAAACCAATTTTTAAAATTACCCTGCCCAAAACTGCTTGGAACCACTTCTGAATGGTAGCAAGAAGAAGACTGTAATCTTTACAGTGCACTCTATATAAAATGCTACTTGTAGTGGCTATCAGCAGGAGGATGGAGATATATTCAATACATGCATATTTTAGGGGTTCAAAACTGCAGAAGTATTTTTCTTATTACAAAGAGTTAGCTACTTGATAGATTACACTATCCAAAACATTAATACAAGAGCAAAAACCTGATGTAACATAGCCCAGAATATAAAAGTCTTCTTTCCAACACAAACATTATGAAAGTGTTTCAATGAAAAGGTTTTAAAAGATACAGAAACAGTTTCAATTAGCTTAATTTCTTTACTATTTAACTACCATAATCTAAAACAGGTAGTGTCACAAATTTCTCTCCACTTTTCAGGAATTTTTTTTAATTAACTAGAAAATTTTCAAATACATGGTGTTGGTTTAGTCACTAAGTTGTATTCGACTCTTGCGACCCCATGGACTGCAGCCCGCCAGGCTCTTCTGTTCATGGGATTCTCCAGGCAAGAATATGGAGTGGGTTGCCATTTCCTTCTCCAAGGGATTGTCCCCACCCAGGAATCGAACCTGGGTCTCCTGCACTGCAGGCAGAGTCTTTACCGACAGAGTTACAAGGGAAGCTGCACTGATTCCTATACCAGAAAGAGTTTGGTGACGTGTCTAAGAATATATAAGTAGTATCAAAGACATAAGTCGCATTAAATATTCAGAACAATAAAGAAATTAAAAATCAAAGCATTTTAACACATTTTAGGGTAGAAAAGAATTCATAAGTAAGCATTTATGATATTTGAGATGACAGAGTAAACCCTTAAAGTAACTTAGTTTTTAATCTTTAACCTTGTTTGATACTCTTACAACCATATCTTCCACTGATTCTTTAAAGAAAGGAGAATGAAGAACATCCTCTGTCCACTAACACAACGTCATACAAAAACAGTGCAAAGGCAGAGAGCAGGGTCTAGTTCAAAAGCACAAGAAAGAAAAACTGCCAGTTTTAATCAACGTTTCTCTAGAAATGGACAATCTAAACCATTTACGGATCTCTCAAAAGAGCCACCTGTCTACCTCCTACATAGAATAAAAACTCAGCTACCTAAAGCAAGAGGTGAGTCTTCAACCCACCCACTCCACTTTGCTTTATTCTCCTGCAAAGCTATCCATTAATGAATTAGAAACTGCCTTTACTTATCACCTCCATTTAGACACAGTATTACATTCCTCACAGAATATACTGTGGGAACCAAGAGGAGGACATACACGCACAGCTAACATTTCATGGACAGAACTCTCAGGATGGAGAGATTCAGACATAAGCAGCAGAGAGAAATCCATCACTTCAGTGTTTACCGACAGGCACATTGTACCAGAAAACTTGAAACAGAAGACGAACTTTGCAAGGGATTTTCCTTCTGGCTCCTCTATTTGAATGCTGTAAGTGGTTCTACAGTATTCTTTCATAAAGCCGAACACAGTTTGCTTATCCTTAATAAGCATGGATATGTGTTGAAGGAGAACTTTTATGACGCACTGATTTTCTTTGTCACAATAACAGGAGCATCGTAATTTATTATGAAATTGCAAGATATCTTGAAAAGCACTCGAAGTACAAAATTAGTCTGAAACGATAGCTATCAATAAACTTTAAATTTCATATACCCGCCCTGTAATCAAATCTTTGTTTTACAATTTCAGTTTTAATTTCTCTAACATGCAAATTCTCAATGTAACTTGGTCCTTCTTTCTAATAATATCTTCCCATAACCTCTTAGACCTTTCAAATGTTAATGCCATTCAAAACTGGATAAAATATACGAAGTATCAATAAAAAATAACATAATTCACACTCTGAGCAAACCGCATTTGTCCTGTGACACCTGTCAAAATATTTAAAGAAATGTATATATTTCGAATCGTTTGAAGCAGAAAGCTCTACTGTGTCTGCTACTGCTGCCTACCAGAGAGCAGCCAGCCAGCATTACACCGTGCATCCACTTATTCTTCTGAGCCCACCCCATGTGTGTGTGCATACACACGCGCACACACACACGTACACACACTCAGAGTACAAACTGTAAGTCTTTTCTAGGCACTTGGCTGTGTTCTTGGTCAGTGGCATATCTTAGAAAGCAAGACCCCACGCGCACACCTGGAAGAGAACACAGGCGTCTGGTGATTCCCACAGGCACGCCGAGACACTTACCTTCCATGTCTAGAGACGTCTGAAGTCGAACTGGAAACCGAGCGCCGGGTGAGGGGCTTTATTGCGGGGTGACTCACCCCACGCAGATGCTCTGAACAACCCCTGTATGCATACTGACATCATCAGGAGAGACTTGGAGGCAGAGGATACTATGGTAACCAAGCGATGTGCTGGGAGACAGAAGCCTTTAATTGCTTTAACAACTTCCTGGGGCTCCAGCTTCCAGGCTTGGGTTTGCTCAGCAGGGGATGAGGCTGTCACGGAAGCGGCGCGTGAGACACGGAGCGAGGGGACTCAACGAATTCGGGATCTCTTCACTGCAACGTGACTTTTGAATAACAAATGCCATGCCACGACCCCATGAGCAATATCCGCCTCACAGCTGAAGCTCTGCTGGAGTCGCAGGTCAATAAATAATCCTCCCAGGTAGCAACGGCATAAGTATTCATAGATGGGTCTCTCACTTAACAAGCACTGATATTATTATGTTACAAACATCCTTTTCCTTGAAGGGGAATACTTGACTCTCTTTGAAAAGAAAGCTCACATCTGTGCCTTCGGAGGTCAGAGTCCTGATAACAATGACAACCCAGGCTCTCTATTTACTTCTCCAGGAGGCAGCAGCTGCCCGGTCCATTCATTTCCGAGCTCCACTAAATCCCCACCAATACATCACTTCTCCGGAAAACACCTCCAGCGAAAGACCTAATTAGGACACCCAGATAAAGTCAGAAGAAATTTGCCGTCTCCCTGCTCCACAGTCTTCCTGATCAAGTTTTCTATCACAGGCAGAATTACTTTTAACCACCCCCACCACTTTACATAATTTAAATCTTCCCTTTGAACTATTCGTCCCCGCCTGCATCTGTCTCCTTGTTCACAAGAAAACAACCCCTCTTCAAAATACCAAGTTTAAAGCAATAGCTTAAAATAACAGTGTTTCGACATCAAACTGAGTGTGTAATGATACATCATGCCTATGTGATCAGGGCACTGCTTTAATAAGTATATAATTTATCATCTGGACCATAAAAATGATTGCTTTTTTTCTGTATGAGTATTAGGTTGACATGTTTTTAAACAATACCATAGTCTAATTTTTCTACTACAAATACTGTAATTGCAAGGATAATCAAGTAACTTGGCAGATCCTCCTTAAGATATTCCCAACACAATAAACAACCGAACACAATAAAAATGAAGGTTGTCATTCTGCCCTGTAGACTCAGGTCTCAGTTCAGTTCAGTCGCTCAGTCGTGTCCGACTCTTTGCGACTCCATGAATCGCAGCACACCAGGCTTCCCTGTTCATTACTAATTCCCGGAGTTCACTCAGACTCACGTCCATTGAGTCAGTGATGCCATCCAGCCATCTCATCCTCTGTCTTCCCCTTCTCCTCCTGCCCCCAATCCCTCCCAGCATCAGAGTCTTTTCCAATGAGTCAGTTCTTTGCATCAGATGGCCAAAGTACTGGAGTTTCAGCTTCAGCATCAATCCTTCCAATGAACACCCAGGACTGATCTCCTTTAGGATGGACTGGTTGGATCTCCTTCCAGTCCAAGGGACTCTCAAGGGTCTACTCCAACACCACAGTTCAAAAGCATCAGTTCTTCGGCACTCAGCTTTCTTCACAGTCCAACTCTCACATCCATACATGACTACTGGAAAAACCATAGCCTTGACTAGACGGACCTTTGTTGGCCAAGTAATGTCTCTGCTTTTCAATATGCTGTCTAGGTTGGTCATAACTTTCCTTCCAAGGAGTAAGCGTCTTTTAATTTCATGGCTGTAATCACCATCTGCAGTGATTTTGGAGCCCAAAACAATAAAGTCTGACACTGTTTCCACTGTTTCCCCATCTATTTGCCATGAAGTGATGGGACCAGATGCCATGACCTTAGTTTTCTATGCCAGTGCATTTTTGCTATGACCAGTGCATTTTCTTGGGCCAACTTTTTTTTTCTTTGGGCCAACTTTTTCATTCTCTCTTTCACTTTCATCAAGAGGGTCTTTAGTTCCTCTTCACTTTCTGCCTTAAGGGTGGTATCATCTGCATATCTGAGGTTATTGATATTTCTCCCGGCAGTCTTGATTCCAGCTTGTGCTTCTTCCAGCCCAGCATTTCTCATGATGTACTCTGCTGCTGCTGCTGCTGAAGCATATAAGTTAAATAATATAGTGACAATATACAGCCTTGATGTACTCCTTTTCCTATTTGGAACCAGTCTGTTGTTCCATGTCCAGTTCTAACTGTTGCTTCCTGACCTGCATACAGATTTCTCAAGAGGCAGGTCAGGTGGTCTGGTATTCCCATGTCTTTCAGAATGTTCCACAGTTTATTGTGATCCACACAGTCAAAGGCTTTGGCATAGTCAATAAAGCAGAAATAGATGTTTTTCTGGAACCCTCTTCCTTTTTCCATGATCCAGCAGATGTTGGCAATTTGATCTCTGGTTCCTCTGCCTTTTCTAAAACCAGCTTGAACATCAGGAAGTTCATGGTTCACATATTGCTGAAGCCTGGCTTGGAGAATTTTGAGCATTACTTTACTAGCATGTGAGATGAGTGCAATTGTGCGGTAGTTTGAGCATTCTTTGGCATTGCCTTTCTTTGGGATTGGAATGAAAACTGACCTTTTCCAGTCCTGTGGCCACTGCTGAGTTTTCCAAATGTGCTGGCATATTGAGTGCAGCACTTTCACAGCATCATCTTTCAGGATTTGAAATAGCTCAACTGGAATTCCATCACCTCCACTAGCTTTGTTCGTAGTGATGCTTTCTAAGGCCCACTTGACTTCACATTCCAGGATGTCTGGCTCTAGATGAGTGATCACACCATCGTGATTATCTGGGTCATGAAGATCTTTTTTGTACAGTTCTTCTGTGTATTCTTGCCACCTCTTCTTAATATCTTCTGCTTCTGTTAGGTCCATACCATTTCTGTCCTTTATCGAGCCCATCTTTGCATGAAATGTTCCCTTGGTATCTCTAATTTTCTTGAAGAGATCTCTAGTCTTTCCCATTCTGTTGTTTTCCTCTATTTCTTTGCATTGATCGCTGAAGAAGGCTTTCTTATCTCTTCTTGCTATTCTTTGGAACTCTGCATTCAGATGCTTATATCTTTCCTTTTCTCCTTTGCTTTTCACCTCTCTTCTTTTCACAGCTATTTGTAAGGCCTCCCCAGACAGCCATTTTGCTTTTTTGCATTTCTTTTCCATGGGGATGGTCTTGATCCCTGTCTCCTGTACAATGTCACGAACCTCATTCCATAGTTCATCAGGCACTCTATCTATCAGATCTAGGCCCTTAAATCTATTTCTCACTTCCACTGTATAATCATAAGGGATTTGATTTAGGTCATACCTGAATGGTCTAACAGTTTTCCCTACTTTCTTCAATTTAAGTCTGAATTTGGTAATAAGGAGTTCATGATCCAAGCCACAGTCAGCTCCCAGTCTTGTTTTTGTTGACTGTATAGAGGTTCTCCATCTTTGGCTGCAAAGAATATAATCAATCTGATTTTGGTGTTGACCATCTGGAGATATCCATGTGTAGTTTTCTCTTGTGTTGTTGGAAGAGGGTTTTGCTATGACCAGTGCATTTTCTTGGCAAAACTCTGTTAGTCTTTGCCCTGCTTCATTCTGTATTCCAAGGCCAAATTTGCCTGTTACTCCAGGTGTTTCTTGACTTCTTACTTTTGCATTCCAGTCCCCTATAATGAAAAGGACATCTTTTTTGGGTGTTAGTTCTAAAAGGTCTTGTAGGGCTTCATAGAACCATTCAACTTCAGCTTCTTCAAAGCTGTTACAAATAAACTATGATTATCTCTATTTCGATTCAGATGAAGCTAAGCCTGGCTTTTAATGCGTCCCTCCTGAGTAACTACTGTACAAATGTATAGCAATAATACTGCTTACAAAAATAGCAAAATGAAATACCACAGCACCAATTTACAATCTGGAAAAATGTAGGGAATTTTAACCTAACCAACAAGTTGGACTCTTCACTACTGTAGAGGTTGGGGAGAGTTCCAAAAGAAGAATAGTAAGGTCAACTCTCATGAAAAACATAATAATTCAGTTTTTCCTTAACGTAGGCAAAGTGAAAAGACTTTCCAACAAAAGGAATTACTTCCATCCTTTCACTTGTTTTGTCCGAGATACCAAGTTTGAGAAGCAAAACATGCAAAGTTTACCTTGAAATTCATGAAAATAGTGTGTCTATATATGTATACCCATACATACACATACAGTATTTTTGCATGGGAAATTCCATGGACTCTTGTGAACTACAGTCTACTGGGTTGCAAAGAGTTGGATAGGACTGAGTGCTGAGCGCACACACACACATATATACACCTCTACAAATATATGTATACATAATACATATGATTCAAATTTTATAACAAATATACTTATTTATTTGAAAATGCATTGAAAAATGCCTAAAAGATATACACCCAATTTCTAGGAGTGGTTACTTCTGATAGTTTTAATTACAGACTGAGAGAGTCCTCCAATTTTTATATTACATAATTTTAAACTTTTAAAAGTTTTTCTAATGATGCATATGAATTACTAGTGTAACTGAAAAAGATGGAAATTCATCTAAATGCATTCTGAACTTGCAATCCTGATTTACCTGCCCTCAGGGAAGACCAATGACAGCTGTAGTGGCCTAAACCAGACCCACTAGCCAAACTACTTCCAAGCTGTTTCCAGCAAGTCTTCCTGGGAGAAGATCCACCTGTCTAAAGAAACTGAGGTTGGGAAAGGCAAATACAGGTTGTCTGGGCTACACACACACCAAAGGGAGCAGGTATGTATTGATCACTCACTCCAGAGATGGGATGGCTACAGAGTAAGAATCCAACAGGAAAGCTAGCCTGTTACGTTTAGTTTTTTAAGGTAGAGTTTAGAAAGGAGTCTCTCCAAGTCCCTCCCGTGCTGAATGCTGAGGCTAAGCAAGGAGCTCTGGGTCACAGCTCCTGCGCTGAGCGCCCACCCACCCTGCGGCCCGCTAACCCAAAGTTACTTTTGATTGTTCTCAAATTTAATCTTAATACTGTAATTGTTTTTTTAATTGTGTCTATTAATTAATTTTATTTTTTTAATTGCACTGGTTCTTTTTATATATGTTTAATTTAATTAAATAATTTATACATCATTAAAAAAAAAAGCCTATCCAAAAATAAGAGAAAGCCAAGAGGTCTCCAACCACTAGAGAGGCTGATGGGAATATGGAAGACCTCAGGCAGGAAATCAAGTGTCAGTAAGACAAACGGTCCCAGGTGGCCAGGTTTTATATCTTATTAAAGATACTTACTTTAGGGAAAAGGGGCCTCGTGTCGCCAACGTTCATTCTCTAAATCCAGGCTTTACTGAGCTTTCATTCTCCTCTTATTCTACAAAAACAGCCTATTATGTCATGTTCTCATGAGGATTCTATTTCCTCTTGCCACTCCACTAAATCTCTCCATCGGTGCAGTCTCACCGCTTTCTTAGAGAAGATCAGAAAGTCTCTCTCAAATTGATAACTACCTCCTTTCCTTGGATCCCCAGGAACGCACAGACAGGCCCTGTGAAGTACACGCCCACACTAGGCCACTCACAACACGGGGCTGGGAGCCGGGCGGAAACGCCCAGTAACAGCAGGAGTTCCAGCAAACCTGGGCGGCTTCTCGCTGGAGAACCACACCGATCTTTCATCTGTCCTAAATGTTGCTTCTTATTTCCCAGTGGAACCGCAGGCTTCACAGACATCCACATAATATTACAATTTTTCAGACTTAAAAGTTCGAAGGTAAAAATACCGTTTTCACAGGAAACGGAGATACATGAAAGAAATCTCCCCTTGACTGTCAAAAGTACTGTAAATCTCATCGACAAACCATTTTAATCCTTAAATTGAAGTATCAGTCCGGATCAGTTCAGTCGCTCAGTCGTGTCTGACTCTTTGAGACCCCAAGGACTGCAGCACGCCAGGCCGCCCTGTCCACCACCAGCTCCCGGAGCTTACTCAAACTCATGTCCATCGAGTTGGGTTGTTGATAGGGTTCAACAAGACTCTGAGCTTATTTCTTAAACTAAATTCGTGTTGGCAAGTGCCCATTTAGAAACAAATGGAAGTTAAAAGTGCCACTTTTAAGGGGATATGTGGCCAGGATTTCTAAAGCCTTGAACAGTCAGCCACAGCAGCCAGTGTGTCAGTGTGGTAGATAAGGTAGGAACTGGAATTTTACCTTCAGAAATGAAAATAAAAACAGAGTCTCAAAATGATGCAATGATTCATCTTGAACCACAGAGCTTCTAGGTCCTCTGGTACCCCAACAGGCTCCTCACCTGAATATCTACTGCTTCTGATGACAGCCAGAAAGGGGATGCTCTCATATTGCCTCCCAGCAAATCAATCCACTATTTCCAAAGAATTGAGGCCAGATTTTTTTCTTCCTTACCAATGACCCATGGCAGAGTCATTCACATCACCATAATATTTTCAAGGCAACTCATGAGGCTTGGAAGAAATGTTTCTTATTACCCAATTCTCTTTCCTATATCCAGTGACAAACCTACTTTTTCTAAGGGAAAAAAAAAAGTATCTTATCTCACTGGCTCAATTATTCTGGGAAAATCCTTGACTTTTCTAAACATCAGATTCTCATTGTCAAAAAGAGAAGAACAGTAGTAGGACCTCATGCTGTAGTTATAAAGATAATGTATAAAGTACTGGCACATCAAAAGCCTCTCAATTAAAAAGTTATTACAATTAATAATAATGAACAAAACCAGAGAGAATCAGATTATACCACCTTCTTTGAAAGGCTTCATTTGTATTCCAGGACAGTGCTGCAACTGGGAGATGAGGAAGCAGAAACTGGCCAAGCAAGAGCTTGAATAATTAAATGGGGACCTTAGTTTTTTGTTGTTGAAAATGAGGGTGTTGATCTTTTCCAGTCTAACATTCTGTGCTAGGAAAGCATTCTACAGCAATACTTTCATTTCTGCCACACAAACATCTGCCCTCTTCTGTGAGCAAGCTCAAGTGAGTGTCCAATGGATGGGTACTTTCATCAGTCCATGTAATAGCCTGAAATTATTCAAAGTTTTATCCTTAAAGAATTTAAACTTTGCTTTCATTTAAACACCCAGGACTAGAGCTTTACACCACCACTAAACTCACCCATGAGCCCATTAACTTTAATGTTTTCCCAAAACTAAACACTGATTATAAAATCCTCCAATGTTTTGAATCTGAAAGTCAAAGGAATTATAGATGATGGCTTACTCTAATACCAAGAATTTATTTCACCATTTCATGATTCTAATTTTGATTCTAATTCCCAGAAGAAACACTGGATTAAATTCTAATACAGTTTTTCTAAAGAAGCCAGTTGGAGGCAAGTTCTCATTTTTGTCTCTCAATTAGTGGAACTTGAAAAGACCTTCTTCCCTGGGATATAAATACAGAACTGTGAGAAAAAGTAACGTGTTTGTATGAATCCAAGCACAGATATTGTTTTCATGAAACAAAAGGAAGCATAAGAGGGGTTAAAGATGATGCCTGCAGCCTAAGAAGACCAGCAGAGCTGAAAGGGTCTGACACAGGATGCGGGTTACAAGGCTCCCGAATGAAATCCTTTTGTGCCAGGGTGTCACAAAGAGCAACCAGGCAGGCCTGGATGTGTTTGGATTTAAACTAATCAACTGGTCAGTTTCACAAAGCTAAGATCCCTTCTGTTCAACTGATTAAGGCACATTTATCTGAAGTTCCCAAATGATGTAAATAGCTTCCAAAAGGTCAAATACAGCAACACACACCAAAGGTCCTAGCGTAAAGAGCACCAATAACTGCCCCCTTTATAATCTGCTGGGTGTCACTTATGAAATGTAGGGGATTATCCCTTTTTAATCCACTGTCCTGGTTTGATTTTTCTTTTTTCCTCTTTCCTCCAAAAGCTGAAACAATTTATACATTTGAACCATATACATTGCAAGACTGCCTGTTTATTCTATAGTATATCTGGTTAAGACAACATAAATAGCCCAGCTTCCGCACCGCATCTTGCAAGGGGGTGTGGCAATGGGGCAGAAAGGCATGGAGGTAGAACTATTTATTCAGCAGGGGCCAAGTACAACCAAATCATTATCTGTGTTGCTAGCATAAACTCAGAAAGAGAAACATACAGCTGTCAAGTTAAAAAGAAATGCTCAAAAAAACAGCATGGAAATAAAAAAGACGGACACTGGCCTGGTGGAAAATTCCATCTGTGTTCAAACCCGTGGATTCCAGCCCTTAGGGAGCATCTTTAAAATCTGGTGTTTCATTGGTTTTCCCAAGCAGTAAAAGATTGAATGCATTCTTATAAAATATTAATTATCCATGTCTTGGGCACTGAGTCAAGGAAGAAAAAGGAAGAGAAGATAAGCTCAGGATACTAGAATATAAAGTCATCAGGACCAACGCGTCTCTGACAATGCTGTAGAAAAAGCAATAACCGCTGGCCCTGGGATTCAAAAGAAGTTCCAAGAACCAACAGGGCCCCGTGCCTCGCACTGACATCCCTGACCTTCAGCTAAGGAAAGGCAGGCACTGTGGCACAGGATTTTAGAACACAGCACTGAATCTAAATCCAGCTGGGCCGCCTCTAACCCCTGTGATCTTGGGCAAGCTGTTGATACTGAAACTTCCTGGGCATCGCATCTAACTACGAAATAAAGGAGAGAATAACCATACCTCTGAACGTTGTTCCGAGCACTCCTGTGAGCCAGGCACAGAGGCAGGTACCAGGATAGAGTGCTGACTGAACCACGCAAGGGCGCTGAATTCACGGAGCTTGCATTCTGCGTCAGGAGATAAAACAACAAGCCATTAAATGAACAACATAATCTGATATATATGGAAAAAGACTCTGAAGAAACATATCATAGGATGACAGAATAAGAAACTGACTAGATGGGAGATGACTTGGAATTGTCACCTCCGTCTCAGTAGAAATGGCCTTTGAACAAGGAGAAGAATACATAAAAGAAAATCACAGGTCATTCCAGACTCAGAGACCACCAAGAACAAAGGTCCCAAGACAAAAATGAGCTCAGGATGTTCAAGGAACATGAGGAAGCCCAGTGTGATTGAAGGAGCTTGAACAGTGACCAGCAAGCGTGGACATCTGTTCATAAATTGGAGTCAAAGTAATAAAGTAACTAATGAATGGAGCTTGGGGTAGAGAACAGGTCTAGAAATTTAAATCTGGGTGTCCACACAATCTTCTGCAAAGTACTCACCACGGTGTCTGAAAATTACGATTACGGATAAGCAAGTAGGAATCTCTCCATTGCCACTTTCCCAAGAAACTGAATTGACATTTGCATTAGGGAGACGGTCAGCAAAGACCGAAAAAAGAAGGAAGACAGGGAGCACTGGACTGGCTCAGGGAGGACACAGACGGTGCCCGCTGAGTGCCAGCTTCTGCAAAACAGGAGAAGCTGCCTGCTGTTCCCAGTCAGGCCGAATTCTGAGGCCAGCTGTGGCCTGTGCAACCACGTGTCCCATTATTTGCAAAATACATAAGTGTGACAGATTTCTAAGGCTTTGGAATTACACTTCTTTGTTGTAAGTTTTAAATATTTGTAAATATGTCGTTAAGTATTTTTCTTTATTTAAACATTTTTATTTTGTTTCAAATATTTGGTATTTCTCAGCATAATAATATGATTAGATACCATCACCACCCCTATTTCACAGGTAAGAAATCTGATGCTCAGAAAGAATAACTTATTTGCCCAAAGTGACCAAATAGTCAGAACTGGGAACCAAACTTGGGTGTCTCTGCCTGAGACCACACTCCTATCTACTGTCACATATACAAGTAATTTGCTATGCTGCTAAGTCGCTTCAGTCGTGTTTGACTCTGTGCGACCCCATAGACGGCAGCCCACCAGGCTCCCCTGTCCCTGGGATTCTCCAGGCAAGAACACTGGAGTGGGTTGCCATTTCCTTCTCCAATGCGTGAAAGTGAAGTCGCTCAGTAGTGTCTGACTCTGTGTGACCCCTTGGACTGAAGCCTACCAGGCTCCTCCGTCCGTGGGATTTTCCAGGCAAGAGTACTGGAGTGGGTTGCCATTCCTTGTTTGCGTTCCACTAAGGTGGCACAGTTGTAAAGAATCTTTCTGCCAATGCAGGAGACGCGGGTTCAACCCCTGGGTCTGGAAGATCCCCTGGAGAAGGAAATGGCAATCTCCTCCAGTGTTCTTGCCTGGGAAATCCCATGGACAGAGGAGCCGGACAAGCTACACAGGTTCGCAGAGGCGGACAACTTGGCGACTAAGTAAGCAACAGAACAAGAACTGTCCTTGCAGGCCTTCCCACCGGGGCTTGATTCTGGGACGGGATGCCTTGTGCCGTCATCACTCTGGTTCTGGTATGTTCTCTAGTTTCTGAACTCTCATGCCACTTCTGAAGGAAGCATCCAGGCACAATTCTTTTCTGTACTGATGTTAGTGGAAAACATTCGTTAAAATGCCAAACCCTATTTGATTTAGTGATGAGGTCATCTTATAAGCAAGCTGACGATTTTAGCAACCGCCAGAATTTCAGATTATTTTAGCAATCACCTACCTAGTAGTCACCACCTACTCTATTTTTCAGCTGACAGGCGTCCCATCTAGCTGCACGTAAAAATACACACGCACACATTTACCAAATTAAGTTAGCGCCACTGTTATTATCGTTGCGTCACCCACACAACCGCAGATTCATATACATTAACTCAAGAATAGGAATTTTTCGGAGGTTAGTCCTAAATAGGAATTTTATTTTTAAGGATTCCAGGGCAATGAGAAGTAAAAACCTCCAGACTTATCACAACGAAGACAGAAAAGCTAAAATATATTTAACCTCGAATTTCTTTGTCCTTTCCCTCCACCCCATGCTTTCTTCCCCCCACACCCCTTCTATTTTCTGCAAGAAGGCTTCATAAAGGAGAAAAGTATACCATACACCATCTTGATTTGATTCCAGAAAACTAGCCAGAATTTGAATTTTTATTAGCAAGACCCATAGGCAAGAGCAATAATATGCTATACCTATCAGAGTGGTTAGTTTTATTCATGAACTCATGCTGGGCTAAGAAAAAAAAGAAGAAAAGCTAACTTCAAAGCATTATTGAAAGATGATTAACTCCCTAGCTGCAAATGAGAAGCACAAGCTACTTTGATGTGTGAGAATTTTTAGTGCCTAAATTTAAAGAAAGGACATGTATGATACAAGTTTAACCATTAAAAAAAAAATCCAATAATATACTTCTTTTGCATCTCAAAAACCAGTAATTACCTAAGGGAATAAATAAATTAGAACTCAGCCTGAGATATTAAGTCTTAAATGCAAAGTACACAAACCATATTCCTCCCTCATCATATAGTTCGGTGGCAAAATGCCAGCTCTAAAAATATGCTCAGTACGGGAAATATAACTCTTTATATTGCCATTTTCTCATTTTCTCATAGTCACCCCCTCCACAAGGCCTCTGGGCATTAACCAAGTTGCATACACATCTTCACCTCAAAAACCAACTAAGTATAAACTGGAGAGTTATTCAATGTATAAACAATGTGGCGTAGGACTGCAAAGACTGGGATTGTATAAAAGCCTGTGTCAATACTGAATTTGAAACTAACCTTGACAATGACCTAACATTGCCAACCTGGGTACCCTGAGCGATCTTTGCCATAGCCTGCTTTTGCATAAGAGCAGCGAATTATTATTTAGTATGGATAATTCTTAAAGACTGTATGAAAACAGCCCATGGAATAAACTGTATACGTTTCAAGAGAAAATGGAAATTACAAAGGGAAAAGTGCGTGGATTAAAATGTGTAACTTTTCATAGCAATGGCCCAAAGATATGAGAAAGGTGGAAGGTTGATACCATGTACTTCATATGGCTTTTAACCTATAACTATATTAGATCTGATATTATTTATGAAAATACTTGCATTTTTACCAATCTGAATATATTTAAATAGTCTTCAAACCTACATGCTGGGACATCACAATTTTTTTTCTCTCTCCTATCAAACTGACACATCTCCATCAAAAACTACTTGGAAAAATATGCAAGGCAATCTCAAAGAGAATTACTGCGCTTCATTATGCAAAATGAAAATGGAGCTTTTAAAACATACTCTGTCTGACATTCAGTTCTGTATGCTGCTACAGCAGGTCAAAAGCCATTAGCCACCTGCTGAAAATGCATCCTAGGAAATAAAATGCCCTTCAAAATTATTTCACATACGGTATTCCCAAAGTAAAATGGGTGAGGTCATATTCTAAATGTCTAAAAATGTGATAGCTCAAAAAGAAATACACTTACCATGTCAGAAATTA
This sequence comes from Connochaetes taurinus, assembly GCA_006408615.1. NCBI lineage: Eukaryota > Metazoa > Chordata > Mammalia > Artiodactyla > Bovidae > Connochaetes > Connochaetes taurinus. The sequence goes on from SJXO01000179.1 coordinate 453,710, forward strand.
ATTTGAACACAGATTTAATAATGGTCATATAATTTAGAACATTCACAGTAGAGAAACAAAGTACTGTGTCTACTATGAGAGAAAAGAACACACAGAATATCCTACATTATATGGCTCTTCCTCTCTCCCTTTCCAACAAAAGGAACAGACTCAGTGTGATTCCAGGGATATTTAGGACATTCTCTCCTACCATTCAACAGTCTTCTGGGGACCGATCCAACAGTCCCTTTGAATCTTTAATACATTAAGTCTATTTGGGTAGAAGAAGCCAAACAAGAGGCCCTGTGCTACTGGACATTAAATAGAGTTCACAAGTCTATCTCATTTAACCTTTGGAAACTTGGCAATGAAGTGAATGGCTTTCTATTGGTTTTCTACTAATAGATTCTATAAGGAATTATTAGATAACTGGCCACTTGGCACTTCATACAACCAGGCACTGACTCAATGCACAGGAGTTTGGGTGAACTCCAGGAGTTGGTGACGGACAGGGAGGCCTGGCGTGCTGTGATTCATGGGGTTACAAAGAGTCGGACACGACTGAGCGACTGAACTGATCTGAAGCTACGTGCTTGACGCGTCTTAATGCATTTAATTCTCATAACAACTTTATGACGGAGGTAACATCTTGTGCCATCTTACAAGTAAGAAGACGTTTCCAGAAATCAGATTTGCACACAACTAGTCAAAACCTTACTTACCATGAGATTAACACAGCAATGGAATCTGCCTTGCCCACTAGATTGTCTCCTTAACAATAATTGTGCTTATGTGCATCAGAAGTCACTTTGGGGGATAGTCTTTTTTTTAATTATTATTTGTTTGTTTTAGAGATTCTGAAAATATGCAGAGAAGTCCCTTGGTAACTAAAATATGTAAGGTCTTCTTAGTAAGCCTCATGGAAGGAGGTTATTTGTTTAAAATCACCCAGTTACTTAAGAGATTCATTATATAGATAGCAAGTGGCTACTTTTCAGTGAGGGAAACACAGAGAGGTCCTGAATAGGATGGGGAAACTAAGGGAACTGAAAAGAGCAAAAGTATAAGGAGACTCAAATGCAAGGATGGAGAGTGCTTTTTCTTTCGCTATTTTCTCTAAACTTAGCTGGCTGACGATGGTGCTCAATGAACAAAAACAAAAACGTAGCAGAATCAGAACCTGGTTTGCAATAGCAAAGGTGTCTCCTACTTAAAAACTGGGAAGTTCACATTTTCTTGCCTTACTTAAAAGATGGATTTCTGGTGTGTGAAACTGCAAATACCCAGTCTCACTGTCCAAGCTCTGAGACACATTCTGGTGCCATGACAGATTCAGATTCTTGGGTGTAGGGGCAGAGATGGGTCTGTAAGAGTCCTGGACTATTCACCTACAAAGGTGATTCCTAATATGGATCCAGGGCAATCCCTGATGACTGAACTCCTAAAGGGTCAGTGGGGTCACAGATGACTAGTTCTAGAGGTTCCAGTTCTCATGGACTTGAGCCAATCTAAACCTGTTTGCAGAAATCTTAAGCTGGCTCCACAGTATAACTGCCAGTGTCCCTTCCAGGGGCCCTATTCCGAAATCTATTCTCAGATCTCAGGAGTTTCTGTTGATGCCCCTGGGTTTTGTTTAATTACTTATTAAAAAGACATTTCTCCCTTAAAAACAACACTGCAGGCCTCTAACTCTTCAGGTATAAATTGAACAAAATAACTCCTAGTTAATAAAATATGAATTCAAACAAAGTGCTTCTGTTGAAATGGAGTATCTAAACTATTTCAGGAAAAAAAAAATTTCACGAAGCCCGCTGATATTAAGGTTTGGAAATGATTCCCTTTTCCACACTCAAAACAAAGGAAATTGAATCCCTGCTTTAACTGGAGACTGTTGCTATTTGTCTTATGGCAAAAGGCCAAATCATGCGTATTTTTGTGACTTCAGTCAAGAATCAAGGTCAGCCACCAGATTTCCCCCCACATCAACAACACAGCAGCAGCACGAATTACAGACGTTCCTCCTCCCTTTCAACATGAGTTTTCAAACTCGGTTTTCCCTCACAGAGCAGCGATGTCTTCGTTTGTCAAAAGGTTAGCCATTAAGAAAATAACTTAGCTAATAAACAAGGAAATTAGCTAGCAAGCCTGATACAAAGCAGAGAGTAACACTAACAGCAGTCTGCACACACGAATTACGGCGGTCAGGAGTTGCTCTGATACGCACTTTTAACTTCAAACTGCTAGCAGTACTCAAAAAACAGCACCGCAGTATTAGGGGTCAGACAGCAGTTGTAACCTTTTCCCCTTGTCTCACTTGGTTCCCACAAAAATCTCCCTAAGTTCTGAGTGTTGTCAAGTATGTGAAGACAAAAAAAGGGCAGCAGAAAAGAGGAAACAGAGGAAGCATCAGAGCAGGATAACCTTTCTTCCATTCCAACCATTTTCTGTATCTTCTTTGGCTTGAAAATGTTTGAAGGAAACAGATAAACACTTGCTTAATTTTGAGAAGAGCTGCAAAGCCTAATAAACAACACACTGGAACTAGGCCTTGCAAATCCCAGGAAGGATGGTGCCAGATTTTGAAGCACATGGTTACAAGCAAAAAAAAATAATAATAACAGCAGAGTGTTTATGTTTACATTTTATATGATCAATAGGTATATAATTTTAAAGCTAATGATCTTCAATTTTTTTTTTTGTTTTCAACTCATATACAATTGGGTTTCTATCCTCTACGTCAGTGGTCCCCCACCTTTTTGGCACCAGGGACTGATTTGGTGGAAGACAGTTTTTTCACAGATCAGGGGTGGAGAGGGTGGATTTCAGGATGCTACAAGCACCCTACATTTATTCTGCACTTTATTTCTCTTTTTAAATTAATTAATTTAAATTGGAGGATAATTACTTTACAATATTGTGATGGTTTCTGCCACACATCAACATGAATTGGCCACAGGTACACACGTGTCCCCCCATCCTGAACCCCCTCCTGTCTCCCTCCCCTCCCTCTCCCTCTGGGTTGTCCCAGCACACCAGCTGTGGGTGCCCTGCTTCATGCATCAAACCTGCTCATCTCATCTGTTTTATTTACGGCAATGTACATGTCTCAATGCTATTCTCTCAAATCATCCCACCCTCGCCTTCTCCCACTGAGTCCAAAAGTCTGTTCTTTACACCTGCATCTCCTTTGCTGCCTTGCATGTAGGATCGTCGGTACCATCATTCTAAATTCCATATATATGCATTAATACACAGTATTTGTCTTTCTCTGTATAATAGGCTCCAGGTTCATCCACCTTATGAGAACTGACTCAAGTGTGTTCCTTTTTATAGCTGAGTAATATTCCATCATGTATATGTACTACAACTTCCTTATCCATTCACCTGCTCATGAACATCTAGGTTGCTTCCATGTCCCAGCTATTGTAAATAGTGTGCACTTAATTTCTAATCTAAAGCCAACGCTGATCTGGCAGGTGGTACCAGTTTGCAACCTGGAGGTTAGGACCTCTGCTCTATAATACCTGATGATCGAATAAACAGGCAAAGAGTTAAAAAAAAAAAAAAACCCATACACAATTTTTTGGTGGGGAGTAACACAAATAAATAATTGTAAATTTTACTAAATTTCATATTTTATCAAAATGCCTTCAGTTTTACACAAAAATTAAACTTTTCCTGAAAGTATATATTTATATCTTCTCTCTGATTTTAAAGTAGCAAAGATCCTCTGATTTAATCACTCCTTACCGGGTACGTGAAATGCTTTCCTCAGCCCTTAGTTTAGTAATGCCTCCCTTCAACTGGTCAAAAATGTATTTAAATTGGTAAGAACGTACTTCTGCCAATTCATTCCAGGAAAACATTTCCATCTGCCCAAATCCCACCTCCACTCCAGGTTGACCCTTCCCAGCCTTCTCCAAGATGACAGCCTCCCCCTGCCACCTCCATGGAACCCGGTCGTCATAGGGATGCACGATTCTCCATATACTAGAAATAAAATAAAACATGGTTTTTCCTGTGGTCATGTATGGATGTGAGAGTTGGACTGTGAAGAAGGCTGAGCGCCGAAGAATTGATGGTGTTGAACTGTGGTGTTGGAGAAGACTCTTGAGAGTCCCTTGGTCTGCAAGGAGATCCAACCAGTCCATTCTGAAGGAGATCAGCCCTGGATTTCTTTGGAAGGAATGATGCTAAAGCTGAAGCTCCAGTACTTTGGCCACCTCATGCGAAGAGTTGACTCATTGGAAAAGACTCTGATGCTGGGAGGGATTGGGGGCAGGGGGAGAAGGGGATGACAGAGGATGAGATGGCTGGATGGCATCACGGACTCAATGGTGGTGAGTCTGAGTGAACTCCGGGAGCTGGTGATGGACAGGGAGGCCTGGCGTGCTGCGATTCATGGGATCGCAGAGTCGGACACGACTGAGCGACTGAACTGAACTGAATACCAGAGGATGAGATGGTTGGATGGCATCACCGACTCAATGGACATGGGTTTGGGTGGATTCTGGGAGTTGGTGATGGACAGGGAGGCCTGGCGTGCTGCAGTTCATGGGGTCGCAAAGAGTTAGACACGACTGAGTGACTGAACTGAACTGAACTGAATACCAGTAATTTCTGTTTAAGTGATCATTTAAGTTAGCTTCATAAAACAGAGTCTCAAGTGGCAACTGGCCAAGGATAAATAAATTACTTAAGTATATCCTAAATTGAAAAGTATTAAATAAATAATGAACTTTATTTAAAGTTCCCCAGTGAAGAGATCAGTTGGTATATGAATATGCTTAATGAATTTTTTAAAAGAAAGAAATGTGCATTTAATGTGTTAAATCAGAAATTTTTAGGTAACTATAATTCAACATATTCCATACAACATATTGCTGAATTTTTAAGTTCTAAATGTAAAAATCATCTGCTCTAATTCTAATCACTTTACAAAATTGATAAATTAATTCTGTATAGAAATCTAAGATAAAGGTGTTGCTATAATTACTTAACTCATTTAATATGTTCAAAATTCTTTTAAAATCTTTTAGTAGTTTGGTTTTTTAAATGAGAAAGGATACTATTATATCCCTTAATCAAAATGAGCTTTAAAATAAAGCCAGTACTTACTTACATACTTAATATAGTGAGGTATATATGTGTATATAATATATCTGAAGTATCAGTCACTCAGTCGTGTCCCAGTCTTTGTGACCTCTTGGACTATAGCCCACCAAGCTTCCCTGTCCATGGACTTCTCCAGGCAAGAACACTGGAGCGGGTTGCCATTCCCTTCTCCAGGGGATTTTCCTAACCCAGGGCTTGAACCAAGGTCTCCTGCATTACAGACAGATTCTTTACCATCTTAGCTACTAGGGAAGTCCCATGATATACTTAAAATACCACGCTAAACAACTTTTTAAAAGATTTCCCAATAATTTCAAAATTTTTTAAATTTCCACTTACAAAAAGCTTTGATTTAAACATTAAAAACAGAAACACCTAGACACTTTAGATTTAATTCATATAGATCTTTAAATATGTCATCTATGTGTTTCTTCTAGGAATTTTAAAAGCAAAGAAGCAGGTGTTCCAGAAAAAATGTACAGGTTCAGAGAAGGCATCTTACATAATTTTAAAAGGAAGAAAGAACAAAGAGGTCTAAGACACTATTTTAGTGTAGAAAGGAAAAAAAAGTATATGTATTCAGTTCCTGTGAGGACTAAGGCTCCTGACCATGATGCGAAGAAGGAGCTTTCTTTTTAGAGAAAAAAAAATTGATTTCCATATAACTTCCCCCTCCCATATCTTTTAACAGATACACAAATCCACATATATACACGCATCAATGTTAACTTTGACATATCTGAAATGAATTTCCTAAATTCCATAATACTATGTTGAAATACAAATTATAATCCCCAAATAACATACTGTTCCACTTGGCAGCACTCTTACCTGCCACCAGAGACTTTTGTGGTACCATTTTTTTTTCTAGGATTGCTAAACAGAGAACATTTCCGGGTCACAATCAATTTATCAGCCAGTATGAGACTACCAAAAACCTCAAAACCCCTGATTTGCAAGAAGAATAAACCAGTGGTAACGATGTGTACAAAAAAGATCTTCACGACCCAGATAATCATGATGATGTGATCACTAATCTAGAGCCAGACATCCTGGAATGTGAAGTCAAGTGGGCCTTAGAAAGCATCACTACGAACAAAGCTAGTGGAGGTGATGGAATTCCAGTTGAGATGTTTCACATCCTGAAAGATGATGCTGTGAAAGTGCTGCACTCAATATGCCAGCAAGTTTGGAAAACTCAACAGTGGCCACAGGGCTGGAAAAGGTCAGTTTTCATTCCAATCCCAAAGAAAGGCAATGCCAAAGAATGCTCAAACTACCACACAATTGCACTCATCTCACACTCTAGTAAAGTAATGCTCAAAATTCTCCAAGCCAGACGTCAGCAATATGTGAATCATGAACTCCCTGATGTTCAAGCTGGTTTTAGAAAAGGCAGAAGAACCAGAGATCAAATTGCCAACATCTGCTGGATCATGGAAAAAGGAAGAGGGTTCCAGAAAAACATCTATTTCTGCTTTATTGACTATGCCAAAGCCTTTGACTGTGTGGATCACAATAAACTGTGGAAAATTCTGAAAGAGATGAGAATACCAGACCACCTGACCTGCCTCTTGAGAAATCTGTATGCAGGTCAGGAAGCAACAGTTAGAACTGGACATGGAACAACAGACTGGTTCCAAATAGGAAAAGGAGTACGTCAAGGCTGTATATTTTCACCCTGCTTATTTAACTTATATGCAGAGTACATCATGAGAAACGCTGGACTGGAAGAAACACAAGCTGGAATCAAGATTGCCAGGAGAAATATCAATAACCTCAGATATGTAGATGACACCACCCTTATGGCAGAAAGTGAAGAGGAGCTAAAAAGCCTCTTGATGAAAGTGAAAGAGGAGAGCGAAAAAGTTGGCTTAAAGCTCAACATTCAGAAAATGAAGATCATGTCATCTGGTCCCATCACTTCATGGGAAATAGATGGGGAAACAGTAGAAACAGTGTCAGACCTTATTTTTTGGGGCTCCAAAATCACTGCAGATGGTGACTGCAGCCATGAAATTAAAAGACGCTTATTCCTTGGAAGGAGAGTTATGACCAACCTAGATAGTATATTCAAAAGCAGAGACATTACTTTGCCGACTAAGGTCCGTCTAGTCAAGGCTATGGTTTTTCCTGTGGTCATGTATGGATGTGAGAGTTGGACTGTGAAGAAGGCTGAGCGCCGAAGAATTGATGCTTTTGAACTGTGGTGCTGGAGAAGACTCTTGAGGGTCCCTTGGACTGCAAGGAGATCCAACCAGTCCATTCTAAAGGAGATCAACCCTGGGATTTCTTTGGAAGGAATGATGCTAAAGCTGAAGCTCCAGTACTTTAGACACCTCATGCGAAGCATTGACTCATTGGAAAGGACTCTGATGCTGGGAGAGATTGGGGGCAGGAGGAGAAGGGGACGACCGAGGATGAGATGGCTGGATGGCATCACGGACTCGATGGACATGAGTCTGAGTGAACTCTGGGAGATGGTGATGGACAGGGCGGCCTGGCGCGCTGCGATTCATGGGGTCGCAAAGAGTCGGACACGACTGAGCGACTGAACTGAACTGAACTATGTGTTACAAGTCCTTCACTGGACAAAATTATGGTTTGTAGAGCTCCTTTAGATAGGGAGCACTTTGAGTGTATTTCAAAGAGATCTCAAATTACCAAAACTAAATCTGCCATAAAATTATAGTAATACGTTGCCCTCTCCAACTCTTCATAACACCAGTCAGTGGCAAATGGGTGACCATATATGATATGTTTTTGAAAGCTTATGCAAGCAAAGACATCTTAATAGTCAATTGTTTGGTAAACTGATAAAAAGGCTCTTGCAATTCTCAAGTGTTTTTATACAAATACATTCATTTCCTGGATCTTGGTAAATGCTTGTTTTCAAAGTAACCGTATAGTCTTTTCACGTGTCTTTTATCACTATTGAATTGGAGAGCAATTTATGACAACACAGATTTCATTGACCTTGAAGGTTTTTCTCAAAGTTGTGATTTTGGCATTACTTCTGTCACCTCACATATCCTTTAACATATACACAAACCCACAGATATAGACACACCAATGTTAACTTTGATACATCTGAAGTGAATTTCTTAAATCCCATAATAGTATGTTGAAACAGAAATTATAACTCCCAAACAACATATGGTTATAATCTTCATTCATGGAAAATAGGGCCAGAGAGTTGCTCAAATACTTTGTTGTAAGAAATTCTCAATAATTAGTTTATTATTATCTTCCTTATGAGGATGGGAAAAACTTCTCTCAATGTTTGCATATTGCTTAGTAAAAATGTCAACTGTTGCTGTGTTTCAGCAATACTTGGCTTAACTGAGAATACCCAAATGGAAATTTTGACTACAGCTGTACTTTCCCTCAAGAGACTCCTAGCATATCCTACATAAAGACAAGTTATCTGAAGTTATCTGGTTACATATTTTAAGGATGATTTAAAACTGACTGACAGGGTAAGTTTTTCTCACCCGAGGTTCAAGAAAGGTCATTTACTTAACCTATCTGGCATTCAGCAACAGCCCGCAAACAGAGTTATGTCATCTACCTAAAAGGTTTTTTTTTCTCTTCGTCTTGGTAATACTTGGCAAAATGTTGAAAAACAAAGAAATCCATTAGGGAAAAAATAACAAAAGAAATAATATACAACCAGGTTACTAATATCTTTTATATACAAATACATCTCACAAACAGAAAAAAGGAACATACCAGGTTAATCATGACATGTAGAAATAGATCTGCCAAACAATCGTATACAAATGCTCGCCACCAATGCAAATTAAAATAAATGATAACAATTATTCACGTCTCAAATTGGTGCTATTTAAAAATAACTAATTCCAGGATGGACAACAGGTGGTCCAACACAAATCATATATCATGTATAGTTTATACTAATATCATGGCTTATATAGACGTATAAACTTGCACAGTCTTTCTGAAGGACAATTCGGTGCATATATATCAAACACCTTTTAAAATGTTATATCTTTCTACTTAATTTTACACCTAGGGATTTATTTTTAAAAACAGGGATAGGCAAAAGATTAAAAGTATTTTCATCACAGTGTCACATATAATAGCAAGAAAAAGAAGAATATTCTAGAATCCTAGTAATAGCGGACTGGTACAGGCATAAAATAGAAGCGAATGCAGCTACTTAGAAAGCAGCTGTGAAAGACTATTTAGTGACATGAGAAAATGTTACCGTTTAATGCTCAGTGAAAAAATATGCAGGTTATAAAACAGAAGAATCGTTACAATCCTAATTTTATGCCTCTCAGCTTTGTATCTCTGCTTGTTCGTGTATGTGCATATATGCATGGACAGAACTGCTGACATGCAAACAAATGGTATCAACACCTAACTCTACATGGTAATATAATGAGCAACTTTTTCATTTTTGACTGCACTGGGTGGCTTGTGGAAATCTCAGTTCCCCGACCAGAGATTGAACCCAGAGCCATAGCAGTCAAAGGCCCAAATCCTAGACTACAAGGGAACTCCCAATAACGGGTAGTTTCTAAAATACTGTCACCTTTGTGCTTTTTTTGAACAAATATAATTCTAGAAACAATGGGGGAAGGGGAATATAGTCACTCACAAAAATAAAACTGGATAACCTCTTATACTGGTAATAATCGGTTTTGAATAACTAGAATAAAGCTGCTCAGAATAATGAAAATAATGTTCCTATAAGAGGCTTAAAATACTCTACCCACAGAAACGAATAGAGTGGCATCAACTTCTCAACTTGGCGAAAGCAGGCGAGTGAGCAATGATGGGTATCTATGCATATGCGGGCACGCTCAGTCGTGTCCAGCTCTTTGCAACCCCATCAGGGACTGTAGCCCTCCAGGCTCCTTTGTCCATGGGATTTTCCAAGCAAAAGTACTGGAGTGGGTTGCCATTTCCTCCTCCAGGAGATCTTCCTGACCCAGGGATTGAGCCCACATCTCTTATGTCTCCTGCCTTGGGAGGCAGATTCCTTACCACTGAGACACCTGGGAAGACCCAGGTAACCTAATCCCATTCTATTTCGATACTCTTTCTACCCCACTACTTGGATCCCAGGATAAGAGTCAAATAAGACCTCAGATGAACCACAGGCTTCAATAAAGAAGATCCTCACGAGAAGAGCTGACTCATTTGAGAAGACCCTGATGCTGGGAAAGATTGAGGGCAGGAGGAGAAGGGGACGACAGAGGATGAGATGGTTGGATGGCATCACCGACTTGATGCACATGGGTTTGGGTGGACTCCGGGAGTTGGTAATGGACAGGGAGTCTTGGCGTGCTGCGGTTCATGGGGTCGCAAAGAGTAGGACACGACTGAGTGACTGAACTGGACTGAAAATATACACAATATAAATGTACCATTTGAAACCATTTTTAGGTACACAGTTCAGCTGCATTAAATACACTGTCATGCAACCACCACCACCATTCATCTTCAGAACTTTTTCACCTTCAAAAACTGAGACTCTGTACCCTTTACACAATTTTCCCCATTCTCCACCACACTCACCCACTTCTGGCAACCACCATTCTATTTTCTATCTTTATTAAGACTACTCCAGGTCCCTCGTGTAAGTGGAATAGTACCATATTTGTCCTTTTGTGTCTGGCTTATTTCACTTAGCATAATGCCTTCAAGGTTCATCCAGGCTGTAGCATGTGTCAGAAATCCATTCCTTTTTAATGCTGAGTAATCTTTCATTGCATGTATGTACTACACTGTTTATCCATTCACCCATAAATGGACATTTGGTTTACTTACATCTTTTAGCTATTGTGAACATCGTTGTTATGAACAGTGGTGTACAAATATCCACTCAAATGCTTGCTTTCAAACTTTGAGGACATACCCAGAAGTGGAACTGCTAGACAAGTTTTGCTTTTAAAAATTCCAACTTGCAATAAACATGTCTCTTAATTTTTTTAAAATCAAGACCATCAAATTCAGTCTCTGAACTTTTAACGGCAAAACAGCTCTTTTATTCCCTTTCATTGTATGCTTTAAAAGCCCAAGTTAAAAATAAAAGTACTTTTCATACCTATGAGGGGAAGGTGCATCTCCCCATAATGCCAGGGTTAGCCAAGTTCCCTCTAGCAAAGTGCATCACTCTTCACCAAAGACATCTATAAATATTCTTTCTGTTTCCCACACCTCCCAGCTTCTGCTCTTGAGTGTCACCCATCAGGGCACTTAACTACCAAACCATTCTATTCTTGTCGTTGATATGTTCCCTCCCACTATTAACACATTCTCACCTCACATTTCCTGATAACACATACTTGCTTTAATAATGCCACCACAATGCTCACGATTCTAGTGTTAAAATAACAATCACTTAATTGGAAGAATTCCAGCCAAATGCAATAAAAACAAAGCAGTATGCTTCAGATAAAACGATGAGCCTCTGAACGCAGTATCTGATTTCACACCATCATAAAAACCAGATGTAACACAATTGGCCCATAAAACAGACATTAGCATCTGTTACTCAGTAGTGTTACAAATGAATTACACCTTATGTAAAAAAAAATTAATATGTGGGGATTCCGCTCACATTAACATGTGAGTAGTTTTTAAAACTTATATAAACACAAACAAGGCATTTCATTGCTGCTATGAGTAGAAGAATAATCCAGAGATGCAAAGTCACCATTTTTGAAATCCTGTGAATAACTGACCACTTGAAAAGAGAAATGTAGTTCCTATCAAAAAGAAAGTTATTAGGTCTTGAGTACAATCCATAATTTTAAGACACCAGTAGTATGATGAAGTTATTAAAGTCTTTCTGACAAAGCAAAGACTATAATAACTCACTGCCACCTTCATCAAAGCTAGTGAGTTATGGAGTATATGAAGGGTAATTACCCTTTAAGTGAAGTATGTGGGCAGTTTCTTCTTATAAATTTTTATCTTTAACACATAAATTGCCACATTTTGTTAACAAACAATTCAGTGTAGGCTGAATTATGTGATTAAATTATAAAAGAAAATTACTTCAAATCTGTTCGTTTCTCATCTACGACATCAAACATATAATTTCTGTTACTGAGGTCCAGTGATTTGTTTGAAGGCAATTAGAACTGTGGAAGTACAGATGAACGGAAATAGGACTTCCCTCAAGTATTTTTCCAGTGAGAAGGAGCAAAAGGTTTTCCACAGATGTGATACAATTTTATTTCTTAAGTAAAAAACTAACGTATCTATTTTGTCTACTGTCAACAATGACGGTAGGAGCCCTGAAATGCCTATACATGTATCATTTAATAAACCCTGTTAAATCAAGACAGAGAATTACAATTGCTTAGACCGGGAGCTATAAACTGATACTGGAAATATCCAGTATTTCTTGAGAAGATCCAAGATGGGTATTTACCTGTGTCAAGACATTTCCATTCATTCATCAAAGAAATCCACACCCCCAAAAGAGCTACTGACCCCCCCCCAAGAGTATCATGAAATATGGGTTTCCTTGCTGGAAGCTGCACAATAGTTCCCTTCCAGGAGTGAAGCTGGTTGGGGTCTTTAGACCATAAAGTGGCATCTTTTCAATGCCTTTTACTGAGTCTAGGAAGTTTGTCCCAACCATGGGCCATTCCTAGAACATAAGAACTCCAAGTAGCAGAGGAGAGGATCAGCTATGTTTAGAGCTTTCCTGGACACAGGCCTAAAGGAAAGATCTCTGTGGATCTGACCAGGCCAAGGCAGAGTATGGGCTTCCCCGGTGGCTCCGGCGGCAAAGAACTCACCTGCCAACACAGGAAACAAGAGAGATGTGGGTTCAGTCCCTGAGTTGGGACAATCTCCTGGAGGAGGGCATGGCAACCCACTCCAGCATTTATGCCTGCAGAATCCGGTGTACAGAGGAGCCTGGTGGGCTGCAGTCCATGGGGTCGCCAAGAGTCAAGACAGGAACTGAAGTGAATTAGCACCAGACACAGTATCCTGAACTACATCCAACCCTCTGCTGCCAGCTCCCAAACCCAACTGAAAGAGCTTGAAAATGTGGATTGTATCGCTGTTTCGAGGAGGATAAGTAAAATGTTAAAGATGAAGAATTTCACCTTGGCCTTGACACCAGCGTAATGATTTCTTGAGTAAGGGAAGATTTTAAGTGAAATTCAGATCATTACAATTCAAGAGTGGTTAGACACAGAATTAATCTACAAATCTCAGATGCTTGCAGAGGCACTACCTTCCTCTCATTGTACTGTAAGGGTCAAATGTGTCAGCTGGGAATTACCATTGTTATTACTAATTAAAATCACACATTGCTTGGTAGCTTTCCTTCATATAATATTTGATGCAGAGACTGTTACGATATATTCTTAACCTTTATATTATGCATCAAAAGAGTAGTAACTTACTTATTCCTGTTCAGAGTAAATTATTGACTTGCTCCTGGCTACACTCAGAATGTGTTATTAATGAAGCACAATTTAAAATTGTAAAGAATTTGGAGCCTCGTTGCCCCAACCTTCAACTTGGAGTCAAAAATCTAGCTCATTTCTAAATGAAAAGGTGCAGTTTAACTTCTATATGTTTAGAAAGTATACTATATTTTTGGTACATATCTATATTTTCTCCATGAATGTTTCAGAACTTAATCCCTAGAAATCCACTGGTTTGTAATCTTTCCCTTCAATGTTCAAAAGTTCAAAACGCTGAAAAAAAATCACATAAGGCCAGAAATTATCAATAACAACAATTTAGAAAATAAGACTGACACTGAGAAAAATTTTCAATATTAATGAGCTTACATTTATAGATTACTAACTAAATGTGAACCACTGCTCAAAGTACTTTTTACAAAGTACTTTTACTCTTATTCATTCATCTCTTACAGAAAAACCCTATAAGATGGGTAATATCAAGCTAACCATTTTGCGGATGAGGAAAGCTAAGCACACAGAATTTAAGTAACGTGTCCCAAGTTAAACCTCCTCTAAGTGATTGGAACTCACTTCCAGAACCTATAGGCTTAATCGTGACACAAAACTGCCTCTTTTAACAGCTGCAATAAGAAATTTATTCTTGTTTTCCCCACTTCAACTCTTTCTGTGAAAATGAATGTGTTTGGTGTATACTTGACACAAGAACGGAATAGTAAGCCTATAAAAAATTAACTTTTACTATAATTTTGCTAACATATTCTACAGATTCTATGAACTACTACAAATAACTTCATACAAATGATCCAAATATAAGAGATTATAGATTTGTTTAAAATTCATCATCCTTGGCTCAATCTGAAATGAAATGGAGATGTTTAAAAATAAATGTATATATAATCATTAGAATGATTTTGAAACATAAATAACCATAGTGAAAATTCCCAATCCCACACCCTCATCTCTATTTGCTTCCAAAATTCTAGAACCAAATTTTCAACTAGGCAAAATGTTTCCTGAATGATTAAGGGCGCCTTGTATTCAATAGTTTCATCATTTCCCCAAGCTTACACTGTCTAAAGATATTCCTGCCCGTTTAATGGCATGGTTTAATCCACTCAGAAAGTATTCTCTTTGACCAATTCTCTCTTTCAACCTCAATCCAACTAGTCAATCACAAAATTCCACCAGTTTTGTCTCTGAAATGACTGCTGATCCCTTCATTCCTATGGGTTTCCTGGTGGCTCAGCTGGTAAAGAATCTGCCTGCAATGTGGGAGACCTGGGTTTGATCCCTGGGTTGGGAAGATCCCCTTGAGAAGGGAAAGGCTACCCGCTCCAGGATCCTGGCCTGGAGAATTCCATGGACTCTATAGTCCATGGGGTCACAAAGCGTCAAACATGACTGAGCGACTTTCACTTTCATTCCTATTCAGTGCTGTAGTTCTTAACCCCATCTTCCTACTCTCATGATCCTGGAAAGGTAGCAGCTTCTAACAGCTTGCCTTATCCTCTGATTTGTTCTTTAAGTTCCCCAGATATCTAGGAGAAGTATCTTCCTTTTTTAATTAATTTTTTTTATTGAACAGATGGCTAACAAACACATGTAAAGATGCTCAACATCGCTCACTGTTCAGTTCAGTTCAGTTGCTCAGTCGTGTCCGACTCTTTGCGACCCCATGAATCACAGCACGCCAGGCCTCCCTGTCCATCACCAACTCCCGGAGTTCACTCAGACTCATGTCCATCAAGTTGGTGATGCCATCTAGCCATCTCATCCTCTGTTGTCCCCTTCTCCTCCTGCCCTCAATCCCTCCCAGCATCAGGGTCTTTTCCAATGAGTCCACTCTTCGCATGAGGTGGCCAAACTATTGGAGTTTCAGCTTTAGCATCAGTCCTTTCAATGAACACCCAGGACTGATCTCCTTTAGGATGGACTGGTTGGACCTTCCAGTCCAAGGGATTCTCAAGAGTCTTCTCCAACACCACAGTTCAAAAGGATCAATTCTTCAGTGCTCAGCTTTCTTCACAGTCCATACATGTATCTCACATCCATACATGACCAAAGGAAAAACCATAGCCTTGACTAGACGGACTTTGTTGGCAAAGTAATGTCTCTGCTTTTCAATATGCTATCTAGGTTGGTCATAACTTTTCTTCCAAGGAATAAGCGTCTTTTAATTTCATGGCTGCAATCACCATCTGCAGTGATTTTGGAGCCCCAAAAAATAAAGTCTGACACTGTTTCCACTGCTTCCCCATCTATTTCCCATGAAGTGATGGGACCAGATGCCATGACCTTCATTTTCTGAATGTTGAGCTTTAGGCCAACTTTTTCACTCTCCTCTTTCACTTTCATCAAGAGGCTTTTTAGCTCCTCTTCACTTTCTGCCATAAGGGTGGTGTCATCTACATATCTGAGGTTATTGATATTTCTCCCAGCAATCTTGATTTCAGCTTGTGCTTCATCCAGCCNGCCTTTTCTAAAACCAGCTTGCACATCTGGAAGTTCACAGTTCACGTTCTGCTGAAGCCTGGCTTGGAGAATTTTGAGCATTACTTTACTAGCATGTGAGATGAGTGCAATTGTGTGGTAGTTTGAGCATTCTTTGGCATTGCCTTTCTTTGGGATTGGAATGAAAACTGACCTTTTCCAGTCCTGTGGCCACTGCTGAGTTTTCCAAATTTGCTAGCATATTGAGTGCAACACTTTCACAGCATCATCTTTTAGGATTTGAACTAGCTCAACTGGAATTCCATCACCTCCACTAGCTTTGTTCATAGTGATGCTTTCTAAGGCCCACTTGACTTCACATTACAGGATGTCTGGCTCTTGGTGAGTGATCACACCATCGTGATTATCTGGGTAGTGAAGCTCTTTTTTGTACAGTTCTCCTGTGTATTCTTGCTACCTCTTCTTAATATCTTCTGCTTCTATTAGGTCCATACCATTTCTGTCCTTTATCGAGCCCATCTTTGCATGAAATGTTCCCTTGGTATCTCTAATTTTCTTGAAGAGATCTCTAGTCTTTCCTATTCTGTTGTTTTCCTCTATTTCTCTGCACTGATCGCTGAGGAAGGCTTTCTTCTCTCTCCTTGCTATTCTTTGGAACTCTGCATTCAGATGCTTATATCTTTCCTTTTCTCTTTTGCTTTTCGCTTCTCTTCTTTTCACAGCTATTTGTAAGGCCTCCTAAGACAGCCATTTTGGTTTTTTACATTTGTTTTCCACAGGGATGGTCTTGATCCCTGTCTCCTATCAAAACTACAATGTGATATCACTTCCTCACACCTGTCAGAATGGCCCTCATCAAAAAGTCTACAAACAATAAATGCTGAAGAGGATGTGGAGAAAACGGAACACTCTTGCACTGCTGGTGGGAATGTAAACTGATACAGCCACTATGGAAGACAGTAGCAGAAGTATCTTTTAAAACAATTTTTAATACGCTTTTTAACAATTTCCAGTTGTGTATCACAAAAGCTCCAAATTTAAAGTATATTAGATTTACCCAAAGGGCTTGTGAAAACAAACAGATATTGCTGGGGAGATCCCACCAACTTTCCAATTCAACAGGACTGGAAGGGGGCCCAGGAATCTGCATTTCCTACAGGCTCCTGAGTGGTGCTAATGCTACTGAGCCAGCAACCACACTTTAGCTTCTCAACTGATCCTGGGCATTAAAATTACTTGGGAAAGTTTTGCAAAGTGCCCTGCCACGCTCCAAACCAATTACATACAGGCACTGATTTTCTTTTTCCCAATCTTCCCAGTAATTCTGGTTTGCAAAGAGTATTGTACACTTGAAATTTGTTAAGAGGGTAGATCATAAATGGTCTCACCATACTCAGCAAGATGTAGTGATGGATACATTAACTAACTTGACTGTGGTGACCATTTCACAATACATACAGGGAAACATCAGGTTATATGCCTTAAATATAATTTTTATTTGTCAATTATGCCTCAATAAAGCTGAAATAAAGCCACATTTTACCAAGTGTCCTCTATTTTGACTTTCTAAATCTGGCAAGCCTACCCACATTTTCATTTCAAACTGGGCCCTACAAAACATGTAACCAATCCTGATCATGAGAAGAAATTTAAATATTCATTGTATAAGGCAAATGGATGAACTGAGTAATACATGACATCAGCTAAGGTTACACTGAATGAGAAGCTTTCTTGCTTTTTATCTGGGCCTCATCCCTTCTTGCCATCACACTCCCCACACAAACACACCCTGATGTACAACTTTCCTGCCAAGACTCCATCTGTGAGAATGTCTTAAAGCGGTGCTACCAACGAGGAAATAAAAACTTGGAAACAAAGGCACATTCGAGTTTCAGCTACAACCAAACAATATGATGAGAATAACAGAAAGAAGGAAAACTTTAAAAAGAAATGCTTTTTTCACAAGAGCAGCTTCTTAAAAATAAGAGTTAAGTGGAAAAAAGAAGTCATTGTGTTGCCTGTGCCAATATCACCAGTTAAAAAATAAAATGAGAGAAAGAAAGCAAGCCCTGGGAATATAAAATTTAATTGATTCTGCCTTTTCTACTACCTGGAACTTAAAAACCTAATATTGACTTTGGAAATATTTCTAAATCCTGCGATGCTATTTTAATTTTTAAATATTATGTTTGAAAGGTTTGCATCCACTTCTCAATAAATATAGATGTTTTTCCTTCAAGCATCTTACTAAAATAAGGGCTGGATTTTTTTTTTCTTTCTTCTTTATAGCTGTCAATCATATATATTATTTGTGTCTACTTCAAACTCATTTTGCAATAAAGGATTTCAAACTCTTCTTTCCCTCCTCTGGGAGAGTCATAGAGGGTGAAACAAATAAGGAAAATGACTTTATATAATCCTTTCATTTCGGATCCTGGCCCTTTCTGCTATGAACTTGATACTGTGCTTCAGATACCAACACGATGAAAGAAGCTTTTACATTCTATAAAGAACACGTTCACCTTTGGCGTCAATGTTGGAGAAGAGTGAGGAGTGATTCAGTCTTGGAGGAAAATATACTGGGTTCTGAAAGTGTTCAGGTTTGAAATTCTCTGCATGTTTAGCTCTTAAGAATGTCAATTTCACAAGCAAGCTATAGCAGCAACCCATCCTTCGTCAGTTCCATGCTGAAGGCTTAAAGCGAGCAGACTTGAATAGGTAGCAGACAAGAGCGTGGACATGGGCAACACACCGCATGGCTTCAGACCCCAGCTCAGCTACTGATAAGCCCTATGACCTTGGACAAGCTTCCGAGACTCTTCGCACCTCATCCACGTAAGCTGGATAACAGTAACAGTGTCTATGTGATACAGCTGTTGTAAGCATTAGAAGACACAATTCTCAGAACAATGCCTAGTCCACAAAAACACCATAAAAATATTGCAATTACATTAGTATTGAAAACATTTCTGGCTCAATGTGTGAATGCAAGACTCAGTATATAATAGCTAACCTTCTCACTTATGTTTTCTGGCCTGCATTAGAGATCAAGATTTTAAAGAAAACCATTATCCTGTCTTTTATTTCCTATCAAGAGTTCGTGCTTGCAGAAAGCTAAAATTATTTTACACATATAGCCTGGTTGAGAGGCATCATAATGTCAGGGGGACATCCAAGACATGGATTAACGTCCTGGTTCACAGTCAAGCTGTGAC
Organism: Connochaetes taurinus; assembly: GCA_006408615.1. Classification (NCBI taxonomy): domain Eukaryota; kingdom Metazoa; phylum Chordata; class Mammalia; order Artiodactyla; family Bovidae; genus Connochaetes; species Connochaetes taurinus. Next base: position 472,902 of record SJXO01000179.1, read on the forward strand.
TGCACTTTAGCATTCAGTTTTTTTCTCATCTATAAAATGAGAAGGCACCCATCGAATTTCTAACATTTCTTTCACACCTAAAATTCTGTCTTGTAACCTTTAACATTCATGTCAATCTTGTCAGAAAGGAATTTCGGTGAACTTCTGCTTATAAAAGGACCTTCCTGTGGCAGTTTTTCTTGAAATTCTCTTTCCCTAGGCTCTCATACTTCAAAATGTATCCTCCTATACTGTACATACTTCCCATCCCTGCAACGCCAGGCTATAAAATAACCCCAATGTTAAATGACCAGAAACACAAGAATGAGGCATTAGCAAAAGCATCCATTACTAGCACAGCTGGGCAGAAAAATTAATAATGCCTATTACTGTGGTAAGGGAAATCAGCCCTGAATATTCACTGGAAGGACTGATGCTGAAGCTGAAGCTCCAATACTTTGGCCACCTGATGCGAAGAACTGACTCATTGGAAAAGACCCTGATGCTGGGAAAGATTGAAGATGGGAGGAGAAGGGGAGGACAGAGGATGAGATGGCTGGATGGTATAACCGACTCGATGGACATGAGTTTGAGTAAACTCCAGGAGTTGGTGGTGATGGATCGGGTGGCCTGGCGTGCTGTGGTCCATGGGGTTGCAAAGAGTCGGACACAACTGAGCAACTGAACTGAACTGAACTAATTACTGTGGTATGCAATGGCTTTATCCATATTAATGAATAGTACTGTGTCCTAAATTCACATCTTTTGGAGCTGGATAAGACCTCAGAGAAGTGTTTCTCAATCTGGGCGTTTCCTCCCCCAGAAGACATGTGGTAATCTCTGGAGCCATTTTTGGCTGTAACAGTTAAGTGAGTGCATTGGCAAAGTAGAAGCCAGGGATGCTGCTAAACATTCTGCAGTGCAAAGGACAGATCCCACAGCAAAGGATTCGCTGACTCAAAACACTGAAAGTGCGGGTGTGGAAAATTCCTGGTGGCTCAGTGGTAAAGAATCCACCTGCAATGGAGGTGATATAGATTCGATCCCTGGGTTGGAAAGATTCCCTGGAGAAGGAAATGGTAGCCCATTCCAGTATTCTGGACTGGAGAGTCCCATGGACAGAGGAGCCTGGTGGGCTATAGTCCTTGAGGTCACAAGAGTTGGACATGACTGAGCAACTCAACAACAGGGCTATGGCTTTCCATGGAACCAGCACTGCACCCAAGAGAGCAGTTTGGAAATCTGGTCATCGGGTTGGTGTGGGGAGAGAGCTATTGGCCTGAGCAGACAGGAGTCCTCAGCCACATCATGTGAGGTGCATTATTAGTTCTTGATGAAGTGCCTACCACATTCTACGCAACTTACAAGTGTCCCATGAACCATGCAAGCGATACGCCTGTTTATGATTATCCAAGCCTAGAACCCAATTCCATTTTGCATACAAAGAATTTTTTGCATGGCTTCAAAACTTCTGTGTTTAGAAATGAAATTGTGCAAATCAAGATAAGATGGTTATTTTGTCTGATGTGGAACTTCTCCAAGAGTTGCTCATCATTCTGGAAAAATAGCATCACCAACTGGCAGCGCCATTCCCAGTACTTGACTGGGCAACACATCAAGACCCATCTGCATTTGTAACCTTCTTATGCACTGTTATTCTGCAAATAGGCGCAAGCTTCTGAACACTTCATTATGTCTTCCCATGTAATAATTAAATATTTGCATATTAAAATACATATTATTTTATTATAAACCGCTTGATCTGTATCACTCTTTTATGTTATGGTTAGAGATTTTATGTAAACATGTATTTTAATTATGCATGTAGGCAGGTTATATGTGAATTTCATTTCAATGTAATAAAGAGGGCACTAAAAAATACATGCTATATTGAAACATGTATATTATCATATGTGAAATAGATCACCAGTCCAGGTTCGATGCATGAGACAGGGCGCTCAGGGCCGGTGCACTGGGATGACCCTGAGGGATGGGATGGGGAGGGAGGTGGGAGGGAGGTTCAGGATGAGGGACACATGTATACCCATGGCTGGTTCATGTCAATGTATGGCAAAAACCACCACAATATTGTAAAGTAATTAGCCTTCAATTAAAATAAAATAAATACATAAAATTTTTTTAAAAAAACTAAAAAAAAAAATACATGCTATAAAAAAGAGGCATTGGATCCAATAGGGTCCAATGAATACTTGCTTTACAGATTACCTCTTTCAATCCCTTCACTTTATGGAAGTCAAGCTGGAGGCACAGAGAGGAGCCCAGGGCCTTCTGATGGCAAGAACAGGGCGTTTCCACAACAGGTAATTCTCTTCTGCTCTGATCTTAGATCCACGCTATCATTACACGTGAGTTCTAGGGACTGCCTGATTTCACATTCACACAAAATACTCCCTCCAAACACACAACATAAACCTGACCTGTACAGCATCAACAGACAAAATACTCCCATGGGAACCGTACCAAGGACCACCACCCACAGGAAAACTAAGCTTCATTCACTGGGCTGTTTGTCTATATAATTTCCCATGTAAAAACAAAATGAATAAAAACGAGAATGACTCATTTCAGAGGTTTCTCATTTGGCAAGATTAAATCACCACAGGTCTTGAATTTTCCTGGCACCAAACGCCACAGACCAGGCTCTGGAAGGAAACAACAGCAGTTATCCACTCGAGCGTCCCATAACTCATTTTATCCATTCATATGGGGTCCAGTTTTCATTTCAGTCTAAACACCACGGAGACCAAATGCCTGTTTTGATTATTCTGACTCCTCAATATGATTTTTTGTAATATAACAATCTCCTTCCTGAAACCTTAATTTTCCCTCTTGTTTACTTGTGAGGCAAACATTAATTGAGTGCTTCTTGTACAGCTGAAACACTGCACAGAGTGCCCTAGGGAATTATAAACTATAAGACAAACCGTCTGCCTTTGAGAATGCCGCTGCCTCAAAAAAGGAGACAGAACAAATATAAACACATAAACACAAGTACAGGGTAAAATCAAGGAGACTGCAGGAGAGCAATATGCAAGGTTTAAGGGGAAGACGGATCAGATGTTAAACAGCGACCACAAAACCCACGTGGGGAGCTGAGTGCCTGAAAGGCAGTCCTCCCAAGTCTCTTTTTAAATTTTCTGTGATGCAGGCTTTCTCCTCTGAACTTACTCAATCTAGTGGGGGGTCCCCCAGGGACTTCTGAATACTTCATCCCATTTTCTTGTGTAATCAGAACTAGGCACTTCACATACTGAAATATTACTTTGTTACAAGCTACTTGATCTGCATTGCTTTTTATATAACAGTGTGGTATATAGATAATATAACCCGAAATATGTATATTTTATGTTTGTATTATACTTAAATACAGATTATGTAATATCTGTACATATTTAAGAAGATACCCAGTCTGCTCACACCTAAATGGCACGATGCCATTCAAATGCTGAGTCATAATTAACACACTTTTGCCCACAGAATAAATGACTGCAGGTCTTTCGAGGGCAGGTAGAAATCTGGCAGATAACCTAGCATTTAGAGCACCACAGAAGATGTAAACAACCATCCCATACGCGTCTCTAATCTAGCAAAACAACTTTTCCCCTCTTTTATTTTCACCTATAAAAATGGAGAAAGATCATTTCAGTGACCTCTATTTTGCAGAGAAAGTAAAAGAAGAGGTGAAGCCAACATCCTCTCCGTTTCGTAGAGAAAAGGAAAAGACTTCCACATGGTAAACAGGACCCCTGGGAATGAACAGCGGCATCCCCATTCCTCACATATTCAAATATAAATCTCTCACCTCTTAGCTGCAAAGCTCTTTTCTTAACGTGCTTTTTACCCACAGATTTCTTCTGGGAAGAAAAAGCCAAATTTGGACTAACTGTTAAATTCTCTGGTAGAATCAGATTTCTCACCCTTACTCACACACTTAAGCCACTATTTTCAGAAACTTTCACTTAAATACTTGATTTTTCTCCATCTAACATTTTATTCATTCAACTAAAATATACAGAACATTTGCTAAACTCTAGGCACTGTGCTAAAAATCCCAGCCCAGGGAAGCTTTGATTTTAATGAGGTAGGCAATAAAGGGAAATTTTTAAAGTAAATTATACAATATGTTAAACACTAATAAGTTCTATGGGAAAAAATGAGAGCCAGGTACAGCAATCAAGAATTAGAGGTGAAGGTTTACAAATTTAGATAGACTAGTCAAGAAGGTCTCAGTGAAAAAGTGACTAGAACAGTCTTCAATCAATATAAAATCTCCTTTCTCTCTAGATTATAAGTCAATTCATATGTTGCTTCACCTTTTCCATCTTCAATTTTTATTGCTACGTGTTAATTCTGAAAAAGATCCATTTCAACTAAGATGAAGTTCCACATAAAGACATTGCTGTATACAGTTCCTGCTTTTCTCCCTCTAAAACTTTTCTGCATACTCACAAAAACAAATTAGAAATATGAGGGAGCAAGATGGAAACAGAGCCAATACACATTAAAAAAAAAAAAGAAAGAAAGAAACAAGTAACACTAGCATAATCTTCATAAGAAATGTATGGAATACAAACAAAGAAAAGGAGAAAAAATTTTGCTGAGAACTATAAAAGCAGCCATGGAACAATGGGAAATACACACTGTTAGCCAGTATGAGAAGAAGAAAGACGGCAAAAACGTTATTTCTCCCAAAATTAATTGCTAAGTGTAATGCAACTCCATTAAAAGTACCAAGGTTGAGCAGAACAATTCTAATGCCACTGAACAGGGCTTCTTACATATGGACCCGTGTAAGAACCCAGAGAGTTTTCTTGGACTACAGAGCTGCTGTGTCCCTCCTTAGACTCACTAAACTGCAATTTGTAAAGACCACATATACTCTGCCACAGCTTCCCAGATAACTCTGATACACAGCACTGGATAAGAACAGATGATCAGGAATAATAAATAAAAGGAAAGCTAACTGGAAGAAAAAGGATATGAATCTATTTTCAAGCTACAAAAATAAGATCAATGCAGTAGCTAAAGTATAGATAAACACATCAATGGCGAAGAATAAACTTCTAAACTTCCCAGGAATGCTTTGTACTCACATGTGATAAAAGAGAAGTCATAAACTAACAGGGAAGAAATAGGCTGTTATCGAAATTGTTTTAAGAAAACTGAGGAGGAGCTTAAACTTCAGCTATACTTCATACTACAAAGACCTACACACACACACACACACACACACACACACACACACACACACACACACACACACAGGTGCATTAAAAACTAAGATAGGTGGAGGGTCAAAAAGATAAGAACTAAAGAAATGACTGAAACAGAAAAAATAAGAAAATTTAGTTTTTTTTTTTACCAGACCACTTAAAATGAAGAAAAAGGGGCAACAGACATTGACCCACAAATTAGATTAGAATACAAACAGTGAGCAAACAGATGACAGATTAGAAAACAGTAAACAGAATATGATTCTATTCTATACTATCAGCTCACCTATTTGTTAGGATATATACTCAAATGCTAACAGTAATTGACTCTGGTTGATTTTTTTCCTTCTTAGTTTATGTTCAGTTTCTTAATGTCATTCAGTAAATTTGTATCACATTTAAATTTTTAAATGATAACTTTTTCAAAGCTATTTAGTTAATTTTTTCACTGATTTTTTTTTCATATAATGGCAATTTTGGCACATAATGCTGCTGCTGCTGCTGCTAAGTCGCTTCAGTCGTGTCTGACTCTGTGCGACCCCATAGACGGCAGCCCACCAGGCTCGCTCGTCCCTGGGATTCTCCAGGCAAGAACACTGGAGTGGGTTGCCATTTCCCTCTCCAATGCAGGAAAGTGAAAAGGGAACATAATAGTGTAGGCTTAAACTCTTCACGTGTGTTTTAAGCATTTTGTTCATCTTAAAAAAATGTGTTCTGCTAAATACTGCTTTGTTATTTCTTATAAATATTCAGCCTGCAGAAACTTTCTGCTCTAATAGATTGCAGTTTTTTTAAACTGGAATAACTAATTGTCTAACCACAGCAGTAAGTTATGGCAACTGAGTACTCAATAAAAAGGATATACTGGAGCAAACCAAATTTCTATTAATACAACAGAGGATAAACGAGTTTGACACAGAGAAGGTGTAGTCGTTCAGTCATGTCTCTTTGCAATCCTATTGACTGTATGTAGCTGCCAGGCTCCTCTGTCCGTGGGATCTGCCAGGCAAGACTACTCGAGTGGGTTGTTGTTTCCTTCTCCAGGGGATCTACCAGACCCAGGGACTCGCACTCAGGCCTCAGGGGACCTGGTAAATAACTGCTCAATAAATGAGTCAGAATAAGATTGTTCACCAGTTTAAGGGTCCTACCCTAAGACATCAGCAGGAACAACCTCAATGTCCAACACAGAATTCTTGCAGCACTTTTTTTTTTCCTACAAAATGTATGCGTGCTCTAAGATAAATCCAAAGCTACAAAACATAAAGAACATTCACAATCCCAACAGATCAGACTAGATTTAAAACATTTCTATTTGGTCCAGAATTAGCAAGACACCTAAAAAAAGGAACGCATGCCTGCAAAAAGTTCTAAGTGATGTTAAGTGAAATAAGCCAGTTACAAAAAGACAAACACTGGATGAGTCTATTTATATCAGGTATGTAGTCAAATTCATAGAAACACAGAGTAGAATGGTGGTTACCCAGGCCAGGGGGAGGAGGAAGTGGGAACTGGTTGAGTGGGTAGAGTTTCGCAAGATAAAAAAGTTTTGGACATCTGTTATATTATGACTACTGAACTTTATACTTGAAAATGGTTAAGATGGTAAACTTTGTGATGTGTGTGTGTGTTTACTACAATTAAAAAGTTGATAAAAATTCTTAAAGTAACATAAAATGCCTCACATTTCACCAAATTACCAAGTCAAATGCCTGCTGTTGCTTCTGTTCAGCTTTCAAGCTAAGAATGCATGATTTTCACGTTTTTTAATTGTTGGAGAAAAATTTAGAGAGTGATATTTTGAGACACGTGAAAACTGTATGAAGTTTAAATGTCAGTGTCCATCCGTAAAGTTTTATGTATTGCCTAAGGCTGCTTTCTTGCTCTTACAGCAGGGCTACATAGTTGCTTCAGAGACTGTATGTGTGCATGTGGTCAGCAAAGCTTAAAGTATTTACCCTCCTGGTGCTTCATGGGGAATGTTTTCTAATTCCTGATATGGGGTGTGGGAAACTGGGCTCTCTTCTGCACACTGAGTGTAAATGGCAATGAAATACAACACAAAGCAAGGACTTCGCATCTCCATACCTGTTAACCCAGCAGTGTTAGTTTATCAGAAAGAAATGTAAAACTCACAGAAATTTTTATATTAAACAAACTGTTGCAGCAAGATGAACCCAGGAAGTCTGATTCCAGACCCTAAGCTCAGAGCCAAGCTAAGGCGCAGTTTACACTTAAATACTGAACCAAAGAGAATAAAACAGCTTCTCGTGTTTCATCAAGTAACAACTGTTAAAACTGGTATTCCTGAAGTTCTATTATTCCGAACTAACAAATAACACCTTAAAGTGACTACTACCAAGTTATATATTTATTTTAAAAGACATTTTTTAGGTTGAACCATATGAAATTACAGATATTCAAAGGTTTACAATATGAGTAGCTGGGCTTCCCTGGTGGCTCAGATGGTAAAGAATCTGCCTGTAATGCAGGCAACCTGGGTTGGATCCTTGGGTTGGGAAGCTCCCCTGGAGAAGAAAATGGCAGCCACTCCAGTATTCTTGCGTGAGAAATCCCATGGACAGAGGAGCCTGGTGGGCTACTGTTCATGGGGTCACAAAGAGTTGGACACCACTGAGTGACTAACACTTACCTAATATCATAAAATGAAAAGCAGGCACAGATCAAACAAAATCCATCCTGAGTATGGATGAGCCCAAAATCAAAAGCTTACTTTCAGCAAAACAGCACAACTGTTGCATAAATTAATGTAATTACTTGAATTTTTATTGATTGCATAGTTTTGTTGGCATTTAATTTGCAAATTTGTTTTCTTTTATAACTTCATAAGTGCTATAACCTGACATTTATTCTGCATTGGCATCGATGTATGTAAAATTATGACAGACACAATTAAGTCAAACGGAGGATGTTTTCCTTGGAAAAGGAACTCTTTCCAAAGTTTGAGGACACTGTGTCTATCACGTGAACATCAAAAGCATCCTAGCACACAATTTTGAGAAAAAAAAAACAGATCACAACCCACTTGCACTCTGTCTCACAAATCAGGTGTTAATGGCTGACAACAGAGCCCAACCATCAGGGCGAGTGGGTGGGGGGGTAACAGAAAGACCATTCTCACAAACCGTAACACTCAAAACGAAGCGGCCATCTCTGAGCCTCAGTTTTTTCTTCTGTAAAACTGGGACAATGGTTTACACTGTGGGATTACAGAATGCATCAGAGGTACTCCAGGGAAAGCACATAACATCTAATAAACACACCTAACAGTAACTGAGCAGTTAACCACATGCCAGACATGCATGCAATCTGTTGCATGTTTGCATGCAATTGCATACAGAATGTATGCATTTCTGTTGCCGCTTTCATGCATTTTTAGGCATATGACACTATAGACATCACTCAAAGAATAATTAGAGCCACCACACTCTCTGAAATAGGTCCCAGCATATCCCCGGTTTTAACAATGCTAAAGCTGAGGCCCTGGGATGCTCAGTAATCTGCCCAAAGGTCACGTAGCCAGTGAGAGGCCAGGACAAGACGGGCTTGTAATGTCTAACACTAGGAAGCTGTTTTTTTTCTCCACACAAAAGTACCTCAATCAGTGGAAGCAATCATGATGATATCGGTGTCCCTAGTTTACCTGAATGAGAACACACAAATGTTGCTTCTCTTAAATCCAGCCACAGACCGTCCAGTGCACTGCAGCCTCTGAGGGGTTCTCCAGCCACTCGGATCATAAACCTTTCTGGAATGATATTTTTTCAACTGGTGTTAGGCTTCTCTCTATAAAATCGGGGGCATACGGTGTACCCTTCTTTTCGAAAGGCTTCAAAATTTAGCTGACAGCAGTGTCAACGTCAATGTCCTCTTCTCGGGGTGCTAAACGGTCCCTCCTGAGCCTCTCCTCCTCCGTGTCCCCAAGGTTGGAAACTCTAGACTTAGCCACGAGGCATCATGGTGCACATACACAGCGCTTGTGGGAGGGAGACAGAGACATCGTCAGCACCAAGTACGCCACCCGGATGAAAAACTGCTTGGTACACAGCTGGTGACTAAACCCCAGAAAGGCCACGCCTTCAACAATGAGCCTGTTTCTTATCTTCTATGTTCTTCCTGCTTGTGTGTGTTAAGTCACTTCAGTCACATCCGACTCTTTGCAACCCCATGGACTGTAGCCCGCCAGGGTCCTCTGTCCATGGGATTCTTCAGGCAAGAACACTGGAGTGGGTTGCCCTGCCCTCATCCAGGGGATCTTCCCAACCCAGGGGTCAAACCTGCATCTCTTAAGGTCTCCTGCGTTGGTAGGCCGGTTCTTTACCACTAGCACCACCTGGGAAGCCCTTCTCCTGCTCAGAATGGAGCAAAAATGACAAAGATTTTCAAGTTCATTCCCAACTGGCAAATTGGCTTGTTTTCATTTTTCAAATGAGTATTATAATAGAGTGATAAAACAGATAATTTTCAGAAATGAGAAAAAATGTTATAAGGTGATAATAGTTCTCAACCACCCTCAAACCTTACACCCTAGAATCAAGTATACAAGGTACCAAAAAATAAATGTTTTACATTGTAACAGAGTCTAACTTTTTTTGCAGAAAATAGCCACCAGCAGTTTATAACTCCCAAAAAAGTTTAACCAAAGCCCTACAGTTTTGGTGTGGTTTTTTTTTTTTTTTTTTTTGGCCCTGCATAGCTGCAACTTTGAAATGTTCCAAAATACTTTATTATATGGCCCTGCTAAAATGTTAGGTTTGAAAACAAATATAAACCCCTTTGAGAACCAATCTAAGCCTGACTTCATTGGTAGAAAAAACATGAGAGAGACACTATTAGTGCCATTTTTTCAGAGTCTGTAGAGAGTGTTCAGGAAAATTATTAACTATTATTAAGATGCGGTTAGGTATGAATCAGAGTAGACAATATGAAGAGCACTAAACGTACTTACAAAACAGAAATAGAGTCACAGACACAGAAAACAAATTTATGGTTACCAAAGGGGAAAGGGAAAAGGGGGATGAGTCAGGAGTTTGGGATTAACATACACACACTAGTATATATGAAACAGACAAACAACAAGGGCCTACTGCACAGCCCAGAGAATTGCACTCAGTATCTTGTAAAAACCGATGATGGAAAAGCGAAAGTGTCAGCCACTCAGTCGTGTCCGACTCGGTGCGACCCCATGGACTGCAGCCAGCCAAGCGCTGCTGTTCGCGGAACTCTCCAGGCAAGAACACTGGAGTTGCCCTTCCCTTCTCCAGGGGATCTTCCCAACTCGAGGGTCCAACCCAGGTCTCCGGCATGCCAGGCAGACTCTTTCCAGTCTGAGTCCCCAGGGGAGTGCAGGCGCCACTCTGCTTGCCTCCACAGTGGAGAAGAATCTGAAAAGACTCTATCACCGTGCTGTACCCCTGAAACTAACGCAACACGGACCAACAACGGGTGCTGCCGGCCGCTCAGGCGGGGCCAGCCCTCGCCCACCCCGTGGAGCGCAGGGCAGTAAGAACAGGAGTGAGAGCAGCCTTCCTAACAGGTAGGTACGCAGAAGTAGGGAGGGGCAGCTGTCCCAGCGCTTGCTCTGTGCCAGGCTCCGATCTAAGGGCATTACACGGTCATCGCGTCGCTTTCCAGGTGACACAGGGCCCTGAGACAGAGTCTGCAGATTCTCTTGCCCCAGTACTTAATACTATGTGACCTTGGGCAAATTATCTCATTTTCCTTACTTGCAAGTGGAGATAACAGAAGTTACCTCACAGGGTTGCTGTGAGAATCAGCCATTAAAAATACATCTGGTCCATAATAAAGACCAAAGGGCCAGTTTACTGTTATTATGATCTGATTTCAGAGATGACGACATGAGGCACAGAGGGAGTCACTTTTCCAGAGTCACACAGCTGGTAATGTCACACCTGGGGCTTGAGCCCAAGGCTGACTCTTAAGTCCATATACTTAACCTCTTCAAAAAAGCCCCTGCAGCTTTCAAGTATATTATATATCATATATATATACACTTACTTATAAGTATATAAGTAAGGAGATCAGTCCTGAGTGTTCATTGGAAGGACTGATGTTGAAGCTGAAACTCCATTACTTTGGCCACCTCATGTGAAGAACTGACTCATTAGGAAAGACCCTGATGCTGGGAAAGATTGAGGTCAGGAGGAGAAGGGGACGACAGAGGATGAGATGGTTGGATGGCATCACTGACTCAATGGACATGAGTTTGAGTAAATTCCGGGAGTGGGTGATAGACAGGGAGGCCTGGCATGCTGCAGTCCATGAGGTCACAAAGAGTTGGACACGACTGAGTGACTGAACTGAACTGAACTGATGTATATAAATATATGTATATATTTATATTTGCATCTCAGGAAAATGTGTAAGGAGTTCATCAAATAGGATAAATGGTACCAGGGAATGAATGACTGTGCTGGAGCCTACTGGCTAAGCACGCCAGGGTCAAAAATTCCACTGGATGCTGATATTACACAAAACACAGACAGTCCCAGGTGTGGCCTGAAGGTCATGTTTTAGGGAGAAATAACATACACATAAATATTTTGACTTGGAACAACAATGGAAGATTGCAAAACCAAAAACAGAAAAAAAAAAAAAAAGAAAGAAAGAAACAGTCAGAAACAAGGTTTTTCCTGACTCCAGGAACAAATTTACCTTTTAAAATATCCTGCCCTAACCCTCCCCGCCCCCCCAGCACCACCATCTACCTCACTCCTCAAGCCATGAAATTTTCTATCTGACACACTCTCTCTTCAACATATTTTTTGTTGATCTTATCACTTCAGTATCTATTTTGACCTTCTGGTATTTATGTTTTCGAGGGAAAACATTTGTCAAAAACATTATTTACTTAAGAATAAGGAAGGGGGCTTCCCTGGTGGCTCTGGGGTAAAGAGTTGTCCAGCCAGTGCGAGCGATACGGGTTCGACCCCTGATCCGGGAGGGTCCCACATGCCTTAGCCTGGGCACCCCAAGTACTGAGCTTGTGCTCTAGAGACCAGGGGCCACAGACACTGAGTCCAGGAACCTCAACTACTGCAGTCCGTGTGCCCTAGAACGCCTGCTCCATGACAAGAAAGGCCACTGTGATGAGGAGGCTGTGCCCCGCAGCTAAAGAGAAGCCCACAGAGCAAGGAGGACCCAGCACAGTCAAGATTACACAAATAGACAATAGTATTAAAAAAGAACAAGGAAGAGTCAAGATTTGCAGATGATGAAGATTAAGGCAGCAATAAATTTAATCTCCTTTTATTTTACCCTTTTCATAGACTTTCACCCTGCTGTTGATTCAGAAAGAAGGTATTCTCCTGCATGTGGAAGAGCAAGATCAAAATTTTCTTTCTCCTGCTTGATACCTACTCGATAATACATCAAGAGGGACTGTATTTCTACAATTCATTGTCTTTATTTTTTTTTACATAAGCAGAATTAACAACTTATGGCTATCTTTTCCTTTAGTGAGAATCTCAACGCAGCAATAAGAATGAAGCAAATTAATGGAAATGCAACAATTAAAAACTTTGTATGTCAGATGTTTTTTTAGAACAGGGGAGCTACGTTTTTCCAGTTAACCAAAAAACAGCCACTTTTCTAGGTAAAAGTCAAGTATTCACCAAGGCTCACTGACTTACTATAAGAAGCTTCTGTGCCAAACTGTTAGGAAATAAAAAAATGGTTAGTTTTAAATTGGTCAGCCAAGTAGTACAGGAAAATCCTACCACACCAGCTTCAGGAACCTTCCTCAATGTTCCTAAGGTAAAGGCTGTTTTACATGCCAGAATAAGAAAGCCTATGAAGATTAACATGTTCACCAAATAAAATGTAACACTGCAATGTCAAATCCGGTGAAACTCTACTAGGATGCATTTAAGTGTCCTCCAACATCAACAGATTAACGATGCATCAAACTGTCCCATGACTATCAAAAAACAACAAAACAGCAACAACAACAAAAAAACTGATGAAAAAAAAATACCAAGGATATTTTTTAAGTCTAAGAGAGGAATGAGTTTTATCCACAAGGCTGGAGCACCCAATAAGAGAAAAACAGCACTCTTTTGGGTGTTTAGCAGAGAAGGGATCAGTTTGTCATAGGACCACATGTGGCCTTCCAGAAAGTCAAAGAGAAGCAGGCTGGGCCAAAAAAAAAAAAAAAAAAAAATCAATAGAAGCAATAAAATTTGCCACACAAAAACGTTCACATAAAGATGATATGAATACCCACACATGGACTGCATAGTTTTTTCATTCACATCAGTACAACAACCGATGTACTATCATAATTCGGAAGAAAGGTTATTGGGTTCTTTTGTTCCTTCTCTTGGCGGGCCCTCTGTGCTCTAAGTTATACCAATTTGAAATGAACAGGACTTGCAGTACTCTAAAATAAGCATTTCACACCTAGTTTTTTTTTTTTTTTACCAAGTATTTCATTTATTTCGCCCCGTATCATACAGGAAACTCGCTCTAACATACCTAATGCAGCTCCTCTATGAGTCATTCCAGTAATACAGAGCTAGTTTAGCAAGTCTGTGGCTGCCCTTTCCCATATGTGTATTGAATCAGGTCAATATGAATTGAATCGTAGCCCTAAAATGATGTTCACGTCTTAACTTCTAGTACCTGTGAATGTGACATTATTTGAAAATAGGGTCTACGCGGGTGATCAAGCTTAGGTCGCAGGAATGGGCTATCATCCAATGACTGTGTCCTTAATAAACACAGGAAACAGACAGTGTGATACAGAAGAAAGGCCAGGGGAAGACAAAGGGAGAATTCTATCGACAAGCCAAGGGATGGCTGGAGCTACCAAAAGTTCAGAGAAGGGTGGAGAGGCTCTCCCTCACACTCCGAGAGGGAAGCAGCCCTGCCAGGACACTGATCTCAGAGCCTCTGGAACTCTGAGACAGTCAGTTTCTGAGGTTTAAGCCATTAGCCTGTGGGCTTTTGTTAGAGCAGCCCCAGGAGATGAACACACAGGCCGTGGCCTGAGCTGTCCCCAGCTTGCAGGGTGTGGCTGGGCACTCGAGACACCTCCCAGAACCCTTGCAGCACACACGATTCCACCCTGGTGCGAACTGATGTGAAAAACCCGAAGACGAGGGTAGGAAATACATCTTTCTGAAATGTTAATGAGGTCCTGCATTTGTTTAAAACACATTTTCCATGTTTTACTTCCCTTCCTCCGTACAACCACACTGGGGAAGAAATCGGTAAGCAGACAGGGAAACTAAACCTCGGCCAGCTGGATGTTCTGGCCAGTGTTACATGAACACCAGGGCAGAGCTGCTGTTTGCATCAATTTTTCTCTAGTAGGGAAGAATATAACCCCAAATATTTTCATTTGGAACGACGGTGGAACTTAGAAGTGGTGCCTTTTCAAATGACCCCAGGAAGAAAAAGAATGACATCACACAGACTGAGTAGGCTGAGGACCTCCATGACCCAGGCCAGGTGGAGCAGATCAGAAGAAACTGGTAGAAAAGGTGACACATCACTTCTGAACTTGGCCTTGAAGGAAAAGATGGAGAGACTAATAGGAAAGAGGTACTGTGGGGGTTGCAAAGAGTCAGACGTGACTGAGCAACTAAGCCCACGGTGCATGGGCTTCCTTGATGATCAGCTGCAGGGTCCTCCTAAAGGACCCGCCTGCAATGCAGGAGACCTGAGTTCCATCCCTGGGTTGGGAAGATCCCCTGGAGGACGGCATGGACACCCACTCCAGGGACGGCATGGACACTCACTCCAGCATTCCTGCCTGGAGAATCCCATGGACAGAAGAGCCTGGCAGGCTACAGTCCACGGGGTCACAAAGAGTTGGACACGACTGAGCAACTAAGCACAGCACAGCACCATGGTGAATACATGAAACATCAAAGAGAAAAACAGTCAAGTAAATGGAAGGTCTCAACAAACACGAGGAAGGCCTTCAAGTGACTAATTGAGAAGTCCAGGGAGAGCTGAAATGGGCTTAAAGTAAGAGACGGGCTCTTCCACTGAGCTCATAGAGGGGTCACCATCGAGAGACTCGACATGTAGACATCTCTGTCAGGTTTTTAGCAAGGTGTGAAGAAGGAAGCTGTCCCAGGAGCAGTGTTAAACTCAGGTGAGTGGCCAAGCAACCTGGAGTTGTGTGGTTTTGAAAAGCTGGTTATGATTGAAGAGAATGTAGTGAATCAATTCAGACGCTCTATGTTTCAAGCATTGGCAAGGCATCCTTGACATCTTTCTTCTTTCCGCCTGTATTTCTACACACCCTGGGCTCCCTAGGAATCTCTGGGGGAGAGGGGTCCCCAGGCCAACCTCAGGACCTTGTGCTTGCTCTTCCCTCTGCTTGGAAGAGGCTTTGTGCATTGTGAGTTTTCCCATTTCATTTGGCTGTTAGTTCAGACGCCACATCTTTAAAGAGGTCCTTCTTGACTATCCTATATGAGGGGACCTCCTCTGTCATTCTCAAATTCCTTACACAGCTTCATTTTTCCTTACAGGACTTATCTGAAATTATATATATAATAATGTATATATATATTTATTTATAAAAAAGCAGAGACATTACTTTGCCAACAAAGGTCTGTCTAGTCAAGGCTATGGTTTCTCCAGTAGTCATCTATGGATGTGAGAGTTGGACTCTAAAGAAAGCTGAGCGCCGGAGAGTTGATGCTTTTGAACTGTGGTGTTGGAGAAGACTCTTGAGAGTCACTTGGACTGCAAGGAGATCCAACCAGTCCATCCTAAAGGAGATCAGTCCTGGGTGTTCATTGGAAGGACTGATGTGAAGCTGAAACTCCAGTACTTTGGCCACTTCATGCGAAGAGTTGACTCATTGGAAAAGACCCTGATGCTGGGAGGGATTGGGAGCAGGAGGAGAAGGGGACGACAGAGGATGAGATGGTTAGATGGCATCACCAACTCGATGGACATGAGTTTGGGTGAACTCTGGGAGTTGGTGATGGACAGGGAGGCCTGGCATGCTGAATTCCATGGGGTCGCAAAGAGTTGGACATGACTGAGTGACTGAACTGAACTGAATATTTATATATTTATTATATTTATACTTAACTTATATTTATATATTTATTATATTATATTATATTTATATATTTTTAAATTTACTGATTAGCCACCATGCCCATTAATATGTCAACTCCATGAATACAGGGATCTTGCATATCTTGGTAATAGATATAGTCCCAAAGCTTGGCATAAAGTTTAAAACTCACTAAATATTTGTTGAATGAATAAAAGAAAATCCCATCTTATTCCCAAGTATAATTGATGTTATCCCCTGAAACACTTCTAATCCACTGTCACTGCCACTTCCCAGTACATACAGCAGGCTTAGCACCTCTTGTCAATCCACTTGGATTAGTTCAGAAGCCACCCACCACTCTCCACTGCCACCCGGCCCCTCCTCCAGCTCACTCCCCCAACAGATGACCCTACCAAAACAAAAATCTCATGGGGTCAGCAACCCCCGTTTCAACACTCTCCACGGTCCTTGGGATAAAGACCAAACTCTTAACTGGCCCCAGCCTGAGTATCCAGCCTCACCTCACTCCATTCTCCCCCGAATTCCAAGTCCTCATTTCCTTGATTCCAGCCTATTCCCTTCTGTTGCGGGGCTTCAGCACTAACTTCCCTCTGCTGTGTGCAACACTCTTTTCCCCACTTTTTCTCATGTTCTCCTACTCATGCTTCTGTTATCATGCAAACATCACTTCCTCCGGTGGGTGGGGGAGGGGTTCCTGTTATACGAACCCTCAAAACCTACCGCTCTATTCAGAGCATTTACCTGTTTGTAATCACACAATTATTAATTGCTGTGCTTTTTAAAAAGTTAATTAATGACTCTCTTCATCTTGGACTCTACGCCCCACAACAGCCACGGATCACGAATGTTTTGCTCCCTCTCGGATCTCCAGGGTCAAGAGTAGCCCTGGGAACATGGCTGGCACAGAATAAGTGATGTGTGCATGTGTGCAAAATCGCCTCAGTCGTGTTCGACTCTTTACAACCCTATGGACTGTAGCCCCACCGGGCTCCTCTGTCCATGAGATTCTCCAGGCAAGAACACTGGAGTGGGTTGCCATGCCCTCCTCCGGGGGACTCGTCCCATCCCTGGGATGGAAACTGCGTCTCCTGCATTGCAGGCAGGTTCTTTACCGCCTACCCTATCAGAAACACAAAGCTAGAAGTTAATATCGAATACACAGATGTAAAAACTTTCCACAAACACTAAATGAAAGCCAAACACAAAGAAATTAGTGGAAAACTGTAACAGGATGACAAGCTGCTATTAAAAAAACAGGAGACAGGGAAAGCCCAGGGCAATGCAAACTTTGAAGTGGGGCTGACTGCAGACTAGAAAAGAATGGGACCAGCACACTCTGTTTTATTAAGTAACTGGAACCAGTTCAAACAATTTGTTAAAACTACATAGTTATGACTTAGGTAATGGCAGTAACTAGGTGAAAGGTTACATTTACATATCCTATTAACAGGCTCCTTGACTCATCAGTCTCTCTGGAGACATTTATCTATGCAAAGAAACCCTTCAGACTCTCCTCCTCGGCATTTTCCCTTATAAAAATTCTCCCCAAAGTCCTTAGTCCCCTGGAAAACATTTTAAAGACATTTCACTGTGGTCGATTAGGCATGCAGTAATAGCTAAGCAAGGCAACTTGGCCATGGAGGAAATGGTTTATAATAGAACAAACCTACTTTGCTCCTGATTAAAATTACTGGTGTGCAACTTGACAAAATGCACACCCTCAAAAGTTCTGAGCACGACAGGAAGTCACAGGTTAAAGGACGAAGCTGAATATGTGACCTCAGGGTTACTGTTATAATCACCTAACGTCAGAACCCAGGTCCCTCTAAATTCTCTAGGGGAAACAAAGAGCTGATCACTTTATTTTGATTTCCTTATTTCAGGCCGATTTTAAACTAAGATGTTAACAGTGACGTGGGCGAAAAGCAATCTGGTATCATTTCCTTTCACGTGAACCCGTCAGTGACTCATGCAATAAACAGCAGGTCTCCTGGTTCGTTTCGCTGCTGGAGCCAGTTTTCCAAAGATGATTTACCACACCCGGCGTGAGAAGGGGCAGCGTGAAACTGGTGAAATTCTGGTCTTCAGAAATACAACAGACAACAATGATTTCTAATGTCACGCTGTCTGTATAAAGAGAAGGGAGGCACGAGTCAATGCAAGCCTGAAGCCCGGGTTAGGAACCGTGGCAAACAAGCAGGAAAGAGGAAAAGGAAAGCACACTGAAGACTGATGTGGCCATATCTGGGGGGCAGAGGAGGGAAGAATGTGGCCGGGGGGGGTCTCCAACCTTTTCCACTCCTACCAAAATAAAATATTTTTAACTCATAATTAAAAAAAAAAAACATTTAGCAAAGTAGCATTAAAACACTAAATGGAGCAAAACCGCCCTAACTGAAACCTTTATGGAGGGACTCTGCTGCTGCTGCTGCTGCTGCTAAGTCGCTTCAGTCGTGTCCGACTCTGTGCGACCCCATAGACGGCAGCCCGACAGGCTCCCCCGTCCCGGGGATTCTCCAGGCAAGAACACTGGAGTGGGTTGCCATTTCCTTCTGCAATGCATAAAAGTGAAAAGTGAAAGTGAAGTTGCTCAGTCGTGTCCGATCCTTAGCGACCCCATGGACTGCAGCCTACCAGGCTCCTCTGTCCTTGGGATTTTCCAGGCAAGAGTACTGGAGTGGGGTACCATTGCCTTCTCCGATGGAGGGACTCTACATTAGTACAAACCCTGATAGCAGCTGACCTTGAATCTCCCAGAAGTTACTGCAACTGGAGAAAGATTATCTGTGGAAATTAGTAGGGCAAGCAAGAGGTAAATGTATAACTCATGTAAGTTTTCTTTAAACACTATAGAAGCCTCCTCCTGCTGCTGCTAAGTTGCTTCAGTCGTGTCCGACTCTGTGCGACCCCATAGAAGGCAGCCCACCAGGCTCCCCTGTCCCTGGGATTCTCCAGGCAAGAACACTGCAGTGGGTTGCCATTTCCTTCTCCAGTTACATGCAAATGATCATCTTTCTACTTCAAAATTAACATTTCTTCTTTATGAAAGCATTCCTCAAAAGAGTTCTACAAGGGGGCATCCTTAGCAGGTTCTGGGTAGTAGATATAAGCACTCAATAAGATCAGCCTTTAAAACAGTCTAAAGCTTTGATTTTTTAAAAACATGAGTTAGTCTTCGTATAAGTGAAATGTGACCGTGCTACAAATAACGACCATCATGAAGCAAATTCCTTCCAGCACAGGTATGTGAAATTCACAATATCTGAAGTTTTTGAAAAGTCATTACTTCTCATAGAAATAGCAGATGGTAGCCTGATTCTTGGAGAAGGCAATGGCACCCACTCCAGTACTCTTGCCTGGAGAATCCCATGGATGGAGGAGCCTGGTAGGGTGCAGTCACTAAGAGTCAGACACGACTGAGCGACTTCACTTTCACTTTTCACTTTCATGCATTGGAGAAGAAAATGGCAACCCACTCCAGTGTTCTTGCCTGGAGAATCCCCGGGACGGGGGAGCCTGTTGGGCTGCCGTCTATGGGATCGCACAGAGTCGGACACGACTGACGCGACTTAGCAGCAGCAGCAGCAGCAGCCTGATTCTTCCATAAGGGTCTCCACCTGTACTCTTTAGAATTCCTACCCCTGTCCCTTGTTTTGCTTACATTGTAACCGCAGCACCAACAGTCAACACGGCACCCTCAGTATGGGTCAAAATGTGTCCCTTGCGGCTACCGCAGCTGTTGGCTAGACTGACAGTTACAG
The DNA here is from genome assembly GCA_006408615.1 of Connochaetes taurinus. Taxonomy (NCBI): domain Eukaryota; kingdom Metazoa; phylum Chordata; class Mammalia; order Artiodactyla; family Bovidae; genus Connochaetes; species Connochaetes taurinus. The sequence goes on from SJXO01000179.1 coordinate 492,968, forward strand.
AAGGACAGGAAGAAAGTTGTGCTGTCTCTTCCCAAAGACTGTGGTCCCCGCCCTCCTCAACACGAGCTGCCCGCATCTGATAGGAACGCAGATCTGCTGCTTTTCTCGGGTCCTGGCGCTTCCCCACCTCCACTGTGTCATTTAAGGTTGTGATTTACACTTCTGTGTTTTTGTGGGTTGGTTTTTTTTTTTTCCTGAGTCCAGTTTCTTCTTTTCCTGAGCCCGTCCTCACTCCCTGAACAGGAGCCAGGTGGAAATCTCCCTGTCCCCTCATCCTTTCCTTGCATGCAGGTGGCACAGCTGGGTGGCAGCAGGCGCTGTCTGGGTGCTGCTGGACCGGCTGGGTTCTGGAACCTCACTGCCCATGTGCCACTCTTGTTCTTGCCCGTTAGGCACAGGTTGGAGATGGAGCTGAAGGCAGCATTCAGAGGCTCCAGCTCCTTTCAGCCCAGACCTCTAGCTCATGGTCACATGTGATTTTGAGGAATGCCACCTGTATGGAAAACTCACATAGCCACATGGCCCCAGTCCGCCCAATCTCCAAGCCAACACTGCAGACAATTCTCTACATTTTCTCCTCAGCAGGTATGAGCTAAATACCGTACTAATTATTCACGCAGAAATATTTCCCTTGTACAAAGGAACCTCTATGAATCTAACACCATCTAACAGGCATCATTTCCATGCTGCCATAGTCAACCGCATCTGCCTCTACTCATCCAAGGATACAAAAAGTCTGAAGCTTTAAACCAGCAACATCCAACAGACCTTTCAGACCTTTCTGCAACGATGGAAATGTTTTATTATCTGCTCTGCCTGCTACAGTAGCCACTCGCCACGTGTGGCTATTAAGCATTTGCCATGTGGCTAGAGTGACTGAGGAAGTAAATTTTTTCACATTAATTAATTGAAACAAGTCTAAACAATGTGGCCCCTGGCTAGGCTCCATGGCTAGTACTAACAAATAAGCGTGCCACAGTTTCATGGATGCTGTCACAAGGAATGAGATTACTAGGTCAGAGACAAAGGATTACATTACTCAAAAAACAAAAAACCAGTAGCAGGAGTATTAGCATACTCATGCCAGTTCTGTGAAACACAATTCCTACAGTATGACGGGTAGAGGGCTGGCAATACCTATCCACCCAATGATTTGCACTAGAGAGGGGATTCCTGAGCTTAGAGTGTACCAAATCTTTTATAACGCACAGTAAACTGACCTATGCTTTGCTCCATAGACAAAGACTACTTCTATTTTCCATAGCTATATGCTGTACCAAAGTCCCTGAAAAGATAGTCTGGAATGAAAACAGTCAGCGCCTCTGCTCACAAGATGTGTGGACAGCTGAGGGACTAAGGGAGAGCTATTTCCCAATAGTGGAAGTTCAAACACATCTCTGCACCCTACCCATCTCTCTCCAATCCTGCTTGAGTATCTGCTTCTAGATGGACTTCTTAATAGCACCATTGTGACAACTTTCAAAACAGTTATCGCTATAGCCTCTTCCCAGGCATTTTCCCATACAGTAGCTAGAATGGGGGTTTCCCAGGTGGCACAGTGGTAAAAAAGAATCTGCCTGCCAATGCAGGAGACACAAGAGACGCGGGTTCGATCCCTCGGTCAGGAAAATCCCCTGGAGTAGGAAATGGCAACCCACTGCAGTCTTCTTGCCTAGGAAATCCCATGGATGTGCTATTGTCCATGGGGTCGCAGAGAGTCAGACTTGAATGAGTGATGGAACACGTGTACACACGCACACACGCAGACACAGCCAGGATGCACCTCGTAAACACAAACCTCATCAGTGCTCTCGCTCCAGCCTTCGATGTCATCCACTGCGCTCGGGATTAAGCCAGCCCTCCTCAGCCAGCGCCACGAGGCCCTGAAGGAAGCAGGTCTGCCCCTACCTACGGGCTCGTCCATCGCCTCTTCTAAGATGCTTTCCTTTAGCCGCACTAAACTTCCCTCATTCCCTAAAAGGCAGGCCATACAGTGGTGGCCCCGGGTTGAATACTAACTACAAAATGCATCTGTTTTGGCCCCCACGATAAGTTTTAAAAACATTTCGGCCATTTCACATTTATGAAATATGAATATTAAGCTCCTCTTTAAAAATCAGGGCGTCTGGCAACACTTGGCTGCTTCCCAACCTGACAACGCTGGGCTGCAGTTGAGTTTCTACTGACCCCTTTAGATGAAGCCTGGGTTCTCCGACTGCCACGCCGCTCCAGCTCTCCCTTCTTTATGCTTTTACATTATCCACCTGACTTCGGTTCCAAGCACGAGGCTCTGGACACTTGGCCTTGGTCTGGGACACTCTTCAGTCCTCCAACTTCTTCGGTCGTGGACTATCACTCATTCTCCAGGGTGTAGCACGCTCATGGGAAGCCTTCCCTGACCACTACCAACCCCAGTTGGGATCAGGCGATCCACTGTATGACACCTATCCACGGAGGCCTCCACTATCATCCTGTCTGTTGTCTGCGGGTCTCTGCATTACTTCACACACCAATCACCCAAGACTGTGATTTTCTGTTTAAAGTCTGTACCTTGCCCCAAACTTTTAGGTCCTAAGAAAGTGACACTAACTGGCTTGTATCCCATTGCATGCCAGTGCCTACAAAGCCCCAACACATAGTAGGAGCTCAATAAACCCTTGTTAAATAAATTAATAAAGCCATTGAGGTGAGGTGAGGTGAAGTCACTCAGTCGTGTCTGACTCTTTGCGACCCCATGGACTGTACCCTACCAGGCTCCTCCCTCCATGGGATTCTCCAGGCAAGAGTACTGGAGTGGGTTGCCATTTCCTTCTCCAGGGGGTCTTCCTGACCCAGGGATCAAATCCAAGCCTCCCGCATTCCAAGCAGACGCTTTAACCCCTGAGCCACCAGGGAAGCTATTGGGAATGGCTAATTCAAAATACTGAAGGTGGCGATGTATTCATATTTTTACGCACGTATTTATTTTAAAACTTTGGACCTCTGAATTGTCATTCTCCTCACCCCAGAAAACTAAAATAACTACCTGCATAATAGGGATGAAACTAGTAACAGGCAATGTGCTAATAAGCACTTCACATTGATTAGTTCATTTAATCCTTACAATAGCCTTTTGAGCTAAGTATTTCCTTTATTACTATTATTTGGCAGATGAGGAAGCTGAGAATTTGGGAGATTAAAGGTAACTTACTCAGAGTTACAAGACTAGTAAATGCCTGGCGGGACTCAAACCCAGGCTCATCAAAACCCCAAAGCCAAAATTCTTAACCATACACAATTTATAAATGTGAGATTTTTGATGCGCCCTGCATGATAAGAGACCACGTGTGGGAAGGACAAACCAGAGAACTATTTTCAGGCTGTTGGAAGTATAGTTCTACCCTTGCCATTAGCTGTGCAACCTTGGCTAAGAAGGTCTTATTCTCGACATCAGTACGGTAAACTGTAGAGACAAGATGATGCCAACTTCTCTCTTGGAGGTGGGAGGAGAAGGGGATGACAGAGGATGAGATGGTGGGATGGCATCACCAACTCAATGCACATGAGCTTGGGTGGACTCCAGGAGTTGGTGATGGACAGGGAGGCCTGGCGTGCTGCGGTCCATGGGGTCGCAAAGAATCGGACACGACTAAGCGACTGAACTGAACTGAACGCTCAGAAGACTTGAGAGCACAGGCCACCCACCAGCAACACAATGCAGACAGCCCTTCTCTTCGGCTCTGTGTACGTGCTTTCCACAATCAGCTTTTACTAACTAAAGGTGTTAAAAGGCGAGAGAAAGCTCTTACACGCACAAGAAGCTTTCTGGCCTGATATTCATGACCATTACACCAAATCACACAGGTCCAGGGCAGTGACACAATCTTTAACCTCAGCTCACAAATAGGAAAATAAAGGTACTGAGCAATAAGGCCAAGCGTACAGTTAACTTCATATTCCTCAGGCTGCCCAGAAATCCGCCTTGCCTCCCTGTGTGGGCTGAGCCCAAGCTCTCAAAGCCGAGCAGTGGTGGTGGTTTAGTCACTCATTCGTGTCCAACTCTTTGTGACCCTATGGATGCCAGGCTCTTCTGTCCATAGGATTCTCCCGGCAAGAATACTGGAGTGGGTTGCCATTTCCTTCTCCACTCAAAGCCAAGTACTGGTAGGTCATGTCTATGAAATTCTACACATATCCTACAGATGGATAAATTCTTCCAAAGAGCCGGAAAAGAATCAGAAATGTCACCAAGTCACACCAAATACAACCTGATGGTCCATCTGGTTTTCCCAAGTGGGATTCCTGCCCATTCTTTGTGCCAAGTCAAACCTTTTTTAAATGGTTTCTTAAAAAATGTCTAAGAATCTTGCAACCTTTTTTTTTTTTTTCAAATCTTGTAACTTTTTAAGCCAAATTCTAGAACCAATCCAGGGCCCACCAGGCCACAAAGTGTTCAAGTTTCAACTTATTTCAATCTCTATATTTTTTTCCTAGGCATTATAATTTCCTTTCTCAAGGACTTGAGAAAAAATTGTATATGGACATCATAGATTAACTGACTAAAGTTAGAACTTAAATTTCTACAGTTTTTAATGGGCTTCCCCTGTGGCTCAGTTGGTAAAGAATCTGCCAGCAATGTGGGAGACCTGGGTTCGATACCTGGGTTAGGAAGAGCTACTGGAGAAGGGAAAGGCTTTTTAAGAGTTTTTAACATTTTTAACATTTATTACTACATAGCATATGGATGCTTTTCTGAGCTTTCATTCTAAAAATATAGATTTTATTTCCAAGGATGGCTCCCATTTGATGATGTAGAGGCACTTGAAATTTTATTTCAGAAAACACCAGCTTAACTAAACTTACTGTTTCCAATCTACTGAGTATATTCACCAAAAAGTGGTCTTAAAGGGCCTTCAGTAATGTATTCTTGACTACTCTGCCATATGTAGTTATTAGAATATATGATATTTATATAAAATATGAAATAAAAACATTAGTATTTAAGTTAGATTGAAAGTTTCTCTAGGGCAAGGTATATATTCTATCAGTTAGTTCAGTCACTAGTTGTGTCCAACTCTTTGCAACCACGTGGACTGCAGCACGCCAGACCTCCCTGTCCACCACCAAATCCCACAGTTTACTCAGACTCATGTCCATTGAGTCAGTGATGCCATCCAACCATCTCATCCTCTGTCATCCCCTTCTCCTCCCGCTTTCAATCCTTCCCAGCATCAGGGTCTTTTCCAGAGTCAGTTCTTCAAATCAGGTGGCCAAAGTATTGGAGTTTCAGCTTCAGCATCAGTCCTTCCAATGAATATTCAGAACTGATTTCCTTTAGGATGGACTGGCTGGATCTCCCTGCTATCCAAGGGACTCTCAAGAGTCTTCTCCAACACCACAGTTCAAAAGCATTAATTCTTTGGCGTTCAGCTTTCTTTATAGTCCAACTCTCACATCCATATATGACTACTGGAAAAATAATAGCTTTGACCACAGGGACTTTTGTTGGCAAAGTAATGTCTCTGCTTTTTAATATGCTGTCGAGATTGGTCATAGCTTTTCTTCCAAGGACCAAGCATCTTTTAATTTCATGGCTGCAGTCACCATCTGCAGTGATTTTGGAGCCTCCAAAAATAAAGTCAGCTACTCTTTCCATTGTTTCCCCATCTATTTGCTATGAAGTGATGGGATCGGATGCCAGGATCTTGGTTTTTTAAATGTTGAGCTTTAAGCCAACTTTTTCACTCTCTTCTTTCACTTCCATCAAGAGGCTCTTTAGTGCTTCTTCACTTTCTGCCATAAGGGTGGTGCATATCTGAGGTTATTGATGTTTCTCCCAGCAATCTTGATTCCAGCTTGTGCTTCATCCAGCCCAGCATTTTACATGATATACTCTGCATATAAGTTAAATAAAGAGGGTGAAAATATGCAGCCTCGACGTACTCCATTCCCGATTTGGAACCAATCTGTTGTTCCATGTCCAGTTCTAACTTCTGATTCTTGACCTGCATACAGATTTCTCAGGAGGAAGGTCAGGTGGTCTGATATTCCCATCTCTTTAAGAATCAAAGGCTTTGACATAGCCGTTAATAGAAAGAAGCACATAGAAGCACATAGCACAATGCATTGCACAATATCGGAACTCATGAAATGCCTATTAAATCAGGAATTCATAAACAAGGGCCACAGCTATTGAACCTCAAGTCTAAAGCTGACTTCTTAGGCCTTTTAACTGCTTTCTTCATAAGTAAGAGTGGTGCTAACAATGCTTCTTATGCCTGCGCTTTTAAATGGAAAATTTACAAATGATAGTGTACTTGTAGCTTGTTTGAGCTAAATTCTGAACTTACTTTACTAAAATAAGTCTACTTCCTGAATTGTTGAAATTAAAAGCAAATTTAAATTTGCACCTAAGATGAAAAAAAAAAAAAAAAAGAGGTTTTAAAGACTGTCAAGCACCCTAAGCAAGCACAGAACTTATTTCCAAAGACGTGTGCTAATAACGACCTTCTGCTATTTGAAAGCCTATGACCACAGAAGAAATATGTAAGATCCATAGCTCTGCATCTTCGGGTGAGGAATAGAGGATTTCAATTCGGAACACTAAATATCAGACCCAGAAACACGAGTTTTGACCCAAAGCAGTCAGGGACATAAAATCAATCTTGTCTCAGCTGAAGGACCTGAGCTCAGATAACCAGAACACAGGACGTTCAGAAGACCAGGGACCACGGCTCAAAATCAAGGCACACCCCTGAATCATCCTCACACCGACCCTCAGCAGCGGACAAAGCGGACCCACGGTTTACAGACGAGAACACAGGGTGTCCAGAAAAGGTCGCGTCCCAAGGCCACCTTGATGGGAAGGAGACTTAGAAGCAGGCTTCATTGCCTAGTTTCCAAGTATCCGAGCTGTGGTTACTTTCCATCCCGCCTCTGCAATCACCCTTCGCCGGCCTGTTATCCTCTCCGGCTGGCAGAAAACGGGCAGGAAGGCGTGCGGAGCTGGGCAAGGACAAGAGACCAGAGCGCAGGGAATTTCCACCGCTTCCCGGCTCTCGCCGACACCCGGGCACCTCGGGCAGCCACTGGGCTGAGCCCCGCGCTTCCACCCGAAGCCAGTCCGGGGCGAGGGACGGTGGCGGGGGAGTGGCGATCGGGGAGCCGGGGAGCCTTTCTCACCGGCAGGGAGAGCTCTCCAAGTTGAGGGTGGGGGGCAGAAAAGGGCGAAAGAACTATCTCACCCACAGAGGGGCGAGGGCGCCCGGAGAAGCACGAAGGAAGGAGCCCCGGACAGGAGGGTGGCCCTTCGCCCACGGCCTCGGCTCCCAGGGCTGCCGAGGGCTGGTCGGAGAAGCTGGGGGGCTCGCAGCGGTTGCGAGGCGCGCTCGGTCCCCGAGACCCTCCCCGGGCGCGGCGCCAGGTCCCCCCCGCGACCCCCGGGCAGCCCGGGTGGAAACCCGCGCCCGCGCGCGCGGGCAGCCGAGACAGCGGGCTGCGGGCGCCCGCGGGCATCCGCGCAACTTCCCGGGAGAGGCTCCGGCTCCCGGGGCGGGGACAGGCCGAGCGCGCGGCGGCGGCGGGGCGGCGGGGGCTCCCGGTGACTCCGCCCGCCGCGCGCACTCCGCTCCGGGGAGCGGCTCCCGGGCCCGCCCCGCGCCCCGTCCCCCCGCGCGCAGGGGCTTGCGGAGCGTCGTCCCCGCGGGGTCGCGCGCCGCGTCCCGGGGGTCCCCCCGCGGGGGCCTCCGTCCCGGGGGTTGGCACTTACTCGCGGCCCGGAGGCGGCGGCCAGCCGGGGCTCCCGCGCGGGGCAGGGAGAGGGGTCAAGGCCGCGCCCGAGAGTCCCCGGAGGCCCGAGGAGCCGCCCGGAGCGAGGCCGCGGAAAATGTCCGACTGGCTCCCTGCGCCCGGCGCGCGGCTGGGACGACTGTTCCCGAGAGAGGAGTAGAACCCCCCTCCTGCCCTCCTGCTCCCGCCCCGGGTGAGGGACTCCCGCCAAGAAAGTGCGCGGAACCGGCGAGCGGGGCCGCCGGGTGGACCCTGCGGGAAAAGTGGTCTCCTTTCCCGTGCACGTGCCTGGCCACCTGGTCCGCGCTGTCCCTCCCCGCACCCCTGGCCTTAGCGGGGAGCCCTTGCCTAGCTTGGCTTCCCACTTCTGTACATCCTTGTTTTTTTTCCCTTTCAAAACCCTTTTCATCCCGCACGACGCCCAGCGCGCACTCTATGACCATGTTCGCCCCTAAACTGCAGACGTGGAACCCAGGAATCAACCCCTTTCCCCTTCCCCGCGCCCCAAAGCAGGACAAAACTGGGCGCCAGGGATCTAGAATGTTCCAGTCGGAAGGGTTTATACCCAAGTAGCCAGACGCTGCGCATTACTGACTCCCCACCCCGCAGACACACACAGACAAATTAACAGACGCCTTTAACTCAAGAGCCGCACTTTGCCAGTGCCTTTACCTGAGCGCTGGAGAATTGATGCTTTTTGAACTGTGGTGTTGGAGAAGACTCCTGAGAGTCCCTTGGACTGCAAGGGGATCCAACCAGTCCATCCTAAAGGAGATCAGTCCTGAGTGTTCATTGGAAGGACTGATGTTGAAGCTGAACGTTCAATACTTTGGCCACCTGATGCGAAGAACTGACTCATTGGAAAAGACCCTGATGCTGGGAAAGATTGAAGGCAGGAGGAGAAGGGGACGACAGAGAATGAGATGGTTGGATGGCATCATCGACTCGATGGACATGAGTTTGGGTGGACTCCCGGAGTTGGTGATGGACAGGGAGGCCTAGCGTGCTGCATTCCATGGGGTCGCAAAGAGTCAGACACGACTGAACTGAACTGAAGACATTAGTCTCCTCTGCCCTGGGTTATTAACTGAAGCAAGCAGTTGGGATCTGCCCCCCCCACCCCCAGCCCCCGCGC